>WBMW01000095.1:857600-963151 GCA_013396635.1 Penelope pileata
CGCAGCGCGTTCGTTGGAGCGGCGCCCGCGCTGCCGCCGGCGCCGATGGTCGTGGGGTGCCGCGCGGTGCGACGGGGCCTCCTAGCCCCGGGGGTCCGACGCCGCTGCCCGACGCGGGGAGGCGGAGAGGAGGCGGTAGCGCGGACCCCTCCGGAACGGTGGAGGTGCGCTTATGCGGCGGGACCCGCGCCAGGGAGGGGCGGCTGCGGCCTCCCCGCGCCCCGCGGGACCGCGGCGCTTTGTCTTTGCTGTTCCAGAGCCCGAGCAGTGCGGGGTGACCGCGCTGCGGCGCGGGGCCGCTCTGCAGATCGCGCTCCGCTCTGCACCCCGCGGCGGCACGCGGGCAGCACCGGCGGCGCGCAGTAGAGCGGTGCTGGGGCCGAGGAGGGGCCTCGCGCTGCGGCAGGAGCGGGTTACTCCGCGGCGGCACACAGAGCCGCTGCTGTCGGAGGTTGAAGGCCTGTCTGTGCCGTGGCTGCGCGCCTGCGGCTCAATACGCGAAGCCCCCTGTCACCCGCCGGTGCACCCGCACAGCCCCTAACGCCCAGCGGGGTTTTTCCAAACAGAATCCCCACCCCCACCCCTAGATAGAGGGGATTGGTGGCAGCCCTGAGGAGCAGCACTCGAGAGGAGGAGAACATTGCTTCAGCAATGCAGTGCTACAGCCAGCAGATGCGGGAGCTGAATGTAGTACTGAATTATTGGTTTCAGTCTTTGGTAAATGAAGGATTAAACAAAAGCTGATTTTTTGGGGCATTAGTTTGCTGTCATTTTAACTGTGATAGGAAGATAAGAAGGTGGTGGTTTCACTCTCAGGGGCACTTTGGTAATTGGTGTGCTGATGCAGCATGTGTGTTTGTGCACAGCTTTGCATGTGAATTTTAAAGGACAGTTCTTCTCTTATGCATGATTCCACACTCTTCGGTAGGCGAAATGTGACTTGATGCCAGCTTTGTGCTGCTGCCACTGCTTCTCATGTCAAAGAAATGCAATGTGCCTGGGTTAGGAGCAGGGCAAATTCACTGCTTTCATAAATTGAGTTCTCTGAGCTTACTACATGGGCTGGAATATGCACAGAGGCACAGACGTGGCTGTTTTCCTTGTGTGTCCCCTGCCTTGCAGCCACTGCTATTTTGTGGCCATGTCACAAGCGCGAAGACGACCATCATTCTGTTGCCATGAAATCTGTTGCTCAATCTCTTCTAAGTGGCACACGTGCTTCTGAAGGGCTTTTAGTCGTCGGCCTGCCTTGTTGGAGCAGCCAGACCTCGCCTGGTGGGCTCCAGGTCTGAAGCACTGGAATGCAGTCCCTGCGGAGAAGTGCCTGGGTGCTTGCAGGGCTGTGGGCTGCAGACCGTACAGCAGCAGCTGCAGATCCCCACCTGACGTGTCCCTGTGGGAGGTGTGGTATCTGTTCTTCATCTTCTGTTTCATTTTTGTAACAGACAGCAGTGACTCAAAGATGCCATATCCTTCACAGAGAGCAAAAATGTCTGCACTGAGAAGGAGAGCCTTTCAGATGCAATGCAGGCAGTCCACCTACAGTTGTTGCAGGAAAAGGTTAGAGAATATTTTTATGCTCCCTGCTTTGGGGAGTGGGTTTGGAGGAGGTGGTGATGCTTCTGAGAGAAAGGGTAAAGTTAATTTCTGCTGTGGGAGCACTGGCATCTGAAGCACCAAGAAACAGCTCTGAAGGATATACCATGTTTATAGGAAAGCTTGATTTAGGATTTCCAGCCTGAACCACCATGTCAGCCCCTCTTCCCCTGTTTCACCAGCAATCCCGTAAGGTGCAAGACTGAAAATGTCATTGGTACCTTAAAATAGGGGTTCAGAGGCCTGCATGGCTTTGTTTCTTGTTTTGTTTTCTGTGCTTAGTGAGCCAAATATATGTGCCTGTCTATGCCATCTGTTGCAAAGCTGTCAGTTGGAGGATGTACGGAGGGGGTAACAAAGGACTTGTCACTGCTGAGTGCTGGAAGTGCACTGAGGGAGGAGAAAGGACAGGGGAGCAGTGACCCTGCAGTGTCTGGGTTGGTCTGCTCTGCACAGTGAGCTCTGTGCAGTGTCTGTGTGCAGTGAGCTCTTCTGCTTCCTAGCAAGGGAACCTGCATTGTGTGAGCTTTCTTCTGTCTTTGACTGTGTCTGTGGCTGAGCCAGCTGGGCTCTTTGCTCTCCTTTTTGTTTTTATTTAGGGACAGATGCAGCCACAGTGAGAATAAAGGGAGCTTCTTTGCCCTTTCTGGCTTTTTTCTTGTGTCCATCTGACTTACTATCTTGGTGCTGCTTCTCTTCTCTGCTTCTTGTCCTGAGCTGCTTCTGTTCCACAGCTGTTTAGTTTATTCTGCTCTCAGTGCTTCCCTTTACCTCTCAGTTCATCCCTGTTCCTGCCTGCCCTTTTCCCACCTGTTAGAAGAGGCATGGCACTCTGTCAGCCCAGATCTGCTTGCAGATTGATGTTAACAGCCCTTCCCTGGGCTCTAGCTTCTCTGATAAACGTGATGACTTGCTTACTCCAGGCCCATTTGCTCGATTCTTCTTTCAAGATTGGCTTTTTTTTTTTTTTAAATCCTTTTCTCACACAAATATGCTCCTGGCCTCCCGTCTTTCATCTTGCTGCCCATTGAACCAGAAGCTTTCTCTTAATTCTTGTCATCAGAGCTCCCACTTCTGTCCTCTGTTTAATTCTTCCCAATGAAACGCACTTCTCTCCTCTTTCTGAAGTGCCAGCAGACTTCCAAGTCCTCAGTTCACGAGACTGCATACACAGGTGACAGAAGGGCAGGGCTCGGCCTGTCCCAATCGGAGTGCCACGCGTTCCTGAGCACACGGTGTGGTTTGGTGATCTGGTGCCTCACTGACAGCAACAGAGAAATCTGGCGTGTTTCCTCTTTCCTGTGCCAACTACCAAGTGTTCCCAGCTCTTCCACAGTCTAGTTCTGGGATCTGAAGAGGTGGAAAACTCTTCATTATTTTAAATTTTTGGAACATTACTGCTGGCTTTACAGGCTCAGCCCTCCGTGCTTGGAGGGAGGAATCAGGAGCTCATCCCTCGCTGGGAGCAGCCACTTGGGCTGGCTGGAGCCCCCCCCTCATACAGTCTTATCTCGTGATTTACCATAAAATATTAATAAATGCTAATTGCTGTTAAAATCAATTTTGTCTAAATTAATTTCGCAAGAGAGTTTCAGATTATATATGATCAGGAAGAATTTCTTCATGGTTAGGGCAGTGAGGCATTGCTGCCCAGGGCAGGGGCAGAGTTGCCACCTCTGGGGGTGTTTAAGGGATGTATGGATGTGGCACTAAGGGACATGGTTTAGTGGTGAACTTTGCAGTGTTCAGTGGTGGTTGGACTTGGTTATCTATAGGGTCTTTTCCAACCTACATGATTCTGTAATTCTCTTGCTGAAAGACTGTTCACGTGTGTATGTGCTTATTTGTCCAGAGGAATATTTTGTCTACTTTTTTTTGGCTGGCATTTCTACTCCTTGTACCTTCTCACATCAGTCCAAATCCAATCTGTAAATTGAACAATGTTCAGGACAAGCTTAAGAGTGGTGTGTTAGTTTAATAGTATGTTTGCTCATCTGCAATCGTATGCTCGTCCTGCTCTGCAACAGGAAAAACTGAAGTTGAATTCTTGTTCCACTGAGTTGGAGCTATACAGGAGTGTAACTAGAGAATTCAGCACCTCTGCACAGTGCTCCCAGATGGCTTTTGTCTTTCTCCCAGCCGCTACCATGTGTGTCCACTCAGGGCAGACCCGCACTCAGCTTACTCCAGGGAGGTGTAGGAACCTGCAGTGCTGTGCAAAAGAAAGCGGTTTAGATTGCAGACTTTACTGCTGCTTCTCATCGGAGAAAAGCCTCTGTGTGTTTCTGTGGGCTGTCTGTGTTGCATGAAAATATTCCCCTTGTGTCCTTGCTGTCAGTGTGGCATGCAGCCTCAGCAGCCTCTGGAAACCGTTGTGTGTTCTTCCACGTAAGCAGCAAGTTGCTGATGTGGGTTTCTGCTATAGGCATTGCATTTCTGGATTGTTTTCCCTTCCATCCTCAGAAATGGCAATACTGAACAACTGAAATTAAATGCTAATTGCTGTCCTGCTAGTCAGCAAATGGAGTATTTAAAGAGAAAGTTAATTGACTTAGAAGCATCAAATGTCATCGCCAAGGAGATGGCGTGTATGTTGGAGTAAGCCTTATCTGTTCCTTCTTTGAAACTAAATAATAAAATAAAATATGCAGCAGTTGACACTGTAAATGAAATCAGTGAGTCCAAGCAATGGTAGCGTCTAATATAATCAAGGAATGTTAATAGAGTCCTGCGAGGGTGGCTAATGCTAAGCTGTTGGCACAGAATGAAGCAGACTCGGTAAGACTGATGTCCTAGGGCAGTGTGCCACAGTCCAGCCAGCAAATAAATGCGAATGTGAGGAACTGCTGCAGCTTATGCAGACTGTGCTGCCAACTGTGGCTATGTTTAAATTACTTCTAAATCTAGAAGCATTCCTAGTGCAGTATAATAAAACTGATGCTGCCAAATTGTACAGTCTGAGTGTTGGAATTAAACAGCCTGGTGAATTAAACATGGTGGAATTTATCTTTTTAGATCACTTCATCAGCTGAAAGTGATGCAGGCTCATCTTCAAGCAAAACCATGTTTTAATAATTTTTGTTAGGTGGAAGCGAGAAGTGTACTTTTTATACCTTCTTGAGAATCTTGTCTTTAGAGATTACATGCTCTGACCAAGAGGGCCCTCCTAAGCCATCTCCACAAAGTGTTGATGACTGTACTTTTTCTTTGAAGTCTGGAGCACAGGTGAGCGTTCCTTGGGTTAACAGCAGTCTCTGTATTTCCAGCTGGCCTGCGCAGGCTCATTGGTGATCAGTGGCACATGCAGAGCGTCCTCAAAGACTCTGTGGAGAGCTCTGATGACGAATTCTTCGATGCGCGAGGTCAGTGCATGCCCTTGTTTTCCTCTCCTTATTCTTTCTCCAGTTTTGCAGCAAGTAAATTAAGCTCTTTTGGGAATGGACTGACAACATTGTCCTCACCAGGCTGAGATAGGATATACCTCAACATCAGATCTTCCCTCAAGGATTTTTGAGTGGTCTTGAATTCACTGGAGATGGGTGAAGTACTGGTGTGGATGAATGAGCTGCAGCTGGCATCATAAACAGCACTGCTGCAACAGCATGGAGTTCTGTGGGGTGTCTTGAGCCCATGTTTACAGGTCAGGTGGTAAATGATGTTACAGTCAGAGTGCTCTTGTTACAGTTCCTGGTGCTGGCCCCGAGTGTTTGTGTTACTGACAGCCAACTTTTCAAGTCCATGACCTAGATTTTCCAGTCTGGCAAGATGTTCACTGAAGTGGCTGGGAGCTCTGCTTGTTCAAGAAGCAGCAATATTTGAATGTTTGTGGATTTAATCAGGTGAATCCAAAATGCAGCACTCTCTGCGATATCTGAGGAGACCGTGAACTTCATCAAGTGCCAAGCTCCATTCTGAAGCGGGGGTATCATCGTTTGTGTGCTTGCACAGTGGGTGATGAGGGCTCTGTTTTTGGGTTTGTTTGCAGGAGCCAAGCCTAATGCTTTTCTGATCTATTTCATTTGCTTTTCTGAAGAGAAAGAAGAACAGGAGAGGATTAATACTGCTACTAGTTTGAAATCCAGCTATGAGATCTTTCACACTGTGAGCTGTTGAAGTCAGACTCGTCCTCATGTTACCTGGATGTCAAATGTGAACTTATAGAATGTTTTTTAGCTTTCGTGACAAGCTGGATCCATTAAGGAGGGAGTAATCCACATGCTTCAAAAAGAGAAGGAATATCACATCTGTACCCTGTACCCAATTTGTTGAGATTTCTTTTCTAGTTTAAAGTAAACCTAATCCAAACTAGAAAACTCAACCATCCCATGGGAAATTTGTCTTGGGTTTGGATAAACTTTCTATTTTTAGTTTGGTTGCTTCAGGTAACAGCACGCTCAGCAGATGTTCTGCTGATTTCTAAGTGCAAAAGCATTTGATGCTTCGCAAAGGATGTGTTTCTTCTAATGGCTAAGGTTGTCACTGAGTTTCTCTATCTGTTGATATTTATGATACAGAAAGAAAATCCTTTTCCTTCCCAGAATTCTACTTTTCTGTTTTTCTTGAATGAGTCCTAGTTCTGAGGAAATTAGCTTTCTTTTATGAGATGGCATTGGCTTCAGTATCATTGCTGTATGCTATTTGGGTGTATGGATATGCATGAGGGTATTCAAAGTGGCAGTTCATGCTTATAAGGCAGTGTTTGTCATTAAATGTCTTCTGTTTTGTAGTGATTTTCATCTTTCAGCATGTTTTTTTTTTCCTTTGTGGCTGGGGTTATTGCAGGAATGGTTGGCAACCATACATGGCCACATCTTGTGTTTTCATGTGGGCATAAGCTTGAGCTGAAATTCAGCACGGAGGAGCCGTTTTAGGTTATTTTGGGGCTTTTTATCTGCTTTAAAAATACAGAGGATAGGAGGAGGGCAGTGCAAAATAAACAGCTTGTAGTGGGGGGATCAGCTCTGTGTTCTGAAAGGTTTGTGAGGTAGCTCTGAAGGGGTTGCAGCTTGCTGTGTTATCCTGATCTCCACTCCATGGCGTGGACTCCACTCCTCCACTCCATGGGAGGAAAACCGCTGTTGGTATGTGAATAAATTTCTGCAGTTCCCAGTAATCAGTATGTGGTTTACCACCTGTTTGGAAGAGACCCAAGTGATTGGACTCAGTGATCTTTAGAGTTCCCTTCCAATCCCTGCAATTCTGTGATTCTGTAATTTTCACTAGTGCTACACCTGTGTCTATGGCATTAGTGCAACTCTTTGTCTCTTTGTGCTTAGAATGTATCTGCAGACCCCATGCACAGCCTTCAGTCACTTTCACTGCTCACAGAACTTTGTAAGGCACAAAGATAGGTATTAAATTTTCAGGATCATTGCTGTTCATAAATCTTTTTCAAGTGTTTGTTGCCTAGAACTGGAGAGTTCTATTTGTAGTTACAGATAGCTGTGTGATTTGAAGTCAAGAAGTCAATAATACTGTGTTTTTTATTGGATGGCAGGTTCAATGCTGGAATTGAATTCTTCCATTGCAGATAAAATACATCATGACAATACCAGTTTTAATATTTTGATGCTTCAGAATTTTGTTTAAAACATGGTTATTGTTGATCAATTTGAAGTGCTGTGAGTTTACCCAAAGAGTGACTTTTTCTTGTAAAATGTGGTAAGTTTCCCATTTTGTTCAGTGCAGGTGATGATAGTTGTGTATGAGTAGTAATTTATTGCTGTACAAGATTCACACAAAAAAATCCGAATTACATAAACTAATGACCACCCAAGTTGTAAAGATTTGATAAGAGAAAGATGAAGTCTTCGTTTTTGAAAAGCATCCCATTCTCCCAGCAAAACTCCTCTTTATGCCTAAGGATAATCTCTACATTTCTGTCAAACTTCAGTGGTTCAAATGGCTCTGGGAAAGTTGGGATTGGCTGTGGGAGGGAGCTGTCTGCCCTGAGAGTCTTTGTAAGACAGAAGTGAAGATCGCTAAATTGATATGATCAACCTGCATTTTAATCTGACAGCAAGCTTCAAAATCTCCAAATTGTTTGAAGAAAAAGATGGTGTTTACAGGGGCTGGGTTCTGGATTACATTAAGGATGACACTTCTACATTTATTTTATGTAACTCAGTAGTCATAGCTTAAACTCTCTGTTTACTGGCCTGTATATTACTAGTAAAGGATACATAGAAAACCTTCACTGGTATAGATCATCTCATTAGTGACTTCTTGTACTTCTTCAGGTTTCTTGTTCTCTGATGCTGATGCCTGTAGACCATGTGACAGTGACCTGGCTAATCTGTCAATCCGATTAACAAAAGCAATTAACAAAGGAGAAGGGAAAAACAATGAAAAGAAGAGTTAAAGAAAGGTGCTGCTCTTCTGTCTCTACTCTCTCCCAAACAGCCTTTCAGGAATAATGAAGTGTTTAACTGTCCAAAAACCAAACCAAAACAAAAAACCAATACCAACAACAACAACAAAAACAAACAAACAAAAAATGTGCACAAAAGCGCAGGTACTGGCAAAAGAGGCAGAAGGGCAATCCTACACTTAGTGATGAGGGAGCTCATATCCTTGGTAGAAGCAGCCTGTGTTAACTGGCCTTCTCAGAGGATTAAGCATTCCACCACAAGAGACTGCAGAATCGCTGTGCTGAAGCAGGGAGGGACTGTCCTGGAGGGGCACTGCAGCCTTCACCTCCTAAAAATGAAGTAGCCCAACTCCCTTATTCTGTCCCCGACACTACATTTCCGGTTACGTGTCTTACCTGTACTTCTCACCCATTCTTTGTTATTTACTTAGAGTGCTTCATCAATGCATCTTTGATGCTCTTGCAGCTGAAAAGACTGCACAGCGCAGCTGGAGCTGAATGCTCTGTTTCTGTATAGGAGAATTTGGAAAATATCCCAGGCTATACATCTACCAGTGTCTAATTTGCACTTCAGAGACAGCCTGAAGCAGGAGGCAGAGCGCACAACAGAGGGCACAATTAAGATGTGACATTAGTGAGCCTCTTTTCTTTCCTGAGAAACAGCTGGGGTCAAACCCCATTTCCTCAAATAAAGCTCCGTGGTTTTAAAATCCATGTGAGAATGATGGGGATTTTCAGTGATGTTTTCTGCCTATTGCTTCTTGCTGGTCCTGTTGGGAAGAAGCAATGAGCAGCAGCTCTGCCATCTGAGCCTCCCACCAGGCCCTGCTGAGCTATTTTCAGTGCACTTGCACAAATAGAAACAGAAAAGCAACAATGCAGAATGAACAGCACTGCAGATCTCTTCAAGGCCTAGCAGTGGTGTTTTGCTGTCAGTTTATCTGCTGATAAGACAGAGGGATAGCAGTTTTCTTCTGTAGCTTTTTTTAACTTTGTTCTTTTTGAGAAAGGTTTAGTATTGGCATTGAAAGGCAGAGCAACAGCACAGCAGATGACCTTTAGTATCAGTGGATGCACGTAGCATGCATTTATACCAGTGAAAGAGAACTGAGAGCAACTGAAATACCTGTGCCTCCTGTGCTTTTGAAGATTTTATTTCTTCTTTAGGGTTTTGGGGTCAGTGGTGAGGGAATGTTGTTTTCTTGTCTGTTTTGGAAGGCTGATAAAATGGCCGAGTAAGAGTGTGCTGGCTTTTCTCAGCAGCTCTTTAATTCTGAGAAAGGTGCTAGATAAAGACTGGAGTTTCACACTCCGGGCCTCTTTGTGAAGACATATTCAGCTGGATCTTTCACTTCAGGCTTGGCTACGGTAGGAAAATACTACTCTTAATTACATGTTAAAATTGTGTTGTATAATAAAAATGCTTACAATTACAGGACACGTAGCTCTGTTTTCAGGCTGAAATGGATGTTGAACCACAGCATATAACTAGTAAAAGTCCTAGTATGTAGACTAAAGTTTCCCTTGTATCTTGGAAAATATTCATATTCATGTTCTGAGAAGCTCATATAGTTGGAATGTTGTGGACCACCTTGACTATAGTATAGATTATTTTGTTTCCTGAATGAATGTCAGTATATAATCCAGTTATATTATATAATTACATCAGTGCTAGATAGAGTTACTCCTTCAAAAGTATCATTGTAGCATTTTCACGTGGGTCCCACAGAAAATCAGAATTTTTTGTGCACGTTGCTACTGAATTACAAGGGCACAGTTAGTGATGCCTGGGTTATACCTGTGAAAGTGCAGTGTTTGTATTCCTATATCAGGAGGGAGGCTTTTTGAATGAAAGATATTCCGTTTTCAAGAAGTTTACAGTGGTAATGACACTAGCAAGCTTTGTCTTTTTCAATGCATGTACTCTGAAGCATTTCTGCTCTGCTCAGTCCCGTAAGAGTATCCTTAGGCTTCCATCCTACTAGATTGCTTCACAGAAGCGTTGTTTTTAAGTGACCTGCTCAAGGTAAGAGCAAGTAGTCGAACAGTCCTGTCTTCTCTCTGGTTTTCCTGCACAAAATTTCTATGTAGGTACACTTGAAGGTATATCAGTAAGCAGGAAGCTTTCCTGGAGAGTCTTGCATATGCTAACTTGTTATATATTCCCATTAGGGACCGTGATGAACTGCTTATTTCGCTCACTGTTACTAGCTCTAGTTCTGTGAATTGTCCTCCTGTTCATCACTGCAATTTATTCGGTTCTCCTTTTTCTTCCTACAGAAGAGATGGTGGAAGGAAAAAGTGCCATTCTCATAGGCATGAGCCAGTGGAACTCAAATGACCTTGTTGAGCAGATAGAAACAATTGGGAAGCTGGAAGAAAATCAAGGTAATGTTTAGCTTTCCTTACGTATCAATTTAAAGTTAATAAGAAAATCTGACTTCTGAAGCAATTAGGTGTCAGACATTAAGTAAACACTCAACAGAAATAAAATGTACATGTAAGTAATATTTTAGTGCTGGGAAATGAATTGCAATCATCTGTTCCAGAAAAAGCTTCTCTGTTAGACCAAGTAACACCATAGATCTATTGACTTTGGTAGGACTGTTTTAGATTCAGAGCTCAACAACCACAAGATGGTTTCCAAGACTGCAACCTGTATTTTGTATGTTTCCTGTAATCCATGTATATTAAAGACTTTTTGATCATTGTGACTGGCTTATTTTGCTGCCTAGAGTAAGGCTCTGTTACTTAAACATTCTGCAGTTCTCTCTCAAAGTCAGCAAATCACTATCTGGAAATTTGAAAAGGACACGTACTTTCAAGAATATTTTGAGACAGCTTTAGGTAAATGCTAGGTAACTATGCCACTGAAATGAGCAGGAAATGAATGCTGATACACCAGTAGGAATCAAGGACCTAAGACAGAAGCCTAAGCAACTTCTTTTAATTGTTACTTCGGCTTCTAAATTTCTTTGTCATTTGAAAATGAAAATTACCTCATTGACTTTACAGAGAAGAAAGGTCCTAACTTCCTTGCCCATCTGTGGTGAGTGAATTTGTGTATAATGGTACTTGTTAATTAATCTGGCTTTTTAAAGAATTTGGTGCATTTCAAGATCCTTTTTCTGGAGGCTTTTCTTTACTGATTGTTACATGTAGTCAGTCCTGAAAATAACAATAAGCCAGTCTATTTCAGTATAAAGATATTTAAAAGTAATATTTATGTGATTCAGAATCTTTTTGATTACCTGTCATCAGAATGTTTTATTTGCTATCGTTTAAATGAAAAGTAGATGCCAATCCAGACAGCGTATTTACAGTTATTAAATATGTAATTAGAGAAGACTTCTGTTTTATATTTGCTCTTAACAGTGGTAACAAGTTTTCCCTTATGTTGCTTAGAAACTTACTTCATTTGGAGTCACAGACTCAGTGACAATTTGAAAGAGATGCTAGATGTGATGTAGCATGCCATTTTCTCTGCAAGAGAAAAAAGAATATTGCATCAAATATGAGTTAGTTTTCTAAACAACTTACTGTGAACCAGCGATCCCTGCAGATAGATGTTTCTTTCAGTGATGGCAAAGGTTTGGTTTGCTTATTTTCAGTATAGTATCCAAGTTTTTAAGTGCCTTATGTGTTGAGCACTAAGGAAAGAGTTCTAAGTGGCTAATTTTAAGGGTTTCTACTGCTAAGAAACAAACCTGTTAAAAGGGTTATTTTTTAAATAAAAATTTTTTATTTTTTATAAAGCTGCATTAGGCAGCTGAGTAGCTGCAGCAAAGAGAATGTGAGATCCAGAGTTACATGGAAGACCTGTGCAGGAGCAAATTAAGCAGTCTCCTGAGTTCTAATCCATCTTTCTTAATACAAAGCATTTTTATTTTCATTTCATCTGATTCCTTGCAATGTTTTGTAAACTGCGGATTTCTCATCTGTTTTCTTCTTTTACTTCATTTCTATTCACACATAGCTGCGTGTGTACCCAGCTCAACAGCATTTGATGAGTTGACCTATGTGTAGGATGCATTCTGTTATTGCTTCACATATGCTGTGAGTGTACTGTGGCTATTGGGTCAAGGTTAATTGTGCTGATTTTGACTGTTCTTGAACAAAGATGTCAGTAAAGGTTTGAAGTTGGGAAGAACTGGGCTAGCACAAGTCTGAGCCAATATTGCGTATGCTCTGTCTTGTTATGCCAACATGTGGTTTTGTTGCTTCGGTAATGCAGAAGAAAGTAGAATGCTGGTTGTAATGCATGCTGCTTGTTAGGAACTCACCCTGGTGCATCTCTGCTATATACATCAGATTTCTTTACAGGTGAAGCAGTTACAGGCACTTCCTTCTTTTCTTTGCCACCTTGTACTCTGAAATTCAGCCCTACTGATTTTCTGTCTTTTGATTTCCCTTGCATTTACTTATCTGTCTGTCTGTCTGTCTTCATGGAATTATTTGCCAGATGCTGATGGATCTTATTGCAGTCTTTTTAGTACAAATAATTACACAGTGCTTTTGTTATAGCTTAATACGACTGAATAGAATTACTGATTCAGCAGTTTTAGAAATGTCTGTGATTAGCAACCATCAGATACAAATGATGAAGGCAAAGAGGGAATGAGAAGGATGTTTGAAGGAAGACTATATTGTCCTCTGTGCCACAGTAGAAAGTTATTTCAACCTTAGCCCAAGTGTTTATAGTCAAAAAAAAAAAAAGTCCAGGTAAAGCTGACTTTCTTTTAAAACATTGTATAGAAAAGCAAAAATGTCCTGTGTTGTCTTTCATGAGGAACTTCACTTTTTCAATGGAAAAGTGTAAGGAGTATGGCCTTCTTATCTAGGGAATCCCTTTTTTTTTTTTTCTTTTTTAACAAAACTGAATTCAGTTGTGGCTCTCAGAAAATGAAGAGTTCCTCAGCTCTGGCTGCAGAAAGATTTGTTACAGTTTAATCAGGTTCTAAGGCTGACAGTTTTGCTCCATGGCTGTGCAGAGATGCAGAGCCCTGGTTCCTTTTCGTGGTGTAACAAATTGATTAATAAAGCATATAATTATGGTCTCTTTCAACAACTTAAGATGTATGAGAAAATGTAGTATGCTCTGGGCAGAGCTGATGACCCACTGGGCACTACTTAAGCAATACAACTTTTCCAGTGTGAGACATGCAAAGGTCATCAGGAACTTTATAAATGGCAAATGTATAATATAATTCAGTCATTGATTCTCAGTAGGTACAACTGAGAGCGCTTGACCAGCACAATGTTTCTTATCGGTGATAGAAATAAGTCTTCAGGGGAAAACTGGGAGCAGCATTAAAATTTATTAAGTTTTCATTATGGAAAGTACCACAAACAGCAGTCAAGCTGAATTTAGAAACTTGCTTTTTGGCCGTACATACATTTGTGAGCAACTGTTTTCCAGGATGAAGCGCAGGAAGAGTAAAATTTTAGCAAAAATCTCTGATGAGCACCTTGAAAACTCACTGAGAATTTTAATCGAACCAGACTGATGCATTAGTTTCATGAAAACAAGGTCAAATATCCCACTAGTTTTAAGTTTTTGTTGGTCTCTTTTTTTTAATGTTTTAATAAAAAATATTTAAAAAATATAAGTTTTGCTAATTATATACACTAATTATATTAAATATTTTATATGCCGCCCAAGACAATTCCTCTTCACGTAATGTGGTCCAGGCAAGCCCAAAGGTTGGACATCCATGTTTTATAAGAAGAGTTCCAAAAGTGATCGTCCATTGATCGCTTTGCAGTCAGTTTTTCTTTTGAAGTCTTATAGGAAAAAAAGTCAAATATCTTTGTATATTTTCAATTTTAATACATTTGCATTTTCAAGCATGTAAACGTTAAAAGCAGCAACACAAAAATAGGGCAAAACCCCAATGATTCTTGACTCTTTCTTAACTTTGCAATTTAACCTCTTTGAGAGACTTAAGGCAGTCTTCTTTAGTTCCCCAATTGTAGCATCCTAAAATTGGTAGGTTTGGAGTCGACAACATGTTTCTCCTGCCTAAGGCCAAGAAGACGCACTAAAACCTGCTTGATGCTGTGGGTTTGCAACCTTTTTTCTGCAATATGAAGATCTTAGGGTGGGTGTGAGTGGGAGGAGAGAGGAAGAAGCTGGCATTTGTTGGTGTATTTTGTAGAATATGAAAAAGCAAGCAAGGAAATTGCAGTTTAATTTCTGTAATACAGCTTGCTAGAATGACTATTGATTTAATAAACCTTAGTTAAATTTTAAGAGTCATTAGTCAATGCTGTCATGTATGCTACTGTTACACTGCAAATCCGGCTAATTCAATTAAAATGTCACAGATTATGATGAATTCTCATATAGGCAATTGACAAAATTTTTGTTTAAAACAACTAACTATAAAATGCCTGTGAATTTACTTTTCCTGTACTTAATATGCCACACATACAGACTGATGGAATTGCTTTACTGGTAACCAGCAAAACAGATGGACACAATCAGGTTTCATAGCTGTTAAAGGCCTTTCCTGGTGTTGTTGCCCAAGACCGGGTTACTGAGATCTTTTCATCTTTTAATGCACTGATTATCTATCTGGAAAACAGTGCTGACAGTAACATCGCTGTCTTTTTGGGACTCATTTGAGTTGTTGATTTAGATTGAACTCTTATTCTTCACACCCAGCCTATTTACGAGGCAGCGATTTGGAGCTGGGAGGTGCTAGCGTTGGACAAGTCGTGCTAGGGCTATTTATAGAAACTTGCAATTCCTGCCCTTTCTGCACCACCTAGAATTGAGCCATGCAATTTCTACTGGTGTTCTGTTTTTTTGTTTTTTGTTTTTTTTTAGATAACAAATTCTGTGCTTCTCTCCTTAAAACTCAAAGTAAATTATTGTTCTCTGAGGACTGAGGCTTTCCAGTAGTTGACTGCAACATTCTCCTAAATTGGGGTGTGACTCCCTGCCACTCCAGCTACTCTTTGTATTCTTTGTAACTCTGCTTTAAAAAGAGATCTTCCTGAGCGTGATTTGATGGCTTCTCATCTGTCTTTTGGAAAAAAAGCCTGTTTTGTGTGTGAAGCAGCAAATTTCTGAGTGATGAGGGGGAGATTTCCAGTTGAGCCCAAGCTGCTATGTCTGTTCTCCTGCCACAATGTCCACGAGACACTGAACAGAATAGGAGTAGGCTAATAATATGTTTGAATTCACTTGGCTGTGAGTTAGCATTTTCCATTTAGTTAAAGTGGAAGGATTAATTTTTTTTGCATAAAATGGGTTAGACTTTTTTCTTTTTGAAGATGCTTGTCAACTGTAGTATGAATACTAACTTGTATCTGAAATTATGAGCTATGTTGAGTTGGAGCCATTAAATTTGTTCAGGAAGCTAATGATTCTGTGCAAGACTGGGTGCACACTAATACGTTTTTATCAAGCTTTGCCTCTGGTCTCATCTTTCATTGGCTTGCTGATTCCATCTCTGCTACATCTGCTGTGAGTTTCCAGGGTTGAAACACTGCAGTGGTTGAAACACTTATTATAATGGAAAAATGTGTGCACCTTCATGACTCTGTGCTTTCAGAAAAAATGATTTTCACTTTGTACTGGTATTCTCGCCCCCATCCCTGAATAGTGCCTTTTATTTTGTCCACAGTAAACGTTCTTCGTAAACAAACTGCTCTCCTCCTCTCCCTCAGTAGCACGTGAACTCCCCTTCCTTGACACTTCCTGAAGTTATATAATTAAAGGGTGTTTGTACATAACTGAATGTAGTGTTTATGCTGCTGTTAAATTTATTGCAATAGCATCTGTCACTGCCTAATAATGTGAAGAATGGCAAATAGAATTTGGCTTAGTGAACTGAGCAGTGGAAGGGATGGATGGAAATTACAATAGTCAGTAGCATTCCAAAACACATCAGATGGCTCATATAAAAATGGATTTACTTCCAGGAGCAATTCTAGCAGATGCAGCTCATCTGTAGTAGCAGTTTTTACTGGAGCAGGTTACCAACATTCTACAACTACTGTCATTTTATTTTTGTGATGCTATATGTTCTAAAATGCAGCTCAGCAAATGCATGCAAAATGGAGGAGACTTAAACTAGCCTCTGAGGTATTTTCAGCAGAGTGACGTCCTGCTGCATAGAGTATTGGCTTTCTTGCAGTCCCTCCAAAAATTCCCTGTTCATTTTTGGATCTATATTAAGATCCTGTCCACACACTGAAATCAGCAGGTGATTTTGCATCAGTTTCATTGGGCCTAAAGTTTCCCTGGCTGTCAGTCCCATTCAGAGGGTCATGCCATCTGTGGGTATATTACCTCCTTTCCTTTCCCGCTGACTTTCCAAATTTTACTTAATTGTACTCCCATCAGAGTTGTATTTGTCACTATATTAAAAAAAAAAATCAGATTTTTCTATTCAGAGTTAAATTTCACTGTGTTCTTGCTGGAGGAGAGCTGAGGTCTGAAGTGAAACATGAACATTGTTTGTTCCAGCGGTATCTTGTTAAGATGTTAAATGAGTTCAGCTAATTAGAACGGAGTAAGTCGTGCATACAGTAAAGCCTGCTGGCACTCCAGGAGCTTGTATTGCAAGATTGAATGCATGGGGATGAAGACAAAGAAGGATCACTAATATTTCGCTGGTACTAAGGCACACAACTATGTTCTGCTGTGCTGTTCTCTGGTGCTGATCATGTTAGCACTGTAGTCACAAGAGAGAGTGAGATGAGGTATACAAAATACCCTGTGAGGTTGCAAAGAAGACAGAGCCGGGCCCTTTTCTGTGATTAATGCCCAGCGCCAGGACAAGAGGCAGTGGACACACCCTGGAACACAAGAGATTCCATCTAAATATCAGGAAGTGCTTCTTCGTTGTGTGGGTGAGGAGCACTGACGCAGTTTGCCTGGAGAGGCTATGGAGTCTCCATCCTTGGAGATGTTCAGAAGCCATCTGGATGTGGTCCTGGGCAGCCTGCTGTGGGTGTCGCTGCTTGAGCCAGGAGGGTTGGACCTGATGGACCGAGAGGCTGGGTTCCACCTCAACCCTTCTGTGATTCTGTGGCATCTCAGGAGCACTGATCTGCAAAGATACATGTATTTGTACGGCTGTGTAGTGCAGCGTAACACTAAAGCTAGCTTTGTAAAGCTTGTTTTTACCTGCAGCAAATTTCTGTGGTGAATAAATGTTACTTTCTACTGGTGTTACCAATCCTTTGTGGGAAAGTAAGGTGGATTCTCTTCTAGTTTCAACGTTGCCAAAAAAACTGCTTGCTGTT
Organism: Penelope pileata; assembly: GCA_013396635.1. Taxonomy (NCBI): domain Eukaryota; kingdom Metazoa; phylum Chordata; class Aves; order Galliformes; family Cracidae; genus Penelope; species Penelope pileata. The sequence continues at coordinate 874,828 of WBMW01000095.1, forward strand.
TGTTTGTTTGTAGAATTGCAATAGCTGGTAGCATGCAACTGGAGGAACTGCAGATCATCTGCTAATTCCAGGCCAGAGAAGTGGCCCTTTCTTTTTTTTTGCAGATACTGAGGAAATTATTGTGTGATGAAAATATATGTACACCTCTGAAAAGCATAGTTAACACTCTGCTAGAGCATAGAGATCCTGCGGCCTTAATTTCTCTAGTGTGCTTTCATCTGACAAAGTGAGTAGTTGTTCAAATTTGATGAGAGTCCTCATAAGCTAAACTCTTCCTGAATCCGTCTCTGTAAGCGTAGAACTAGTTTCAAAGCCATTTAGATTTTAAGCACTGTAGTTGAACAGAGGAGCTAGAATGCCCACAAGACATTCCATTAGACATGACATTTAAGTCTTTCCCATCGTGTCAAAGTAAATGTCTTCAGTGTCTTCAGAAGGATAGTTTAACATATGGCAGGTCTGCTTTTCAGTCTGGGATTGTATTCCTTGAACCTCTTGAGGGATGACTGTGAGAAGAGAAACATAATGTGATATAACGAGTCTTTGGACCTGCACTGTGTTCTCTGCAGTGTTATGCATCCTGAAGCTGGAGAATGTTACTTGTGAGAAGGAGAAGGAAATGAGACCAGAACCTAAGTTTAGGAACCTGTGGCTGAAATATACTAATGAACATTGCTTCTCTGGATCTACCCACTTAGGAAAGTCTTTTGTGAATGTTTTTGAGAGTACATAACATCAGATTTTAGTTATGCACTTGAAAGAACTTTATGTCAAGTTTTTTGGCGACAGACTTTTTGATGGGTCTGACTATGGCATCTGAAAGTTTTAAACTGTCAAAGCTTACAATCTGAATGCAGTATCAGGTGATTTTGAGATCTGTGAATTTCTTTAGAAATCTAGAATTTCACAGCTGCCTTTGCTTACTTTATTTTGTCAATAAATAGAGCGTGTGTACTTGCTGTGTGGGATAACTGACTATGAAGAACTGGATGTATTTTGCATCTCATAATTTATAAATTATAAGTGCATTTGAAATTTTAATCAAATACACCGTGTTCCAAAGCCAAGAGTCTTATTCACGAAGGACCAATTTTCCAGTGTGTCATATGCTAAGCTCTTTCCACAGAAGCCAGTGGGTGTATTAGAAATCAGCACAGTGGTCAATTGCAAACTATTTACTGCAGTATATTAGAAAAAGGAAAGAGCTTAATGCTCTCATAAAGCAATCCTGTTTTGTATTGTTGTTTTTTCCTTTGCAGGTGAGGAGTCTGTGTTTTGTTCATCTGGCTTTCTACAGGAAAAGCAACGTGAGTCTGTTATTTTCATTTTTCTTTATACCCAATGCTATTCAACAGCTGGAGATAATAACAAAAGTGTTAATCGGCTGAAGCATGCTACTATGCTTTGTTCAAATGATATTTTGAGAAGGGGAGGGGTGTGAAGGAACCAAGACTCTGCTTGCTAGCTTAACTTATTTATTGTTACTGACGTTTATGAAAATATACCAACAAAGTGCCTGTAACATTTAGCACGTTAAATATTGCAATATCGAATTCATCAGAGTAGCAGAAATAGAGCATTGAAAAGTGAAGCTGCTGGTACACACTATAGCTCCTATAGGAGTAAAGTTTGAGAGCAGCAAGGAAAAAGTTGGTAGAAAAGAAACATAAGCGTGCTGCTTGAATACTGTTCATTTGCAGTGACTCTGATGCATAGATGGAATAAAGAAGGGACTGCTGGCTGCTATAAACTCCAGGGCTTTCTTGTAATGCTTTGGAGACTATCTATTCTGTCCAGCCTGTTTTATCTCTTTCACCATCTAAAGGGAGCAACAGCCCTTTTTTTTGTTTTTTTCTTTTGTTTCTTTTGATAGCAGAAAGTGCAAAACAATGTAGTATGTAGCGAGAGGGAGCAGGAAATTTACTCTAGGAGGGTTTTTTTGAGCAGTGTGAAACAATATTGTATAATATTTACTAGTATGACTGGAGTTACTGTTGGGGAAATATATGACCAGGTGTTTTTTTTGTTTTGTTTTGTTTTTATTTTTGTTTTTGTTTTTTCTCTGCTGCAGTGAGCTTGTTCTTGTGTTAATTTTCCAGATTCAGAAACTCAGTGGTGGGTTACTGTGTAACCCTGTAATACAGCTGGTCTCTAGAATCTACCTGTGTAGCTAAGGGAAAAGAGATAAAGAAGTTAGATGACATTAGATGTAGAAGCAGCACACACTGAAGCACAAATTTAAACTGAGCTTTGTGTCCTGGCCAGCAATTCATTATTTATCTCTTTCATTAGTTTGTCCTGAAGTGGTTTACATATCTGACTGCCTTTACGAGTGTAGTAATGTATTGTAGCTTAAATTTGTCATACACAGTACGTAGTATGTTCTTTTTCTTTCTGTCCTCTGTGAAGTTTTATGTGAAAGGTGGTTTTGTGATTTAGCAGAGTTTTATTTCTCAACCTTTGTTGTGTTGTTTTTGTTTGTTTGTTTGTTTGTTTTGGTTATTTTTGAATTGTTGCTGCTATACCTTCAAGTCTCTTGAAGAGAACACGCAGACAGTGTTTTGCAATGGGAATGAGATGTGTTAAGTTTTGTCATAGGTGAGTTAACTTCACAGCCTCATACTATCTCCCAAAAAGATGCTCTAATCTGCACAGGAAAGATTATTTGACCTTTTAGAGGGAAGTCATATCTTAGCAGAACGATCCACTGTGACCTTACAACCTGGCATGTGGGCTGGGTCAAGTCTGGAAAAGATTGTGACTTTTCATTCCTACTTGTTGCCTGCAGGAAACCAGTGCAGTGATATTAGGACAAGTTCACTCAGTAGCATGAAGAATTCATTCTGCTCAGCGCTATGAGGCAGAGCTGTGTAGGATGGCTCAGCAGCTGTATCTAGATCCAGGTTTTAAGTGTTTTGCTCTCGGAAAGACAAGAAAACAAAGACTAGGTTTTTGAAAGTTCCCAGTGTTTGGGGACTTGGTTACTTTTGAAAAGCTGAACTTAAGGACAGCAATGGGAACTATCCACTGCTACCACCAGCCCACTTCTAATCAGTTTATTTGGGTACCTGCAGGAGAGCTGACTGTCCTGAGGAATGGGGTTTCAAGCTTGTTCTACTGTTCCTGTGTCTCCTTGTGCCAGATTTGAGAAGCCTAGGGGTCTCTCTAGCTGATGCAAGTTAAGTAATAATTAAAAATAAAAGTTGTTTCTTACCTGACCTTTCCCGACTAGATCACTAGCTATTATAATGTAATCGGTTACAGCCCACTGATTTCTGACTCTATGGGATTTGAGTACCATTTTTTTTTCCCTACTGTAATTTACATAATGACATAATTAACATAATTTTGGCGTAATTACAGAATGAATCGAGACAGCTGGAAAAATCTGTAAAGTGATGGTAATGTCATCAGAGAGGTTCAGTCCAGCCAAGCCTTGTTAGTATTCTACCTTATTAAAGCCCTTTCAGTAAATAATAAAACACATTATCTCTCTGTAATCCGTTTCATTTTGCTGCCTAATGAAATTTCTGTCCTTTTCTGTAGTAGGACATGATGTATGTTCCTATCTTGTGCAGAGCTTTAGCTGTCAAGTAGTCTTATTCGTTATATTGTCCTCATTACAGATCCCCAGTTACTTGTGTCTGGTATTTAAACTAAGCAATAAAGCTGAACCTTCATAGGCCCCAAGTCGGATTATCTTCCGAATTGTATGGTCAGCAAATCTGAAATTTGAAATAAAAGCATGTGTTGATCCGTGACACACACATGCTTCTTTGGAAGGAAACCCAATATTCTGATAGCAGGCTACTTTTACAATAGAATACGTATTGTTTTAATCGCAATTCCTGGAATTTAGTGTCCAGTCATCTGCGACATTTGTTGTGCCTGTGAAGCAAGGAGCTATCCTTCAACGTGGCATCCAATGCACTAAGGAAAAAGCAAGCTATCCCCTTTGCTTTCTAAAGATCTGTTTCTAGAACAAGATTTTCAAAGGAACCAGGGAACAAGTAATCCCAGGAAGTATGTTGTCTAAAGTGTTGCACTGTAAAGAATAACAGAAAAGGTTTGTGAGCATGCAGGAATGAGTCCTGTTTTTCCTGTTTTAGTACTCTGTTGAAGATAAATATTACAGTTCTCTATAAGACGGTGCCTCATGGCCCCAAATAACCCTGAAAAAGGACACAAAGCTAATGTTTGTGTGACACTGATTCTGTTGTGAGCTAAGGTGCTAGAAAACTGTCACTTTTTCTTAAGATGAACTTAAGAGAAAAGTGGGTCTTCTGGACAGGCTTTTGGGGCAAGGAGTGGGGCATAGGATACGTTTCCAACCATCCGGTGCTTGCTTCCGTCATTGTAAGCACATGGCACTTACCAGGTTTTGTGTTTGCTTTTCTTTCTCTGGTAGCTTATTATGTAGTGGAGCCTCTTCAGCACGTGTCACCTCCTCCTCTGGTGACATTCCAAAGTCTTTGCCTTCAGGCCAATCCTCGATCACTTCCAAGATCCCACCACTGTTAATTAGAAGCAGCTTTAAAGTGCAGAGACTTACAGAAAGCAGTTGCATTTGGTTGGGAGTTCAGGGTTTGTGGGTTTGTGTTTTTGCTGTTTGTTGTTTTGTGTGTGTGTGTGTGTGTTGTTCAGTGTTGTTGTGTTTTGTTTTACTCAAATATTAAATGACTACTCCTTCAGATCATGGCCTGCCAGAAAGGCAAGAGTAATCACCTTGCTTTTAAATATGGAGAAACACAGCCACATTGTTCGAGTGATTTTCTAGTGCCACAAACATGGTGCAAACTCAGAACACCAAAAGAAAAACTGTAAAACTGTAGCATTATGTGATGCATTTATTTTCTTCATGCTGGAAGAAACAGAGGAAAATGTCTGTTTAAATTTAGAAAGCTGTCAGTGTGTTTTCCCTGCCCTAAAAGTACTAGAGACCTGTAGCAACTGCAAAAAAATCTCAACTTCTATCAAGTAGTGACGTACTTTACCACTGTCAAGATTTGTAGAATGTTTTGAAATAGTTGGTGTTACTATTTAGCCCATTCCTCTCTTATTAGCTCCTTAAAGCTTGTATCAGCAATGGAGGGATGAAAGCTTCCCAGTTTTTCTAATAACAGCTAACCCTTATGGGATAAGTAGAATTTTAAGGCTGCAGCACTGCACATCTGCTGCAGTTTCAAATTACAATTTGTCTTGTTTTGGTGTCCAAGAAGGGTTTCACAGCCTCCTCCTCATGTGAGAGGGAGGTGGCGTTACAGAGATGGGAGGATTCTCATCTCTTCTGGGCTATCTGTAGAAGGGTTGCCCTCCCCACAGAACTGATCTTCCTACTTCAGCTGAAGTAATTGTCCTTGAGTGAAATGTTGCAATATCTAATTACTGTGTAAATTCCAGTGAGGTACAGGAATGAACCACATAATCTTAAGACAACCTAGGACTTCTAATTCATAATTGTTTACTTTTAAATCAAAAAATTATCATAGTTTTACCATGCAATAGTTCTCATAAATAACTTATTCCACTCTCTGATGCTTCTCATTACCTGACAGTGGTTGTGTTGAAGCAGAGGATGAAATGCTGGACTCAGTAGTAAATCATGGTGATTTTGCCATTTGGGCACATTTTAATAAATGTTGACTGATCTGTAGCTTTTAATATTATGTATCTTAAAAATAAATGAATATTTTGGAGAACAGTGTCATATAAGATAAGAAGGAAGTAACATAGAATAAGTGGAAAAACATGAGTAGGAGCTCATTTAAAAAATGCAGCATCTCTCTAGAATCTCTGTTCCAAAGGAGGTTGGTTTGTTGTTCTTAGGTCACTATTGGTTGGTTAATATTTTCTTAGCAGACTAAACAAATAAACTCTATTAGGTAATATTTTAGGTGTTAAAGTCTGCCTCTCATGTCTATTTGTATAGGTTGTCTGTTTTCTGTCTCAAGTAAAAAGTCAATGCTAGGCACTGGTACACTACTACAGGGGCACATTGCTGGGTCACAGTCGGCTTGTTGACAAAACACTGAAATTACTGAATCTGTTTTCCTTGAAGCCAAAAGCATTATAAACTCCTCTCCAAAGTCAATGTGAAGATTCTCATTGTTGTATTTATAGCAGAGGATGACGAACACATGACCCTGTTGTGATAAAAGATAGTGTGTATCTCTCTAGTGTCTTTTTCTATTTGTTCACGTCACAAGGTTTTTTGAGAAAATCTCTTTTGCTCTAAATTTGTTACTCCTGTTGTGCATCCTGGTGATGAAGCACTGCAGTTACTTCTGGGAGTTTCCCAGGTAATCACAGAGATTTATGGTGGAAGAGGAGGATGATGAAGGTCTTTAGAGAACTTGAAAGGCTCAATTCACTTGTCTACATATATAGGTGATTAGTGCCATTTAAGACATCCCAGAGTATCTACAATATCTAAGATATGGTTCTAGCAGAGATGATGTAGAACCTAGGGTGACCTCCAGAAAGGCACAGATGACAAAAACCATCTGTGCTTGTACAGTGCACCTTTCCATAAGGACCTGAATCTTGTTATAAATGTTGCTGTTAAGAATAGAGGAATCTCTAATACACAGGACTGCAAAAAACTCTCTCTGTCCACAGAATTTCCTGTAAATGGATCTCTCTGTCTTGAAATGATAACTGTGTCTTACCTCCACAGATGTCTGCAAAAGATTAGGCATCCAAATATCTGTACAAACAATTATGTCTCTCTTCCTTTCAGGTGAATTATATAGAGCCTCTGTAAGAAAACAAAGGTTACCTGCACAAGGCAGTATTGAAATGCATGAGGACAATGAGGTGAGATTGTTTTCCAAAACAAGCTGTGCTGATTTCCAAGGAGCAGACATGTGGACATACTCTCATATTGCATCATGAAATTATAAGCCTCTTTGATGGCTTAGAGTTTCTTCTTCTTGTTCAGTAAGTGCACATGCAATCACTGAAATTCAAACCAAGCTTTTTAGATGTTGCAGAATTAACTTTCTCAAGAGAAATTACTATGTCTGTGCAGTGCTTCAGTGCAAATGCATATTTTGAGAAGCAGGTTCAGCAGCAGTCACAAAATTGATAGTAACAGAATTATTTCTTTGGAAGAAGCGAAGAATCTGATCAAATTGCACTCCTTCAAGTTAACTGATTAAAGTCTGTCCCCACATAGGACAGGAAATGGAAATGCCTACTTTTCTATTTTTGAAGAATCTCAGTCCTAAAGCTCCCTGAAAATGATGAGTCTTTCACTTCAGATGCCCTTTTGATTAGCCTTTGTGCCCCTCGTGCCCCAGTCATGCCTCGGCCATTCCTTAGAGGCAAATTACGTTAATTCACTTTGACTCCGTCTGTGAAGAATACCTGTTAAATACAACTATGCTGAGAGGCTTCTTGTAAAAGTGACTTGAGCAATACTGACCTGCTTGAATTTTTCTCCTTTTTGAAGCTTTCAGTTACACCAACCTGTCAGCAGTGCTACTTAGAAGCTGGCATTAACTATGGAAATAACTACTCTTACCTTTTAATGGGAATTCAATTTCTCTTCGAATAACAACTGTAGTGGGAATAAATGGAGATGGAAATTGTAAATTAGACCAAGAAAAGGTGGAACCTTAAAAATTCTCATTCTACTTAACTGCATATCCAATACTTAGAGATAAAGGGCGGATCAGCAAAATGCCTTCAGAAGATGAATGTGGGACCTAAAATGAGTAATTTTACTGGAGACTTAAAGTCATGGGCTAAGGAGAGATAATGGCTTTGTGGAACAGTTTAGAATTCTCTCTTTCAACCATTTCTCTTTCACCATTCTACATGCTAAGCTACATATTTTTTTCTTATCTATGTCAACGTTTCCAGTCCAACATATGCTCTCCCCCAGCCTCCTGACACTCCTAAACTACAGGCTGAAATGTATGTCTGTGCAGTTATTTATTTCTTAGTTTTTCTGCTTAAAACTCTGAACAGTTCTTTTCATTTTATACTTTCTGTTGAAACTTGTGGCTTTGGTTGCAGAAATACGTGCACAGAACATTGCTGCAAGTTACCTCAGTTAATCTAATAAAAGACATGACATCCTTCTGCAAAGCTTTTCCTCTCTTACACAAGATCACAGAATCCCAGAACCGTAGGAACTGTAGGGGACTTCTGGAGCTTCCCCAGCCCAACCCCACCCAGAGCGTTTCACCAGAGCAGGGGCACAGGAACAACGCGTCCAGGTGGGTCTGGGTATCTCTAGAAAAGGAGACCCCTGCCTCTCTGGGTGCTGTCCCAGGGCTCTGCACCCTTGGAGTGCAACAGTTATCCTTCACGCTCAGAGGGCACTCCCTGGGCTCCAGGCTGTTCCCACTGCCCCTGTCCTGGCACTGGGCACCGCTGCACAGAGCCCAGCCCCATCCTCCTGCCCCCGCCCTTCGAATATTGATCAACGCTGATCAGATCCCCTCAGCCCTCTCTTCTACAGGAACAGCCCTGAGGCTCTCAGCCTTTCCCCACCAGGAAGTACTTCAGGCCCCACCATCTCTACACTGTCTGCAGGACTCTCTCCTGCAGTTCCCATCTGCCTGGAGCTGGGGACCCAGCACTGGATGCAGTTGTCATAGTATTGGCCTGTTTCTTCACCAAAACATAATTCTGTGCTGAAAGCTGCATTCCTGAGGGAGATACTTATCTGAATTGTGGCATGTTTAGAAGCCCATTTTTAAAAGTGCTGTGTAGCATATGAATCAAGCCAATCTTTGCCTTAAAATTCTTGCAGTTCAGATAAATTGATAAAGAAATGAGAAAGAGAAGAGACATCATCTGAGTACCGCAGACAAAGATACAGATGTATCTATTAGATTATGATCAGTTTGTGAGACTGGCATATACTAGAGTATGAAATAATAAAAAATAATTTCTTTTCAGTAAAGTCTTTTAAAAGGAGCTTATATTGCAGTATAATATCTTATTACTATATTTCAACTGCTTTCTCAGTAAATCACCTAATAATCCTAATTTTTAATGTATAAGTAAGTCTTTCTTTGAGTAAATATGACTCTCAGAGTCCGAAGAATGAAAAAAAAGTGCAGCTGTGAAAGATGCAAAATGCTCTCAAGTCTCAAGTAGATAATACTTTGGTTTTTTACAGCATGCATCACTTCACCTTCCATGGTAGATTGTTGTCTGTGTATTCATGCATTCACGTGCTCATAAATATATTTATGAGCTTTATGGCTATCAGCAAAAGTACATTTTTTACTCTTTCAGTAAATGCCTGGGTAAGTTAACCTCATTTTTTAAATTTTAATATTTGTCAATTTCAAGAGGCTGCTTGTCTCGAAAGCCTATCCTAACCTGTTAGATGCTTTTATTGGCAGATGATAACATTGGCAGATGTTTTAATTTTTCTTTTTTATTTTTTCTTTTCTTTTCTTTTGTTTTAATTTTTCTTTTTAGAACCTGTGATGATTTGAGGTAAACCTTTCCAATAAAAGAAGCAACCCTTTTCACACTACCTAGACATTTACTTAGGGTGTCTGTGAATGTTTGACATGTTCTCCAGTCTGGATATAGTTCCAGTAGCTCTTGATGTGTACAAAGCCGTTATAATTTTTGTTGGTTCAAAAGCTACGTATAAGCTGCAAGGGTTTTGTAGAAGAGTTTAGAGTGGTCTAGTTGGTTCACATATTTGAATTAAATGCCATCTCCCACCCCTTCCCAGAGGCAGGTAACACAAAAAGATTGCAGTGGGGAAGGGAAAAAATCAATGCTAATTGCTTGTGAACATTTACACTAAGTATACGAACACTATCCATAAAAAGGCTCCCTCCTTTCTTATTTCCTGTTTTCCTTATAGGAAGGAGTTCAACACCAGAAATGCAAAACTCGTGTGCTAATTCTGATCCTACATGGGGGGAACATCTTAGACACTGGGGGAGAGGACCAAAGCAGCAAGCTGGCAGACATCAACACCTTCAGTTCTGTGTTTGAGAAAGTGACCCAAGCCCATTTCCCTGCTGCTTTGGGCCACATCTTAATCAGACTTGTTCCCTGCCCAGCAATCTGTTCAGCAGCATTCTCTCTTGTTTCCAAGTAAGCTGATGTTTTATAATGTTTGGCTTTGCAGTATGGTTTTGAAAGGCTTTCTATGACATGTCTTTTTCATAATGAAATGCTTTAAATCTTTTTTAAAAAAACTGTTTACTGAATGAGTTGTAACAGTCTTTTGTACTATTCTATGTGGATGTATTAGTTTAAAAAAAAAGTCTCGTGGTGGACTATAGCCTATCATCCATATGCATCCAAAAGAAAAAAGAATAGATCCAAAACATCTGGATAGAAAAATAAAACCGTGACAACTGTTAGTTTTCTTTAACCCATCCTTTACAATCCAATTAAAAAAAAAATAGTCAATGTATTGTTTTTTAAAAAATTGAGATGTAGCTAGATCTGCCGGGAGATACACAAGCAGACATTTGGCCATTGCAGGGACGCGATGTTACAGAAAACCCTTGTGATAGCTGTAACGTTTCTTAAACTAGAAACAAAAATGGCATATTGCTAACATTGGCGAAGATTGTGAAGCATTGCTAATATACTGAGACTGCTATAAAAAATTCTTCTTTGCACTGGAGACTGCAAACAGAAATATTAGTGATTTAGTGCATTTTCTTGGTGAGAGAGGATTTACTTATGGACATGGTTTTTACCCTTTAACAAGACAAAAAATAAAACATGAGAAATTAGTATCTGTACATTCCCAATAGCAGCTACCACTCCTTGAAATCCTGTAGTTTTGTGGTATTCATTTGTTGCCATTAAGAATAAGAATGCAGTGTCTTGAATGAGTTAGAGAGGATGCATCTATAGAAAACAGTGCCGTTGGCTAATGAAGGCATCAGTTCACAATACAGCTGAGATTTGGTTACTTGCATGGTAGTGGAGTGTCTCAGCATTGATGGAATTTCTGATCTGACCAGATTGGCTTGCTAACTGATGTAAATGGGGATGGGACTTACAAGCTTGACTGTGAGCTACAGTATGGTTCTGGTGCATATCTTTCACATACACCCTTCTGTTCCTGTTTGAGACCTGATACTGCTAGGAAGGACTTGCTAGTTGCTATATGAAGTGAAGATAGTGTTCTCATTTTGGGAAGTTGATTGTTAGCTAAAAAAAAAATAGTTTGGGGATTTAGGGAGAAGTTTGAGGGGATGTGGAGGTTTTGGCACAGTTGTTTGTTTGCTTGGTTCTTAAGAAAAATCTCACAAAATACGTTTTGATACATTTGTGGTATGTGGTAGTGAGGAGATGCAGAATATTCTGTAACATGAAGATTAAAATATTAAAAATCTCTTTCCTGTTTTTATTCATCTCTGTGGTCATAGTAAAGCAAATTTAAAATACCAAATGGAACTTTCCAGTGGGCTGTTCTTCCTTGCCCACTTTTTCAGTCCTGAAATTCACTCCTTAAATGAGAGAACCTTTTCAGGTAACATTTCTTTCCTTAGTGATATTTTCCTTGACACAAATATTTTAAACAGAAGTGTACTAATCTTTTCTGCATGAGAGAGAAAGGAGAAAGAAGCACGTGCTCTTGGGCCTAATTCAGCTCTTCTCTAAATGTAAACCAAGAGTAACTGTAGTGATGGGGAGGAGAGACTCAGACTTGCTTGATTTCTCTTTTTCTAAGAAGAGAGAATCTTCTGCGTTTTTTTTTTCTGAAACTGCTCCTAAGTGATAGTCACTTTTATAGCATTTGTTGCAGTATAACACCTGAGGTTACAGTTGAACTTGTAGAACAGAAGACCTGGCAGAAGAGGATATGAGTTTTATACAAATGCATTTGAGATCTTAAGATATGGGAACAGCAATGCCTGCTGTCCAGATGATAGTGGTAGAAAGGTAGGATTGGAGTATACTTTAAAGTTCTGAAATGCCAGTTGAACTCAAAGCCGTGACAGGCTAGTTAGTAAGTTAAGAAGGGATGACAAGGTAGAAAACCAGACAGGAAGTTGTGCCTGAGCGTTCACATGAAGAGGGAATATACTGAAACAACCAAGAAAAAAGTATGCCTGTGTGTCCAAGTTGCTACCCTGTAAAGAAAGAGCCGGTAATAGAAGGGGAGTTGGCAGCATCTGAAGGTGTTTGAAGGATCCCCCCTTAAGTGGTCCATTTACTAACACAAGGATCAGTAGTGTCTCCTGGGTATACCATAAAGCAGTGCCTGCAGGGCTCAACTGACTGGAAGAAGAGCTAGTAGAGTGGAAGGAAGGATGTGTGTGCTGACAGCCCAAAAGAACAGAGCTTCCTTCTTCTTTTTTATTTTTGATGGCCTATTTTTGCAGCAAACAATACACAGCCAGACTGAAAAGAGCTAAGCTGGATGTTTGAATGTCCAGTGGAATCATTCTCAGTGCTGACGTATGATTGATATTGCATTGATATGTTCTTGTATATAGTTGCTTGTGGTTTATCCATTTGGGGCTGACAAAAGGAGAGATCATTTGCCTGCTCTCGCATTTCTGTAGTTTCATGCCAGCAGCTTTCACAGTCAAAACTCCAGGAAGCAGTTGTGGAACATAAACTTGTGGTAAACATCCCATTTAGCAAACTATGGGGGAGGAAGTGTGTTTTTAATTACTGAAATATTTTATTGAGTGTGAGCCAGATTAGGCAGCAGTGCAACATTTCGTGTTTGAGTGTATACGCAATTTTCTGAATGTGCAGGCATAGTGTGTGCCAAGGTAGAGCAACCCTCTGTTTGCCTTGGCATAGGTTTCGAATTATGCTGTGCCTGTGTGCTGATTATCTGACTCCAGACAAATTCCACTGGGTCTTTTCATCTGAATACAATAGATACTTTTCTTCCCTGTCTTGCAAATCGTGGCTTAAAGGAAACGGATCTTTCAGGAAAAGATCATTCCAACTGGTAAATGTTTCAGATTGTTTAATTTGGTCTGATTCCATCTACTTCCGTTACTTTCAGTTTCCTGTATCTCTTGTAAATCAGAAAGACACTGCTTATGCAACCAGTGTGGATCTATAGTGTATGAGTGATCTCCTGTGAGACTTACCTGTACCATTGCTGCTAAGGACAGATAAAGGTTAAAACTAAGGCCTATTCTTGTTCCATCTAGATGTCACCAACTGGATAAAAAGTTAGACTTTTAATAGATTGATTTGATAAGCATACATTGATGCACACCTCAGACTGATGCTTCTGAACCACAGTGGTAGTCGAACAGAAGAATAATAATTGCAAATGTTAAAATAAATGAATAAATTAAAAAAATACATTTAGGAGGCAAAAAAGTCAGTCTCAACAGAAATGGATCTTTCTAAGTTGGTTGTCCAGTGGTCGTCTACAATGCTGGATTTCCTTGGTTTGAGACTGTATGTACATCCCAAGAGTTTTTAGTATGCATTTTCAGTTTCATAGATATTTAAATGGAGGTATAAAGGTGAGCACTTGCTTCAGTGTTTTTCTGTACTGTGTTTCTCTCTTTCCCTTCTGGGATGTTTTCTGCCGATTATTATAGTATATGAGGCCTTCTAATGTAGATTTTTAAGGTTCTTATTTTTTGTTGTTTTTGTAAGAGTTAACATTCACAACTGTATGTCTGCTGTGTGTTTGGATGACCTAATCAACTGGCAAAAGGGAAGCTGTATTAATTGGTAAATAGACACTGCTTGGCAGACCAGCTGATCTCCAGGACATAGAAACTGTTAAACTTTGAATGAAAATTACCAAACCACTGAAGTGCTTCAGCAGGAGCCAAGTGTGAAAATGTTCAGTGAGGCTCAGGATGAGAGTACAGACTGACCTCCATACTTGAGCGCTGCAAGCTATCTTTTCTTCTTCTGTTACCCTGGTGATAGTCTGAAGGATGCAGGTTTGAGCAGATGCATAGACTTTCATTCCATTTCAGACAGCCCACTTTTCAATATTGTGATAACCCACAAAGAAGCAAAAGAAAAAAGAATGCAAAATAATGCAAAAGAAAATGAATGCAAAATGATGTTGAAGTATATTGAAGTTGCTTGGCTTTGGATGAACTTTGGATGAGCTGAATTGTCAAAAATACTTCTGACTTGTCCTTTAGCTTCTGAAGAATTGTCAGCTTACTGAAAGCGAATCTGGCACATGGTAACGTGACTTGCACCTTTGACTCTTCAACTTGTTTTACCCATTCATCAGTAAAAATCAGTCCAGATATGACTGACACTTACTGAAAAAATTGCAGAGCACGCACTCAAACTAGAATAAAACAGGCATCCTATCAATTTTAAGCTTGCATTTTCAGCTGTTAAACCTCTGGTTTGCAATGTTTTACTGTGCAAACAATTATGTGTAATTTTGGAGCAGGTGCCACTTTGTTTCATCTTTTTTCAGTGGATGGAACACTTGGAAAAATGTTTTTATATGCTTTTGAACAATGTATGTATCACACTTATGTTCTAGGAAACAGTATTCCATTGTAATTTCTGGATCCCATTCTTTAATGTAGTAAGTTAGTATATGAGAGAAACAAAGATGAAAAGAGTACTTCACTCCCCTAAATTATGTCTGCTTGTATGTGTAAAAATAAGGTGGAAAAATGTCACCTTGTGTGTTTAATTACAGGAATGCCTTCTAGTATTGTCTCAATCTCGTAAAGCAGTAAGTCCTTGATTTTTAAGCTATTGAGCATTGTGAGAAAATGATCCTTCCTGTATTTTCATCATGAACTGCAACAACATAGCCCACTTCTGTTAATAAGTAATTGTTCATTTACTGAATGCTGTGTGCTGCCTTTTTTATTTTTCCTGATGATAGCATATTCTTCTTTAGCCTAAATCCCTACAGCTATGATGAAGGCTGTCTGAGCAGCAGTGAAGACCACATCCCACTGGCTGCCTTGCCCTTGCTGGCTGTTTCATCCCCCCAGTACCAGGATGCAGTTGCCATGGTGATCAGTAGAGCAAACCAAGTTTACAATGAATTTCTCAAATCTGCAGATGGGGCTGGTTTTAACGGACAGGTAGGACTACTATTCTCTTACATCTTACAAGTGAAATTCCTTTGGAGCAAATCTGTTTCGTGTTAAGCTGTTTCTGATTTGTTATGAGTGTGAGGGAACAATACAGTAAATCCCCAATTTTAATACCTTGTGTATTTTAATTCCCAGGCCCATATTTTGAAGGTAGCTTGTATGTTTATATTAAATCACAGAATCACAGAATTGCAGGGGTTGGAAGGGACCTCTAGAGATGGAATCCAGCCCCCTTGCTAAAGCAGGTACCCTTCAGTAGGTCACACAGCTAGGCGTCCAGATGAAATATGAAACAAGAGTGAATTTCTCCACTTACTGCCTCATTTAAAAGCTCTGTTCCCTTGTCCTGACAGAATAATACCAATCTGCTTTTAATCTGTTGAGATTCTCTACCTTATGGAACTCTGCAGGAATGGTTGAGTAACCTGAAATCTGTAAGGCAGATTCTCCTGTGACCTGGACTTTTTGGGCTGGAATCTGGCTTTAAGTAGCTGAAAGAATTCTGACCCACTTGCAAGAACTCCCTGGTTGTCAAAACGGTTTCTGGGACAGATATTCTTGGCATAGGACATATGTCTGTAGATAAGAGGAAGCAGGAGAAAAGGACCACACAGTTTCAACTGCAATAGGAACCAAGGTTTGAAAAAAGCAGGAGCAAAAGTGTAAAGTAAGATGGGTACTCCTCTGCAGTGCTGTGATGGTTTTTGTTTCTTGTAAAACACTTGCTACATCCCACAAAGTATATTTTTATTCCCTCAGGTGTGTCTCGTTGGTGACTGCATTGGAGGAATTTTGGGGTTTGATGCCATCTGCTATAATACTAATAGAACTGATGAGAGTCGGGACAGTAGCAGGAGAGGAAGCATCAGCAGCGTCCAGGTGAAAAGAAAAAAATCTACTCAGCTGAAATATTGTAGATTCATTCCCTAGAGGAGAAATCAGAAATTCAGGTCTATATTAAACCAAAGAAAATTGAAAGATTTGGTAAATTACGGTAGCACAGGATTTTCCTCATATATCAAAAAATTGTTGTCTGAAAATTGTCTGCCGCTTCAGTTTGATGATGCATAGGAATCAGTGGTGAAGGCTTTATTGGTAAATCTTTAATGTAGGGCTGCTGAGTGCCTTCTGTTGCATCCCTAACTGTTGACGTAAATGTGTCCTCTCAGTAATCTTAGGATGCTGTTTCTGCCAAAATCTTTTTTTTCAGACACTATGCTACTGCCTAGTAGTCTAACATTAAGATGTGCTCGTGAATAAGTTCTACTGACTGATGAAAGATTTGCTCCCTTTCTGGTCAAGAATGCAAGTTACCTTGAGAATGTGTGAATGGACCACTGAGCATAACAGGGTCTGTAGATGAGTGATGCGTTTGAAGATAAAGGAGAATTAATTCTAACTGTGGCCCAGGAAAGATTTTATTGTAGTAGAAGCACAATTTTTAAAGCACTGCTGGCATATAAGCTGTGTTATTGTGTTTTCCACTTATGAAAGAAAACTAGAGTTCAACTAATTTTATGTACTTCAGACCTAAGCGGCTATGGAGAGGTGATATTGACTCTGGATGAGGTGTCTGTGCTCCATTCTTTGATGGTTTTGTGGCACTGGCTAAATTATTTCATCTTTTGACTCTTTAGTTACCTTTCTTATCAAAAACCAGGATCAGTGATAGCAACCTTCTCGGTTCAGTCTGAGAGCTGTGTATGATGGAATAGCTTGTGAACATGGTACTACTCTCAAACAAAGAGACATCATTTAAATGTTTCCAGGAGAAAGGTTATTCTCTGATAATATGTCTGTAGATTCTCAGCAGCCAACCTTTGGAAGTGCCAGTGCTGAGGATAGTGTGTTGCAAGCAACGTAGATGGAGAAATTGACATCCTGGGTCCCAGCCCTGCAGTGGAGCTGATTGTAGAAGAGCTACTGATTAATCTGATTGCTGAGATCAGGATTTAGGAGGACAGGTTCTTTGACTCCACTGCTCTTGCTTATAGTTCCAGTTTTCCTTCTTTCCTCTCTTCTGTGATATTGCAGAGCTTCACTTCCCAATTTTCTCTCCATCTTTTCCCTCTTCTCCCATTTTCATATCTAATATTCTGTATATTCAGAAGAACTAATAATTCCTTTCTTTTCTTACCTTGTTTTTCTGCCCATTGTTCCTAGCTTGCTCTTGTGAAACACATTCAGGATGCTTCTTTTATTTTTTAAACTTTTTGTTTTCATTCCTTGATATCCTCTATAGAAATGGATTTCGTTGGAAGACTTTTAGACACAGAAATATTGAGAGAATTTTTTTTACCAATATGAGGGGCATTTGTGAACATAAACTAGCTGGAAATAAAGATGAGACCAAGGTACTAAAAACCAATTAATTTTATGCTCTGGTTATCAACCATGAAAATAAAGTAAATTAGGTTTATATAGGTCCCTTCATACTCTGATTATTTCAAAGTGGTTTGTAATAATAAGTCAGATTGGTGATGCAGTGGCCATTACATTCTCTGAATGACTCACAATTTTAGGCACTAGAAACTTCTTCTTTTTTTTTTTTTGGAAAGAGAAGGAGGGCCTGCTAATTTGTCATGGCAGTGTAAATATGTAAATAAGGAATTAGTGTTACATACTACTACAATCTCAGGTGAGTGTTTGTTGGTTTGTGTGTTGTAGCCTGTAGTGAAAACTAAAATACAGAAAACAATCAAGTGAGGATTACCTGTAATTGGTAGTGTTTTCCACAATATAAGCAGAAATGTAAGTGGTAACTGAGATCATAGTGATTGTTATATGTCCATGTGTACACAGGGCAGTATTTAAAAATTTATCTATGTGTTCAATGAAAGAACCTGCTTCAGAGCAAATTTCACTCAGCTCAGACCATACTAGTAACTCTTGCCCTTCAAAAAATCTGTTCCATTTTTTTAACTATGAGGCCCGTGTTGCCATCATGATAATATCACTCCTGGAGTTATTAAAGGAGAGAAGGATAAAATGATCTTTGTCCATCACTGGAGATGGAAACAAAAGTCTTACAATAGCAATGCTTCCAAACAATGCAGAGACTACGTCTTAGAAAAGGAAGATGGTTCTCTCTTGCTGCAACAGATAAAAAGCACATTATTTTGAAGCAGACAACCCTTCATTAGGACAAATAGAGAACACTGATGATTTTTGCCACATGGATACAGAATACATAAAAGCAACATGTTGAGTGACTGATTGGGATCCAAATTAATCATACCATTTCACTGAGACCACCAGTAAATCAAGAGACCTAAATCAAAATATTTGATCATGTTGAGTTCTTTTCATCTGCTTTTTTGCTCTGGCATCATCAAGAGTTGCCATTTTTCTCAGTCTGTTGATAGCAATGCCTTTTTAAAAAGTAATGGGAGCTGAGACACTGATAAATCTGCCACATGGCCTTAACAGAGACAGCCTTAAAATGTCACCAGGGTTTTGACGAAGCTCTGAGAGTTGACAGTACTTACATCGTTTTCAGAAGTCACTAGTGGCATGATATTTAAGTGCTTTGCCCATTAAAATTAATGGGTTTATCAGAGAATTTCATGGGCTTTTGTTCAACATCTAAAAATTCCCTTTCAGCTATGTATATATGGATTCACTTCCATTTTGTGTGCCACCATGAATATTCTTATGTACTCTAATAAAGTTAGTAAAAACAGTTGTCAAACTGGCATTTTGGGCAAAGGCTGCAGAGTATTTGTAGCATGCGAGTTCCAAAGTTAAAATTATAAAAATGTATTTATTTTTGTGGCACTGTTGCTAGGGAAGTCGTCACGAAGGCTATGAGTTAAATAGATATGACTACTGGATCAGTTGGAGGTAATCATGAAACATGAACAGATTAAGAAATGGCGTTCACTTATGTTTCTAAGAATTCATCTGTAAAAAGTTTCTGTGCAAGAAACTACCAGGAACATTTTGGTTATAGAAGTTTTGACTTAGAAGAACGCTTGTGTTCTGCAGAATAGATAAGAGTTAGTAAAGAAAAAAAGAATTTATTTTATAATAGAGCTTCAATGTAGGATGGTAAATGGCAGAGCAAATGAAGATCTTTAGAGCCAGTGTTACAGTTTAATACAAATACCACCAACAACAAAAACCACAACCAACAAGTAGTACCTGTAGTTGATTCTGTTTTGAACCTGAAGCACATGCTTTACTTCAGCTTTTGTTTTTGTTTTTCTGTCACAAAGCAGCAGGGACAGTTAGCTCCCAACACACTGCAGGAGCGCTGTGCAATAGTTCTCTGCTCTTAATAGCAGTAGTGACTATAAGGCCAGAAATGAGGATTAGTTTTAGCACTGTGGATACGTTTATTATTGTTCACAGCAAGCCATAAATCTTACATAGCTTTTGTATGAACATTGGCATGATGCTCATTTTGCTATGTGTTACTGTGAAATGCAGAAAAAATTCCTACATGCATACCAGTGTTCTTCCTTGTACCACAACAGGAATAATTGTCTACGAATATCCTGGTCCTAAATTGACTTTATACAAGTTATTAGGATGCTAATGTTAGTTGTATGGTATCATCTGATGAATTCTAATACTGTGTATATAACAAAGTTAGTAGGATATGGATGGAACCAGTACACAATTAGAAGGGGTTTAACTGTATCTCTTCTCCTAATGTGTCTTGCTGATGTTCATATACTTGAAGTTTGTTTTTTTCTTTTCTTTTTTCTTTTAAATACCTAAATAAATCATGGAGGATACTGGTGTAAGCTGCAGAAGTGCTGGAGGAAATGAATGATAAATAAATCTATTTCCTATTTTAAGGGGTACCTTAAAGATATGGTACCGCTGGTCTCCTCTTGCATCCCACAGAAGTTCACATTCTTTAAAAATCAGGTCCTGCATCCATGGAACATGATGAGCAAGACCATTAATGTTCTAATGGCATTTTGTACACTCAGGTAAGACCCCTTCTGATTACCTTCCGATATTTATAGTTCTTTAGGAATGATGAATTCAACAAGGGATGAAGCCTTTGTGTTACTCTTCCCCCCATCCCCCTCCAAATTTTGTATTCTCCTCCTGGCTTTTAGGCTGTACGACCTACAGGAGAATTTAGTCGTCATCTCTTTCCTTATCTTCTCCAGCAGAAAGTCTGCCCTTTCAACCCTTTCTTGGATAAAATGCAGTCAAATGTATAAATGCTGCCTTTTTGTGTAAGCTCTGTTGTATTTTGATTCCTGTCTAAATCTTCTTTTTGTTCTGTTCATTCTCTGAAGGATAATCCCCTTTTAACAGAGGACTCCAGTCTGACTGGCAGAAAACACCTGAGCAAAAGCAATATTGACATCTCAGAAATCATGGAAGATGAGGAGCCAAGGCAGCTATTGCCTAGGAAACAGAGTGAC
Organism: Penelope pileata; assembly: GCA_013396635.1. Taxonomy (NCBI): domain Eukaryota; kingdom Metazoa; phylum Chordata; class Aves; order Galliformes; family Cracidae; genus Penelope; species Penelope pileata. The sequence goes on from WBMW01000095.1 coordinate 895,241, forward strand.
TCATCCACCTGTGACTGTGAAACTATAACCCAACATCATGCTTTCCTATCTAGGTAACTAGTGTATCATGACTGAGTAAAAGAAATAGGCTTGGCACGCAATTCAGCCTGTTAGTGCCAGAGAAACAGAATCATTTTTATTGACTATGGTGTATTTCTGGAGGTTTGCTTAAAGTACTTGCAAATACCCTCCAAAGAAAAAACATAGATTTAATGGATTTAGTATGAATTTACTTGCATGGGAGAGATTTTTGTGTATTTTTTATTCAGCTGTGAGAGTTCTGAATATACAAAACTGAATGCAAGTTTCATTTCTTCAGTAGCCCACAAAAATCAAGATGGTTGAATGCTTTATAATTCTGAATTTCTGTTACTTTTTTTCTTTCTAAACACACCATGGACTTCCCTTCAGGCTTTCTTTTATTATCTAAAGAGTAAGATAATTGCTTTTGATATTCCAGTTGGTCTACAAGCTATTCAATCTATAAAACAAAACAACAAAAACTGACTAAATGTCTGGCTAAATGGGGAGGGAGCTGGGGGCAAGATTTAGCCTAATTAGCTTTCTTGAGTCCTAAGAAACCTTTTAAACACAAATATGATGGGAAGGTTAGCATTCCTTTTGCTTGCCTTACTGTTGATTCTGCCTGTTCAGAGCTTTTGCTTGCTTTTTGTTTATCTGAATTCTTTGTGCTTGTTTTTCCCCTGCTCTCTCCATCTTCTCATTTTCTTTATTTTGTTGAGAGTGATGCAAGGGAGAAGTCTAATTGTATGTTCCAGTTCTGCTACAGTTTGAGTATAATGCAGATTTACCACTGTGTTGTACTTAAGTCTGGCAGTGTTGTTAGTAACGGTTTAAGGTAATTTTATTCCCTTGCTTTGGCTGAATGAATGTGCTTTGCTTTGCTTTTGTTGGTTATTCTGCTGNATTAGAATTTTTTTCGGATATCAGCCTGTTGTAAAGTATCTTCCCTCTGAGGCAGAATGGTTGTTTTTACTTGTCCACAACTGAAAACTTTTGAAGATTTTTTTTGATCAGATACTTCTAAGTTCCTCTGTAGGAGGAATACTGTGCTATGTTTAAAGCACAGTGTTGGCTTGAAGAACTTCATACTTGGGGTATAATAGAATAATTAAAAAGACAAAGATAAGTCTTTTTCAAGATCTTCTCTTTTAATTTTTTAGATATCTGTGGTGTTAAACTAAAAGCTTTGCACAGAGCTGTACTTAGAAGATGCTAAGTGTTATCTTCCATTCACCTTTTGGACTCCTCAATCTTTAGGCTATTGCCAAGTTATTGAGGAATATTTGCATATACACAAGCTAAAGGAGGCAGAAAATATTCCCTGATAAGGTGGTTGTGGGGAGGGAATCAAATCAAACCATGTCATCCTTTGCCTCACCCTGTACATAGAGATTCCAAGCCTTCTGTTTCCTGCCTCTCACAGGCACTTGCATGAGACCACTAAGCCTTTTTTACTGTAAGCTAATTTACTCTAATTTGGACGTGTTGTGTCAGTGTGAGTAGTGAGGTTACAGAGATCACTCTTTCACAGAGAAATGTCCTAGTCTTGCAGTCTCTGTTTGTGTTTCAGTGTGTCAGCTTGTGCTTTATGGCTGAGTGCTTTTGGCATGGAGAGGTAACTCTTTGTTGCTGTGTGAATGTTGGATTTTATTTCTGAATCTCCTCATTTCTACCCTAAAATGAACCTAAGTTTGGCCCTGAGTTTTGGTTAATAATGTCAGGTTATAATTTGAGAATGTTATTAGGTTCTCAGATTGACGGAGAGTCCTAGTGTTTTGGTCTGATTCAGTACAAGCTTTCAGAGTTTCTGGATTCTGAGCCATGGTTGGCAATTGATGTAGTGTAGTGTGCAGATAACTCCTGAGGGCTTCAGTTACTGCTCTAATTATAGTCAGCATGGTCAGTATCTGTCAGTCAGGTTTTGGATACTATGGAAGTGTGCTGTGCTCTGTCATGGTGCCTCGTGGGCAGGAGGGATATATGTGTATATGCTTCTGTTCTGCATCTGAATGCAGTAACCTCACCTCTTGCAAAACTAAATGAGGGGTGAGTCTTCTCTCTGTCCATGAGGGATAGGTGATCTGTATTTACCTTGTGCATGTATAGCATAGAAAGTAAATGAAAGTGTGTTAATCTCTTAAAAGATGAAAAGCTATCTATAAGCATCACTAATTTATTTTAACTTCATAGCTCAGGGAATGCATTAAAGCAACCCTTTTTATGTACTCATTACTGTAACTTTTTAATACCATTGTCCTTATACAAGTTGAGTAGGTTCAAGTTTGTAGCAAAAGTTTCAGAATAAGCTCACATACATCTCTACAGCTAAAAGGGAGGGGAGGTAAACTTCAATTTTTAGAGTCCTTGCATAACTTATTGCTAAGTATTTTAACTGTAGAAAGCTCTTCTGTGCTGAAGGTAGTAAATTTAATAGCCACACTGGAAATCCTGATAAATGGCTGCTGCTATTCTGTAATTATCTATCTTTCTACAGTTTAAGACATTTTTTGGATCTAGATGCAGGTGCTAGAGCTTTCTAAGCAAACTGTTTGGGGAATGGATTTCTTCTCTGAATTCGTTATTGCTGAATCAGTGCATTTTCTTGGCTCAGCATCCACTCAAGTGCGTTGAAAGATGACACAGACTTTCTTCCTGTGAATTCCAGTCTCTCAGATGTAAACCTGGGCCGATTTGAATTTGAAGTGTCTGATTTCTTCCTGTTTGGATCGCCGCTTGGTTTGGTGCTGGCCATGAGGAGCACTGTTCTGCCGGGTCTGGATGGTAAGCTCTTTCTGACATTAGAATACAGGCTGCTTAATGACCTTTGTAAACAAAGAGTCTCATTTAAAAGCAGGCAACTAAAGGAGTCTTAAGTCTGGGGAGCATGGTAAGTTCCTTATTCTAAAAGATGGGAATATCAGTGTAGGTTAGTACTGAGGCATGAGGTGATGAGGTTTTGTTCCAGTGGTGTCACTGTGTCATTTGCTGTGCTGTGATCATATATTCCATGCGATTTAACATGAAGCTCTTACCTCACCAGGGAGTAGTCCTTGAAAATGGTACCAAGAATAGCATCTGTGCTTGGTGCTGTATTTCATCTTGTTTATTTGTGGCGTTATGGCTAAATGTGATCCCCAGGTGTGTTGGCTGCAAGCCGTTTTTAACTTGGATAACAGCACAGAGGCTTTTGCAAGAGAGTTTGATCAAAAGTGATGTATTTTTTATGTGTAGTTCTCTGTGCAGTCTGAACATCTTCCCTTGAATACTGTGCTGCATGTGAAACCATTTGTATGCTCAGAAGTGCCACAATCACTTTTATAAGTCATTGTTGGCTGTACAAACATGTGCTTTAGATGTAAATTTGGATTCATAGAGGTGAAAGCTGCTTTCCTGAAATTTTATATTGCATAGTGTGATCAGTGGGAGATTGAGAGGTCTGCAAGGTGATCATAGTTTTTCTCTGTCTGAAGTCCAGTTGGGACTTCCTATTTAAATTTTTAATGAATGAGAATCTAGAAGACACTATTAGAGAAGGAAAGTTTTAATTTCGTAGAATAATACACAGTTCACTGCACTAAATCTGTAAATACGTCAATATTCTCAGCTTGCCAAAGTATGGCTTTAATTATAATGCAGTGCAGTGCTTCACCTCAGAATGTTTCACATTACTTGGGCTCTGCAAAAGAGTTATACTTTCCTTACGAATAATTATTTGCTGCACTATAGTGCAGCAGTACTGTCTATAGTGCACTAAGAGTGGTGACCTGTTTCCATTTTTTCTATCAAATGTTAAGTTGTAAGAAAGATACCAAAAGTAGTCTTGGAGTGTTGCGATCTTGGTGATGCTTCACCTCTGATTCTCCTGAGATGCAATTAACTGGAATACATTGGAGAATTTACTCAGTTTTCATAGCACAGTAAATTGATGGGAGCTTTTTGTATGCTGCTTGGAGAGAGTACCATACTTGGAGTACTGTAAGGAAAAAAAGATAGTTGTTAGTTTTTCATGGAGGTCTGTGGAAAGGTACTTCAAAGAGGAATATCACAGGCCATAGTTCTTGCATATGACTGGCTTAAGGTTGCGAAAATGACAAAGGTGGCAGGAAGCTCCTATTTATTTGATAGTAGGAAAGTGAAAGGATTTTGTGATATCTTCAGCAAGCAGTCACATCAAGCAGATGTGTTGATTGTTTGATATGTAGAGCCATGCTTTCTAGAAAAATCAGAATACAACAGACAATCAGAGCAAGTATTGGTTGTCCTGCAGATGGAAACCTGGTAATTGCCAGTGATAACTATGTAAAATGTTTTTGAGAGCTTGGGGGTAAGAATACATCTAGACAGTTTAGCACACAGTGCATGTAATCACATGTTGTCCATGGGCAAGATTCATCACATCTGCTTTAAGCATTGAATGCGGATACTATGTGAGGAGTAGTCTAGTCTTCATCTGTCATCAGTGGATTGTGTTTAGTTGCCCTCTGAATGGCTGTGTTGTTGCCACTGCTGAAACGCACCACCATCCTTTGCTGTGCTCACATCCACAGTTTGGTCTCCGTAAACGTTCAGCAGCGTTGATGAATGTCAATGAGTGCCGTTTTTCTGCCTGGAGGAATTAAATTCCACACCTTTGACCCATGTGCACTTCCATGTCAGAGGCCATTTGGTCACACTGCCCCCCTGCTGCCGTCTGTCACATGGCAACAAAATGGAACGGGATGTTGGGGGAAGGTTCAACCTCTGCTGCCATCCAACCAACATCCTCCTCTGACGGCGTGGATCAACAGAATAAAACAGGAGGCATTGCTTTTGGAGTGGCCCTCATACCTTGGCTGTTGCTTCTGAAAATGTGAAAGAACCTAACTATTGTGCATTGATTTTTATTTTTTAATTCTGTGATGGATGCTCTGATAAGAGATGTCATTTAAGGATGATTTCATCAGATCTAATATTCAATGGCATTGCCCCTAATGAATTCATCTGCTCACACGGGCAAGATTCCGAGTGGTTCAAGTGTGGTGCAGCTCAATGAAAAGTGCCTACACTGACCGTTTTAAAGACATCAGCAGTCTTGTGTGATCACTCATCTAAGTTATGATGCAGTGCTGTGATTTCATTCGAAAGAATGCCCTTACAGCTGTTAAGTGGATGATTATCAAATACCTGTTTCCATTTACAGCGCAAAAAATGTCAGAAGTGCATATCTTCAGCCAGAGCCTTAAACATTGCTTTGCTGTTACAGTACAACCAGCCTCATTTCTAATCATTAACTTTTGTAAGGTGACTTCAGAAACTGCAGTGCTTTCTGTCACCTACCTTCTCTGGCTTTTTTCTAGATTTCAGTCAGCTATATGTAACAGGCCTACTGAACCATTTTGCTGATAGGTATTTTAAGTGCTGGGCGTCATAGCTGTTGAACTTATTTTTCCTAGCTTGCTTTTATCTTTTTCTCTGTCTGGACTTCATGTCAGCTATATGCCTGCATCGCAGATCGTGATGTCTCTGTAAACTTTTTTTGTTCAGAGTGGAAGTTATAAATGATATAATTAAAATTCAAATGATATGTACTAGATACCAGATATGTACTAGTCTGAAGTTGCAGAAGACCATATTAACCATGTTTTTGCATAGACCCCTTGAAAATCATGAAGGGACAATACTCAGCTCTCTCTCCTTCTCATCCAAGTATGTCAGGTCCGCCCAGCCTGCAGCCAAATGTACAGTTTCTTTCACTCTGCTGACCCATCTGCCTGCAGACTTGAACCATTGCTGGAGAAAAGGTTCCATCTCTTGCCTCCATTCAGTGTCCCACGGTACCAGAGATACCCATTGGGGGATGGAAGATCTCATCAGTTAGGTACAGTACCTATTGTTCTCTTTATTTGTTGTTCTCTTGATCTTTCCCTCCTTACACAGCTCAAGAGGATTTGAAATTCAGATACGCTAGCATGGTAAAAATAAGTCATGTGGGACAGAATAACACAAATATATTTAGCAAGTATCGGAAGATCACTGAGGAAAACTCTTACACGTGAGCTTTTGTGTTGTTAGCTGTGTTAAATAGGATTTGGAAAGTGGACTGTTACTGCATGAAACACAACAGCAGTGGTTCAGTAAAGGATTGGGAACAGATTTCACTGTCCAAAGGAGAGATTATGACTTCATCCTGAGAAGCCAAATGACTGCAAATTTGAATTTTATCTGTAGCTGCTTCTTCTCTATGAGCAGTTGGTTTTATTTTGCTGCTTAATACAAGATACTGAAGAATACGTAAAGGCCTGATATAGTCTCATCCATCCCAACTGTCTTTTCAAAGACCTTTGTTTACTCATTATTTTTCTCCCTGCATATGTTAGCATTCTTCACTCCTGGTAGGAAGCTGCTACACATTTTTCTAGTAAATTTGATGCATGGAGGTGCTAGCAGAAGGTTCCTCTCTAAACATTGGCTTCTTCTGTGAACCATGTTTCTGCGCCATGCCTGCTTATATCCGCAAACACTATTGTCAGGCCACTGAGACACCTGAAGATCTGGCTTTTCCTCAGGATTTGATTAAGGAATAGCCAAGCTACTGGACAGTTCAAACTAGGGAACGTATGTTCTCTCATCACCCAAGTCCCTAAGGTTTCTTGCTGGTTATTTAGACACAAAATTCTGTCACTGAAACCTATCTCAGGCTATTTGAAAACTCAAACCCTCCTTTAAATAGCTGTCATTGGAAATATACTTCCCTGAGGCTGGTTTTCAAATTGAAAATGTTCTGTTGCTACGTTTTTACCAGCTGTGTTGTGTTAAAGTAAGGTCTTCAGATACCTTGTTTCTTGAAGCAGGCATTTTATAAGTGATTTGGGAACAATGGATTTCCTTCTTGAGTTTATCTAAGGTGGCAGTAGGTCAGAAGATTCTACTACAGAGCACATAGATCTGGCAATTCTGTCTGTTGGATGTGTTAGAAAATAAAAAATACTAAACTGTAATGATCAGCAGGTGTTCCATGGTATGGTGTTGTATTAATTTGATATACTTGACTATGCAGACTTAAATCGATTATGTGCTTTATACCTAATTTCTGAACATAAACACAAGCTGGAGAACATAATTAAAACTGAAAGGGATACCTACAGCTAGCTTTCAGTTCTTGCCAATCGAATGAAGCTCATAGAGCCAACTGTTCTGTGCATAGGTTTTAACTCTAAGCTTTTATTTTATCAAGTTTACTTTTTCCATTGAGATTCAAGAAACATCTAAGACTAAAATGCCAAGACTTTAAGAACAGGGCACACATTTGTCTAAATGACTACCATTTTCTCTGGCAAATGTCAATACTTATCACTAAGTCTGCCTCTAGAGTAATTCAGTTGATAGTAACATGGTATTGTTTCTGTGTGTGATGGATTGATCTGTTAAGAGCTTAATGATGATTGTCATAATTTCTAGCTGGGACAGAAGTTGTCTTTCTCATAGTGTCTGGCATGAGGCTATGTTTTTCTCTTCGAAGCAAGACAAAACTGGTAACATACTGATTGTTTATACTTGTTGCCTGGCAGCATTGAACAGAGCCAAGGACGTTTCAGTCTCTCAGCTTCTTATATTGATCTGCCAGCGAAGGGCAGAGCACAAGGGACACTAGGAGGTGGGAGAGGACAGGACCAGGGCAGCTGAGCAAAGGGATATTCCACACCATAAGACATCATCTAAATATAAGGGAGGGGAATTAGCTGGGGAGGGGCTGCTGCTTGGGGACTGGCTGGGCATCGGTCAGTGGATGGCGAGCAATTGCTTTTTGGATCACTTTGTGTATAATTACTGCTATTTCTATTTACTTCCTTTTCAGTCTTAGTAAATAGTTTTTATCCCAATCCACAGGTTCTATTGTATTTTCTCCTAATTCTCTTTAGGTGAGTGAATGACTGTGTGGTACTTAGCTATCTACTGGGTCTAACCACAACAATGACCAAGGCTAACTCTTACCAGGCTTTATTTTGACAGCCACAGAGATCTAACTAGGCTAGAAAATTATTCCTCTTTTTGTCAATTACTTGGTCAGTTGCAATGGTATCTTCTGTTGGTACAATTACTAATATAGATATGATTATACATTATTAGGCTATTGATTATAACAAATAAAATTATTTGATTATTTGATTATTATTTACTGAAATTCAACTTCCTGAATTTATAGAAAAGGCAATACATGGTATGCAGACAGAAAGAAAAGTTAATTAACAAGGACTCAATTTAATATCTAATGTATTTTCTACCTATGCACAGAGTAGATAAAGTAGAAATAATCACATAAGGCATCTCACTTTTACAGATATCAATTCTTAAGAGGATATCTACATGAGATATAAATCGTTTTTGCTTTGCTGCTTGTGACATGCCGAGATTAAAATTGTGGTCATTGTGAGTTCATTGAAAACACCTGGTTTCAACCTGTCCTACATTTTAGACATTTGAGATAGCAGAACTGTTTAAACTTAACAGTGTTTGTCACATTTCATTTTGGAGCACAGTTAAAGTAACTGCAACATTTTTCTCTTGCAAAGTTTTATTTATAAGGAACATGCAGATATTCCTGCCTAGACTATGGCTGATCCACCTGGTGTGTTTTATTATGGGTAGATAGAAGTCCAGGACTAACAACACTATACTTCTCCCAGTTGTATAGGGAGAAAATAACGTATTGTTCATTTTGTCTGTAGATGGTTACTGAATTTTGTGGCCTTGAGGAAGTTGCTTTACCTCTTTATCTTTGCTGCAACTATCATAAATGCCCAAGATGAGGCTTTGTAAAATGATCTTCCTTCATTTTTTCTTATCAAGCTTGATAATAAAGCTAGGCTAGTAAGTTAAGTGATAAGAGCCTTTAGTGACTCTCTGAGGCAGAAGAATGGTTGTTTTGGGAGAGAAGTGCAATTTGGCAGCTTCTCTGTTCCTCACTGCTTAGGACCATGAATTCTACTTGTCTCTTCAGTGAGCTGATTTGCTGTGATATTTTAGGCCAATGTGATTTGGGGTTTATTGTCAGAAGGATTAGGTGCCTAGTTGCCTAGTATGACAGAATCAGGCACTTTTGCCTCTTCTTTCACTACAAAGAATATATAATATTTCCCCATCTTGAGAGGTAAGTAATAGGAAAGCAGCATTATTTTTTTTTTTTAAGTTGTCTGTGTTAGAGGTTATGGTTTGTGTGAGACAAAGGAATTAATACAATTTCACCTCCCATCAATGTTTCACAGAATCACAGAATCATTAAGGTTGGAGAACGCCTCTAAGATCATCGAGTCCAGCCCCAACCCATCACCACCATGCCCACATGCACCATGAGGTCCAGGTTAGATACTGTTTTCTGTTGTGATCAGGGCATGTGTACAGAGGTAACTCTCTTAGTTCTCCTCCAGCTGCATCTCCTGATTTTTGCTTTGAATGCAAGCAAACAGAAATAGCTACACAGTTAATTAACTCAAATCTCCAGTTCCACCGGACTGAGCAATAAGGGCCGTAAAGTGGTTTGCTTCCAGTGCTTCTGGATGGATATCATGATTCTCAGAGGTCTCATCAGAGCTGAAGCCAGGATAATGTTTGCCACTCTCTGGAATCAGGCTTTGGATGATATTCCACTGCTCCCAAGTTTGCTCAAAACTTTTGCAAGTCTTGGCAGTCCTCTAGCTCAGCCTAGGATGAACTTCAGCCCTGAGGCTGTACCCCAAAGCAAGTGAGCTTTCCTATTTTGAGATGTCATTGTTTACATTTTGCACAATTCTTATAAAAATCAATGAGGAATCTTTCCTATAGCCGCACGTAACTTTCCTTACTGTATGACATCAAAAAGGTCCCTTTGAGAGAACAGCTCATTGCAATTTCTTCAATTAAACTTGAAATACATGTTCTCATGGAAACTACGATTGAACATATTCCCCCGAAACTTCATACCAATTATGAAGCGTTAGAATTGAATTGTTTCCCTGTTTCATCTACAGTATAGCTCCTTGTGTTGAGATATTTAAGCTTATGCCAAAACAAGACAGAATCTTTACAGCAGTGTATCCTCTGGAAGGAGGGTATTGTAGAGAGCTATGCAGCTATTTCTCTCATTTGATGGTGACAAGGTTTATGAGTTAAGATATCTATAGACGCTTATGCTCCCACTGTATTTTTGTAAGAAATATTGTGTTCTCCTCTGCGTGTCACTGAGGTATGCATGATGTGAAGAGTAGGTAAGACTTAAAAAGTTGAAGAGAATCTTAGTCCAGACCTCCATTGTGTAAAGAATTTTGTGACCTAGTCCCCAACCCATGGCCACATGAAAGATGAACACAGCATGATCAGTTGTCTGACTGGGGCTGAAATATGTTCAGTAAGACTAATGTGTCATTAAGGGCTGTCTTCACAGAGTCATACAATGGCTTGGGTTTGAAGGGACTTAAAAGCCCATCCAGTTCCAACCCCTGCCATGGGCTGGTTGCCACCCACCAGATCAGGCTTCCTTGGGCCCCATCCAGCCTGACCTCGAACAGTTCCAGGGGTGGGGCATCCACAACTTCTCTGAGCAGCTTGTGCCAGCACCTAACAACCCCTCTTCTGTATTCCTATTACATGCACTGAGCTGCTTCCTCTTTTTAATTTGTTTGCTACGTTTTAAGAGTTATGTTCTCTGAAAAACAGAGGAATCAGCTGCTTTTGATACATAGTTTGTTGTACATCCTGTCTCACAGGTACCTCACTGAGCTTCTGCCTTTCCAGAGTACAGCAGGGATGTGCAGCAAAATTACTAGTAATACTTCTGTTTAAATGCATGTCTGTTCTTTGAACATTTTAGGAGTGTTGCAGAACACTGACAGAGGAGAACTTTTTTTTCTTTCATTATTTAGTTGTGTTAGGCAAGGCCCGTAGCTCATCTATCAAAGTGGCATGAATAAATGAGAATTCTTTTCCATTTGCCAACATGCAAACCAGTACATAAAACTCTGTGAAAGATCTTTCTGCTTATGTCAGGAAGAGGACAAGAGAAGTATCAGACTCCAAGGGCTGCATAACTCTTCTCAGAGAAGAAGCTCTTCTTAGAGAAATATATATAATATATATATATATATTTCAAGAATAATTTCAAAGTCATGTTGCTCTTCCCATTGTTTTTCTGTTGTTGGTGGTGATGTTTTTGTTTTTGTTTATTTTGCTTTTCTTTATTTTATTTTTATAACCTGCAGGTGATGCTATCCAAAACCACAGTGCTCTGTTCCTTGAGAACAGCTCTTTGAACATAACTCTCTCTCAGGAGAGACCTGAATCTCCAAATGCATCTCAACAACAAGGAAAAGAGAGAAGGTTGAGCTTGGCCAGCACAAACAGCGAAAACTCAGGGTCAACAGAGAGCTTGCCTTCGGCAGACCTCACCAACAGTGAGTGAAGCTTGTTGCCATGTGCTGTCTGATATAGCAAAAGCCCTTCCCACTACATCATTTCTGTGGAAAAGTTTATTAAGAAAATTAATTTCTTGGAAATTTGGGGAGAATGAGAGCAGCCTAAGATGCTTTGTTTTTAAATAACACAGTTTAGCTTCCTCTACTGTTTATAATAATGTAGGTAAAGTAATAGAAGTGAAGTTGCACTTCTATATTAAGGTCGCACTCATTGTTATTAAGAGTTTCATACAAACTTGGGTTTAGAAGCATGGTGTGAGCGTGAAGAAATATAGATAGATAAGAATCGTTACTCATAGTTGTGAGTGCTATGGATCATTATATTCTGTTACAGGCTGTAGTGATATATCAATATTGTATTCACTATTTGGGAAGCATTTACAATTCTTACTATATAATATGATCATAAGCTTAGTAGTCTGTCACTGTATACTTCCTGTGGACCAGGAAGCAAAGTGTATCATGCTGAGGTGACTTCTGCTTCCCAAAACTTGGAAGGCTGTTTAGACTGCAGAAATTCAAGGGATGATGCAGGCAGTGAAAACAGAACTTCTGTGTTTGATTGATACCTTTAAAGGACTGTAAATGTCAGGATTAAAAAAGCAGAAGACTTAATTCCGTTATCTATCTTAAACATATAAACAGCGGGAGGTTTGTTAAGAAGACATCTGTTAGAAATGTGATGCTTCTTTTTTTTTTTTTGTAGTTACTGCCAAGTGGTGGGGAACAAAACGGATTGATTATGCCTTGTATTGCCCAGATGTACTGACAGCATTTCCAACTGTGGCCCTGCCACATCTCTTCCATGCCAGCTACTGGGAATCAACAGATGTTGTGGCATTCATTTTAAGACAGGTCGTTGATCTCTTTCTGTCTCTCTCCACAATGAATAACCTTCTCTGAATTAGAGGGAATAAGAAAAAATGAGGAGACTGAAGCATATAAGAAAAGACTGTTCATTAGCAGTCCCTCCTGTAACTGTACTAGTGTGTTTACAGGCATTGTGCACACTGTCTCCTCAGAATTTGTTTCTGAGGTGTGTGATAGTTCTCTTGTTCTACTGTTCCAGTATATAGACTGCAGTTGTCAGTGACTTAGGGATGATCCATTCTGTGACCTCTGCAGAAAGTGGTGAGGCTGAGAAATCTCACCTGGGTTCAAAAAAAAATTGTGATATATGAGTACGACCTGCAGTATAAGTGTCTCTCCAAGAAACCAAGTTGACCTTCTCCTAGAAGCCAGTTACAAGCACTTTAATTTGGATTAACCCAGGAATCAGTGTATCTTTTACATCCAGTGAATGTTGAAACAGCAGCTGCCTCACAAATGGTCAAGAGAATAGTGCAGAAAACTGCACTATGATAGTTCGTGATTAAATCAGTTAGGCAGATGTCAGTGTGCTTGCATCTCTCACATCTCCTTTCGACTGGCTTCCAAGTGTTAAGTCTCTACATCTCCTGTTCTCTGTGCTGGTGTCAATGGCACAAGTTTCGTCAGCTGGTAGCTCCTGGAAAGGGAAGCTTGGTAGCTGAGTTTCCACTGGTCCAGAACTGCTGCTGAATCATACTGTGCAGTTGTATCGAGGCCCCATCGTTATAGGTCAGTCTGTGAGTGGAGTGTGCAGCAGAGCATCTGGCTGATGACAAGACCACTTGCTGAGTTCTTGATTGATGTTTATAACAGATGAAATTCTAAGATTCCTTCAACCTCTTGCTGTATTTTTAAAGCATCCCTTAATGTATCTAATTCCATTCAAAATGTATCATTGAGCAATGCTGAATTTTAAATGCTAGTTTAATTTTTTTTTTTTTTATAACTAGTGTCACCATAATTAATGCAAAGCAAAAGCTGCTGAAGGGTTTCTCGTGAACCAGAGCAACCTCCAGAACAGGAATCATAGAATCATAGAATGGTTCAGGTTGGAAGGGACCTTAGAGATCATCTTGTTCCAACCTCCCTGCCATGGGCAAGGACACCTCCCAGCCTGGCTTTGAATACGTCCAGGGAGGGGGCATCCACAACTTCTCTGGGCAAGCTGTTCCAGTGTCTCACCACTCTCACAGTGAAGAATTTCTTCCTTATATCCAGTCTAAATCTACCCTCTTTCAGTTTTTAACCGTTACCCCTTGTCCTGTCGTTGCCTGTCCTTGTAAAAAGCCCCTCCCCAGCTTTCCTGTAGGCCCCCTTCAGGTCCTGGAAGGCTGCTATCGGGTCCCCCCGCAGCCTTCTCTTCTCCAGGCTGAAGAGTCCTAACTCTCTCAGCCTGTCCTCATAGGGTAGGTGCTCCAGCCCTCTGATCATCTTCGTGGCCCTCCTCTGGACCCGCTTATTTGGTGTTCATCCTAAAGTAGAGAAGTTTCTACTGGAAGTGGCGAGATGCAGATCCTCTTTGTCTCTTCAAGGGCCTTGGATAATTGTACATATATGTTTCTGTTCTCCTTTGCAGCTTGTTTAATACCCTTGTATGTGTCTCGTTTCCCTCAGGACTTTTTTTTTTTTTAACCTTGACTCCATCAGAACATTCTTGCATCTCCCCTTTCATGTGCCTCCCTAAGCTCACTTGTCTATCAGTAATCATTCCTGCTTTATTATCCTTGCATTCTCTGCATCTGTATTAAGTGTCAATGTTGTGTCTCACTGGGCCTTTCATGAGCATTAAAGCTTTTAAAGTTTTTAATTCTTAAAACGTGTGCATTCAAGCATTTGGAACATGCCTCTAAAGATATATGTGAGCTTGCAGCACTGCATAAAGGACTGGTTAATTCCAGCATAGGCTGGACATTCTGCCTTGCTAGATGTTAAGGCTAATGACTCATGAATGCCCTATGGACATATATATACCCTATATATACCCTCTGGTAAATGGAATTTATGACAATTTATTAAAAAACACACTGACCTCCTAGCATTAGTCTTATCAGTTGTAAGCCAATTAGCTTTGCTAAGACTGAATGCAACAGGATTTTACTCGATAGACTTCATGTGAGACACCTTCCAAAGGGATTCAGGTCACCATTCTGGAGAGGGCACTCAGGGTAGAAAACATTGCATGGAAAACTTCAACATAGCCAACTGTTCAACTTGATTCATTTTCTGCCAGCTTCTGAAATAGACTAAACCATTTGTCATTCAAATTGAAGTTGCCTCATGCTATCCGTGGTCCCATTTTGGAAGCCACAAGCTCTGTCTTACTGAAATTTGTCATTTGGCCCTGGTATCTGAGTTGAACATACAAATTTGTTGCTAAGTGTGTGATATTTAGGTTGTAAGAGATGTGATAGGGTTCTGCATGTTCGCAAATTACAGCCCACTTGCCCTCAGATGTTACCAGCCACAAGCCAAATCCTGAGCCTGTTGCCTACTGCAGTTGTGAGTAATATCCAAAAGGTGATAAGAAACATTGTCTGGGTTTAAGTACAGAAAATCAATATAGATGGAGTCAGAAATCTGACCTTAATACTCTGTAAACGGCATTAACAAATACTTCTGTGGTCCTAAGCTGCATTGCTGACTTTGCAGAGAGGAGACGATGTGATTGTCTCTTGATGTCATCCTAATGTTTTTACTATTTTCCCTGGATCTTGTGTGGTTAAGGGAAGGTTTTGAATGTAAAAGAATGTGCAAGCTGTGCTGTGGATGGAAAAGCTGTTTAATACCTGCGCTTAACCTTACAGAAATATAAACTGCTTTCACTCTGTTGGCCAGCACTTAATGTCACCATATGGTCTGTACATTTTTCTGTTTTCTTGTGCTGTCTGCTCTGCAATGTCATTCAGCTGGTACAGCAGTGTACTCCTTTCATTGCCAAGTACAGAACTCCCCAAGAACACAGTTTTAAAACATTAATATCATTTCAGGTGATGAGATATGAAAATGTAAATTTCAAAGAAAATGACAGCCTAGATCCAGCAACACTAAGCCCATCCAATCCACGAGAAAAATGGCTGCGCAAAAGAACACACGTCAAATTGAGAGTAAGTATAAATCTGAATATCCATGGCAGTTACAGAAATTGGATTGGGCAGCAATTAAGTGGAGCCTTATCTCCCAACATGTGAATTTTACGTAACTGAAAACTACTAACATAATCCAGAGGCAAACAGTGACAGTTAGAAAAGAGAAACAATTTTTTCTTTGTTTATCATTACACATTAGGAGGAAGCATGTTTCTTTCTTTAAATAACAGAATGGTATGTTAAGCAAAGAGGTTGTTCTTCTATTTTCTTATATGCTAGATGAATCCATGAACAAGAAAAAATATTTTCTTCTTTCTTTACATGCAACTTAAGGGCTTAAATAATAAATAAAAATCATGTATTGCAAAATTTCTTTTGGAAGTCACTGAGATCCTGACTTTTTTTTCCATGTAGCAAAATGACCCTGCTATTTTTTAGGTAAATTTTTAACAAGTATTGAATATCACTGTTGTAGGGAAACAGTTGATCACAGCATGAACTGATGATTGAGCACATGGTGGAGGGGTGTGGCTGGCCTGGGGAACACAGGTGCATCACTTGCACCTGTGACCGGAAGGGGTGGACCTGGGGCGGAGTTGCCCCAGGCTTAGATAAAGGCCAGCCAGCCAGAGAAGAAAGTAGCTTGAAGGAGCTGGATGAAGAAGCTTGAGAGAGAAGAAGCTGGAGAATGTAAGAGAATTGAAGAATGGCGTAGTCATGAGAGTTTTTGGGACCCTTTTTCCGTTACAACTGTAAATGATGGTATGGATTTTTTGCGCTCCAGAGCACAACTGCACACCAGGGTTAAACACGATCATCAGCAAAAGTTTGTGTTCAGTATATGCTAAAATGTATACTCAGTTTGAAAGTGGTGCCAAGTTGCAGATATTCTTCCAGTGCTGCCATCGGTTAAAACATTCTTGGGGGAGGATTATTTGCTTTTTGTGTGAAAATTTCTGTCTACTAAAAACATGTGAAAGTGCCTCATAAGATGAATGTCTTGCCTGTAATTATGTGACTCTATGGCACCATTTCTACTGAAAGATAATTGTCATTCCCTTAGAAGTACTCTCCTATATAGTTGGCATTTCCTTATAGGTACTCTTATTATTTGGTCATTTTGGGTGTTCTCAGTGGAGTATCTGTTCGGGAACATACCATTAATGGGATCCTTGCTCTTGCTGAAACAGAAGACCAGTTTTGCTAGGTACTCTAAGGTACGCTGAGATGTTCCTCAAACACACTGTCTGGGACCATGTTTCTGTATCACTGTTCATAACATAATAGAGACCTTATACGAAAGCAAATGCTTCCCATCTTTCTATCTCATTTCAGAACGTGACTGCTAATCACCGAGCTAATGATGTCATTGCAGCAGAAGACGGTCCTCAGGTCCTAGTTGGGCGCTTTATGTATGGGCCTCTGGACATGGTCGCTTTAACAGGTGAAAAGGTAAAGTCTGAGTGTTCTGTTTCCTTTTTTTCCTCAACTAACATTTGCTACAAATAATTGTCAAATGTAATGAACATGTAGTTCATAATACCAGAGAAGGCCTTACACTGAGGAGGAGTATGTCACTAGCCTCCTACCAGGCTGTAAGCGTGGTCTCCAGTAGCTGACATTTTTCTCAGCTATCATCCTTTTTACGATGCTGGCCATCTCTTCTGGTTAACGAAGAGTGCTAAGGAGTGATTTCTTCTTTCTGTTGTCTGTTTGCACCACCTACTGGAGACAACTTCTTGAGCAAGGACAAAAAAGAATTTAACAGCAGTTGGCAAATTCCTAAAAGAAAAATGTATGTCCTCCTTTCAAGGTAAGATAAAGGAATAGGGATTCTAGAAGTTAGGTAGCTGCTGTTTCTCGTATACATGGAAGAGTAAAGATTAGTTTTAGAATTGAAGTAGTAATGTGACATAGCTGGAACTGTCTGTGCTTCTAAACGTGCCTGCAGTAGGCAGATTTAAAACTAACAAATCCAAATAAAATATTAAGTGAACTCATTTGGTTATATTCAGTAAGACTGTAAGAATTTTTTGTGGAAATAAACATAGCAATGTTGCTGAGCTGTGGGTAAAACTGAAGCATGGAGGCTTCACTGTGCCTGTTTTGTGAGTGGCTCATCCTACTAAGGTGCCACATTAACCTCATATGTCTAGGGATCAACCTGCTAACAGCACACTTTCCTTAGAGTATCCAAGTGTCTTTGGATATGTCTGTAACCATGTCTCTGACAAGTGTACACCCTTTCTGATTTTGAGGAGTTGCTGGCAGGGAGGACTGATGGTGATTTGAGTGATGGCAGGAGATAGAACTGATCTTGACAGTTGTTTAAATCTGTGTTCATGGTTTGTGTTTTGCTTTCTCTGACTTTGAAACTGCTTATGGTGAGACCTCAGCAAAGCATGTGCATAAAATTCAAACTTGTACCGATTGTTGTCAAAATACCAGCACAGATACACAGTATTGATAATGACTGGACTTAATTGACTTGCCTAGAAATACAATAATTCTCTCATTTTTGCAGTTCATTATTTGTACAATGTTATTTAGAAAAAAATAGAAAAGTGTGTATATGTATGTATGTAATAGCAGCTTCTGACACAGTTATACTGAAAGAAGCTTGTGTATTTTAAAAAATTAAATAAAATCTTTCTTCTGGATGTTTGTAGTTCCATCACAGAAACACAGTTTCAGAGAAATGACCTGAAGTTCATTTGTTTAAAATGAGTGAGAAACTGTCCGTTCATGGTACATAAATGACGTCAATATTGTTACTTCAGCAGGGAAAACAAAAGGTAACAGGAAATATTCAAAAGAAATAGTTAGAAGTCCCAGCTCTGTCACTGGTTGTGGGGTTAAGGTGCAGCTGAGATGAATGTATTTCCAGGCCAGAAATGGAGAACTGGGTTCAGCATTCACCCTCTTCCATTTCAACTCTGGCCAGTCTGCTTTTAGAGCAGTCTGCACTTAAATAATGACTCTTGATAAGAGCTTTATGTATGGTAAACAAGGTGTGAGATCTCAGAAGCTGCTGGCCAATCTTGTGTAGAGTACTTGGGTGACGGACAAGTACACATACTTTTATACGTAAGTTTTGAAAAAACTGAGTCCGGAAGGAGAGCTTGGCAGATACTTTTTCACATTTACTTGTGTACTTATCACTGAAAAGTGCCAGTTCAAGTCAGAAAGCCTATTTTGTACACTTTGTTAATTTTGGTGAAATATTCACCAAGTTGAAGAAAAGCATACTGGTGAAACCTCCCCGCAAAATAAATAAGTAAATAAGTAAATAAATAGCGATAATTTGAAGCATATAGTCTTTTCATTTGAAAGCAAGGTTATGATTTGAGAAAGATTTCATCTTTTAATTACCAGACAAAGTTTTCTCTTCTGTGCATTCAGTATGCAAAAACACAATACACACAAACTGAAATGATACTTTTTATACTTTGAGGTTCCTGCTAAATTTCTGAGTTCTATACCTTCTTGATACCTGCAGTGCTAAATGAGTGCTTTAATTGATCAAGGCAATAATGAACTCTTCTACTTTGTGTTAGGAAGCATTTTCTTGTTGTGAGGACCCTCAAAGAAGTTTCGGAGTCTTAAGGTTCCTTGAAACTTCCTTGTAAGCTTCTGATATAAGCTACAAATGAAGATAATAATGTGATCTAGGCTTGGCAGGCCATGTCCTTAGGGGGTCTGTTGCCTACTATCACATCAGGTAACTGCTGTGTTGGTTTTGCAGGTTGATATCTTCATAATGACTGAGCCATCTTCGGGTAGGTGGGTGTACTTTGACACAGAGATATCCAACAGCAGTGGCCGGATATCCTACAGCATACCCGAACAGAAGAGACTGAGAGTTGGTGTGTATCCCATCAAAATGGTGGTCAGGTAATAGCTTCAAGCTGAAACTACAGCTGTTGATGGGCTCTTGCGGTCAGGAATACATTGATGTGTAAGACTGAAAGGCATATGGACGGGGATTTGGGTCAGTTATAGATTATGCAGCAGACTTCTGTGTGGCCTTAGGCAGATAATATTATTTCTTTGTGCCTCACTTCTCCAGTTGCAATTCTAGTTATCTTTTCTTGGTCTTTTTCCTGTGTTATCAGCTTAGATTTGAAGCAATGACCATCTGTTTACTGGCCAGCTTAGGGACATTCAGCCCAATGGGTTTTACCCCTCCTGCAGTACAAGCCCTCAACATGGTTCAAGTTAGTGGCACTTGGCCTTGCAAAATAAGGGGACTGAATGACTGCAATCAGTCTTCTTATGGCAAGAGTGTGTGACTTGGATTATTTCAGAGCCTCTTCATTGGGAAAAAGAATAGTGGAGGGTATGGCTTTGTGTCTTCAAATCAATAAGTTTTTCTTGTTGGAATGAACAGCGGAGTATGTACTGCATTGTTCTCAGCCAGCTATTTGTATGTTGATGGTAGGCTGATTGAAAATGTCATTTTAATTCTATACTCAAGAGCATGTTTATTCTAAACAGGGGGGAAGAAAAAGCACTTGAACATAACAGTTCATTGAAATCAACTCTCCTGGCTTTCCAGCATTTAAAAAAACAAAAACAAAAAACCAACTCTGTGTTAACCATGAAGAGTGAAAAATGTGTGAAATAAAATTTGTTGCCAAGGCGGAGGACTAGAGTAGTTGTGCTTTTAAAAATTCTTATGATTAATAAAAATCTAGTGAAGAAAAGTTTGTTTACAAGCAGGCAGATGCCAATAAATGTTGCTTATCAGTTCTTCCATTGTAATATCTAATAATTTGCCAGAAAATATGACTGTTGGAAAAAATATATGTAGCTAATTTACGTGCAACGTACGTGTATGTACATATAGCATTCATGTATTATTTGTGTGTGACATGTAGACATACAAAGCTGGACTTCTTCAGGGTTGTTTTTTTTTTGTTTGTTTTACAAAAAATGCTTTCATGTATTTGTACAAATGCGATTTCTTACTAAAGACAGCTTTCAAATTCTTCTTGCTAAAGTCAGCTATTTCCTAGAAGTGTAGACCTTAATTTCCCCACATAAGACTGAAATCATAAGCCCTGCTTAACAGAGATTTTTGAAACTGCAGATCCCCGCAGATTTAGTACCAGTTCTTAACAAGAACATGCAGAAAATATTCTCACATTTGCCTTTTAAAATTTATTGCTTTGACTCTCCAGAGGGGACCAGAGCAGTGCTGCAAGCTACCTGACTGTGCTTCCCCATGGAATGGAATGTGTTGTGTTCAGCATTGATGGCTCATTTGCAGCAAGTGTTTCAATTATGGGAAGTGACCCCAAAGTCAGAGCTGGGGCTGTTGATGTTGTCAGGTGAGTAAGGTTTGCATGCTCTACTTTGTAAATTTCTAACTTTCCTGTTTGAACACAACAGGAGGGAAGAGGGCAGAACAGATTTTTGAATAAATATACTGAAATTCTTTAAACGCTAGAGTGCTTTCAAAATATGTTTCTGTATTTGCTTGGATAACAAGTGTTCCTGGTTTTCAGAGGAATCTTGGAATACCATGGTTTACTTTGAAATTTGTACATCAAGTTATTTCATAAAGATTGAAAATTGATTCTGGAGAATATGGTGTTATAGTATGTGTAATGAATTAATAATGATTCCATTTGTTATTGTGATTAGCAGAGAGTGTATTTCGTGTTTCGCTAACTTCAAATCAGGGCATAATTCTACTCCTGAAATACTAAGTGCCGTGAGTGCAAGAGCATTTTCTGGAGGGAAAGCTAGAAGGTTTTTAATTCAGTTTTGCAATTTTTGTAATGCTGCACTGGGCAAGCAAATAAAACTCTAATGTTGGAACTTGCATGGGGAAGGAAGCTTACTATTTTTCAAGGCTTTTCCATTCCCCACAGCTGAAATGGCAGGGAATCCCATAATGTTTCAAAGGTAGCAGAACTTGAGGTGTAGCATAGGGACTGTTCTAAATACATTTTCATAGTTTCTATGTTTATATACCTTATTGTATGAGCCTGTTGCTTGCTTTCCTCCATCCCTCTCAAGATGGAGACATTATTACATAACTTCTCAACAGGAGCAGATGCTTAGAAACATTGCTTCCCACCTGTTGAAAGATCGTCTGACTTCTGACTGGGTCACTGCTGGGCTAAAAAACCCTGACCTGGCCTGTGGACATTATCTCTCTTTCTGCACCTACATAATTTATCTGTTGCTTCTGACAGACATTGGCAGGACCTGGGATATCTGATTATCTATATTACTGGCCGTCCAGACATGCAAAAGCAGCGTGTGGTTTCATGGTTGTCTCAACACAACTTCCCACAAGGAATGATCTTCTTCTCTGATGGACTTGTTCATGACCCACTGCGACAAAAGACTATTTTTCTACGGAATCTCATGCAGGAGGTATTAGAAACCTGTTTATGTCCCTGAAACCTTTTTCCAGAGAATGCCTTTCACTAAAGTAAGAAGAGTCTCTTCCTTTTGAACAGTAAATCCTACTGGCCATTATAAAGTAGTTTTGCCATTCCTCCTTTCTTTTCTTGCTTTTCAAAGAGCAAAGAAGGCTAATAAGACATCCAAAGGGGCCTTCTGGCATATGGCACTACTTTTTCTTTCCTGTGCGCACATCTCGAATTTTGCTGGCATTCAGGGAGACAGATTTAGCTGTATATGCTTTACAGAACTGTTAACAGTGAGTTTATCTGCTGCTTGAATGCAAAGCAAGTGCTATCTTTATATTGCATGCTGCTCAATAATCAGAATATTCACTTTGGAAGTAATATTTGTTTCAGTGCCACATCAAAATCTGTGCTGCATATGGTTCCATGAAGGATATTTCCGTTTACAATGTCTTGGCTCTGTCACCATCCCAGATCTACATAGTTGGACGATCAACAAAGAAATACCAGGCACAGTGTCAAGTAAGTAACTCTTGCTACATAACCGGGAAGTCCTGGGGTGACAAAGAAATGAATGTGTGTAAATGTGTGTGTGCACACTCACAAATAAAGAGCAGAGACAATACTTCAGACAAAGAAGGGCAGTTTTGGTCTCAGATGAAGCATTTTATGGCAGAGTGAATCATAAAGAAAATTGAACGGTCGTGAGTTGTATCTGCAAGTGCATGCTTATCATATTGGTGAATAACAAAATGGAACAGTTCATTGAAAATAAAAGCAAGAGGAGTCTTATATTACTCTCTTGTATATATCTAACTAGGTTGCCAAGGACAGGAACTTAACTCCTCAATACAGCCCATAGGTTAAGGCAGCAGTAACTTGTCACTCCCTTTCTTTCCTTCCTATTTCAGTTCCTCAGTGAGGGTTATGCAGCCCACTTGGCCTCACTGGAGTTCAGTCTTCATTCACGACCCAAAAAGAACAACTCACGGATGATCTTGAGAAAAGGCAGCTTTGGCCTCCATTCCCAACCTGAGTTTTTGCGCAAGAGAAACCATCTCCGCAGGACTATGTCTGTACAGCAACCTGACCCACCTTCTTCAAACCCCAAACCAGAGCGTGCCCAGAGCCAGCCCGAGTCAGACAAAGATCATGACAGGCATTTGCTCCCCATTGCTTGGGTTAGAGGTGGAGTTCACAAATTTGAATCTGTTCCCTAGGAAGCCTGGGGGTATAGATCTTGGGTGCCCCCCATTTAACTTGTAGTCATGCCTCAAAGGTAATATTTAGGCAGCTTCAGACTAGGAGGTGTAGAAGGGGACCTGTACCTCGGAGTCTTCTCTGCTCTGGCAGATGCCTTCTTACACCAACCAGGAAACTTCCAGTGTGTTCCTACTGACATATTGGGAAATTTTAAAACAATCTAAAACTATCCCAAGTACTTAAAACATCAAAGCAACAGGAAAAAAGAATCCTTGGTTATTTTTTACATCAGATACAATAAAATGTGCAATAAGAGAAAAGCTGCAACAGGCTTTTTACTCAGAAGGATTGTGGTATCAACTAACTAGCTGCACTCAAAACAGTATAAACAGTAGGTTCCATAGGTTACAGAGAAAGTTTACACTTAAAGCATTAAATAGTTTCATCTGTTGCCACTTCACTTCCAAAAAAGCGATACAGTTACAAGGGAAGCAGCAGTCAGAACACAGTGGATCATCAGGATTTGTACAGCAAGATGCTTTTTGGGTGCCTTAAACCCAAGATGTCCTTTCAGCTTACACTGTTGGTCAACAGACCCCAGTATTATAGGCACTCATGTAGTATAAGGTGCTGGACATCAAGTAAATAGAACTCCACCTACAAACCAAATCATAAATGCTTCATGTTAGAAATAAATGTCTCTGCCACAGTTTGAAGTAGTTAGTGTTGCTGTATACAAAGTGATGTGCAAGTGTACAAAACAATGTGATTTTTGTGGAACTTGGTGACTGTGTAAAATGTGTGAACTACATGTAAGGAGATGGCTCTGACCATTTCAGTTTGAGACACAGATCCTAAGACGGTAGCCTTAAGGGAGCCTTTTTACTAAGGGATCTGCAAACTGCACAGCAGTCACTTTTTCTATTATTCTAACTAGAAACGTTGAACTGGAGGATAAAAAAGAAATAAATGCTAATGGAATTCCTAGGAGTAAATTATTTACCTTCTCATACTTTACAGCAACTGCTGCGCTAAGACAATCTATAGCAATCAAAATTACAGCCTCTGAGCATCAAAGAATGAAGGTGCCAAATTACAGGCACCAAATATGTTTTTTCTTCCTGATTTCTCTTAAATCTCTCAACAAGCTTATTAGAAGTAAAATGCGTGAAATCTTCCCAAAGTGATCTTATTTCTAAACTAAATGTTGTAATTAGTTTAACATAGCTGCAGTTTGCTGGTTCTTTATGCAACTATTTCTGCTAAATAAATTCACCAAGAGAACTTCTGTGATAGAACTGATGCATGTTTTAAAACCTGTAATGAAGTTGCTATGGCACAAAAACCTTTTTAAGTTAAAAGCAGACTGTTGACTCTGGGAGAGCTTGAAGTCAACAGGTGACTTCTTCAATTGTTTGCTTAGTTTTCTGGATTTGGTGTGTGGGCTGTTTTTTTACCCCCAATTTTTTGGTGCCAAGGGTGGGTGTTATCCCTACCCTTCCTTCATAGGAACATGCTTCTTCATGTACATGCTCTTCGTAGCATATAGCTGGAACAGAAACAAGCCTGTTGGTTAATGGTTTCAAACTTGGTATGTAAAACAAAAAAAGGAATGCAATGGAAAACTGTGACAGTGCAGAAGTAAACCCAATAACTCCCTGTTAACACGAAAGTTTGTGTGCTTTTTGAAGGGCACAGTTATGTGACTTTTATCTTGAAGGGCAGCAAAGTACTGTATAAATGGTGATCATTGTGGTTTTAAGCTTATCACTTTGCAAGCTTGTTAGTTACCTATTTCAAACTTCCCAAAAGATCTCTGGCACATCAGTAGTTTGTTTTTCATAATTCCTTTTAAGGGAAGGGGTAATCTTTGAAAATTTAGGAAGAATGTTAAGAGTTTTAGTAGAGCACAGTCATTAGGAAGAGGTAACTACATTACAGTGGCCTGAGGTTTTTATGCTTTGGCAAATTAGCTAGCTGCAAAAGCTAAATGACAGATCTCCACACACTATATTGAAGCAATCTTCAGGTTTACAAGTGCTTTCCCAGTAGTTTCATATCTAGCTCTTTAACACACAAATTTTAAGTAGTTTTCAGTGTTACGTTTTGGCACACTGTGTGATTTTATTCTGATCATGTAGTCCATTTTCTTCCTTATTTTCTGCAGCTAGGAGGAGAGTGCACAAGGTACACCAGAGAGCATACTCCATCTCCCTCCAGTCTGTTCACTGCTAGCACAGGTACCAGAGCTGACAGGATGTTGGAGCAGTGAAGGCTACGTATCATAGTGATGAGGTTTTCTTTCCTGCTGCTGGTCTAGGAAAGAAAAAAGCAGGTAGCAAAGACGCACATCTGATTTTTATATCTGTGCTCCCTTACTGTCAGATATATCTTGCTTTAACAGGTACCAACAAAAAAGATGCCCAGAGTACATCCTCTGAAAATACCAGCCATTGTCGCTCAGTCTCTGACCAATACATAATTGATAATGCAGAGCAGTCTTGGCAGCACCCTAGAAAAACAAGCATTCTTTTTTCATGCGTCACAATGACTGGCAGTTTTGGCTCTTGCCAGAGCAAGCCCAATGGAATATAACTATTTCAAGTGTGCTTCTGATTGTTGGTTTTCAATAAGTGAGAAAGAATGGCGGAACTCAAAAGGCAAATTTGAAATTTGCTTAGGGGACCTAAAGTGAACACTGACTGCAGAATCTGAACTTTTTTAGGCACTGGGTGTTGGGTAGCATGTCTCCTCATAGTCATCACTATGCCTGCTAGTGTTAGCTGAAGCTAATTTTGCTTTAGCTGCCTACCAGTCAGGAGACTCCAAAATCCGTTTTCTAATTTAAGTTGCTATCATAGAAAGAGCTACTTCCTTTCAAAAGGGAAAGGAACTCTGTGACTGTCATTAAAAGACCTGGCATCTGAACATGAGGTTAGAGAAATCTCCTAGGTTATTTAGGTCTGTCTTGTACCGGCACAACGTCATGTTGCACGCAGCCATGTCCTGAAAGCTCTACTTTGTGTTTTCCTGCTAATACCTAGGTCCCTCTTACAGTAGTCACTGTGTTGGCTTCCCTTAAGAATATTATGAGCTAAAAGTAGTAAAACAAATGCTAGTCTCTGTGCTTGATTTAGAGTGGTAACGACTTCAGTCTCTACACATTGTATTGAAATTAAGCTGAAAATATTTCCCCTAACTTCATATCCTACAAGAGCTCATATGGCCTTTTCATAATGCCAACACTTCTTAATGCTCAGGGATAGAACAGTTTAACGCCTGATCACCTGCCTCCATCTGAGCACTTTGGCAAACAATGACATAGGCATCAGTTTGGAGGTTAAGGCTTCATGCTAATTTGGAGCTGATCTTCAGAATCATCAGATGCATTTCTTTTGAAAGCACTAGCCAACTGCCACTAAAATGATACAAAAGTTTTGCTGGAGATAAGACTATGAAAAGAGATTGTAGTGATTTACGTGTCTCACAGCTAAGTTGGCAGTTCAATAGATACTCTGCAGCCGTGGCTGGGGACCTCAAGTACTTTGAAACCCTAGGTTGTTTGGGGTTTTTTGGCCTTTTTTTCTCCTGATCAATCATTAGTTTTACAGTGTATTTTTTTCAATCCTGTTTTCTCTTGAAATATTTTGTTCTGGTCAGAACCTTAGTTTTATACTTTGTCCACATCAAACTGCATGCAATGGTTCATGGGCATTCACTTTGCATTTAGATCACAGTTTCACTTCTGCTTTCACAGAGCAATTATTGGGCCATTCACTGAGGTTGAGCTGGATTCTACAGCCTTTTTATTCTCTGACTACTAGTCCTCATTGCTGCATTCTCTGTGCAGTCAGCACTTTCTTGAACCTTACAGGCTGTGGAAGTGTTGAAGCCTGCACAGAAGGGAAACAGAAGCTGGGGGAATTATGAGTGTCCAAGCAACACAAGTTAGACCCATCAATAGCGTCAGCACTTTTAGTGCTCTCAGTATACTACAGAGAAACATCTACTCTTTTGATCTGCTGAATAGAGGAAACACAAGTGAAACTGCAAAACATGATGCTGTTAATTCAGTGGGTGCTGAAGCAGTAGCACAAGTTGGTATAAAGTAGGCTCCACCTGGAAGCACTTACTTCTTTCTGTTGATATATATCCAGTTTTACATTACTGTATTCAAACAAAACACCAACCTGCAATTAATAGCTGTTTTAGACTTATCTAGGATATTGTGAAAACACACATTCACGCTGTGGTGTAGTTTGTATCTGTTTAGCTGTTGAAAGCCACCTTAAGTGAAGTTTTGGTTCTGCTTTCACAGCAGATTTGTAACCTTTTTTTTTTTTTCCTCAACAGTGGCTACTTATTCAATTTTTAAAAAGTACTTCCATACACTAGTGCTCTTAGAACAGATTATTGCTTGACCAAAGTACACCTATTTAGTTTTGTGGCATGGTTTATATCTATCCTACATAAAATTTTTTGTTAAGTGTAAAACTGACATGGCATTGATCATTCCTCTTGTTCCTTGGGGTTCATGAGAGCTGCCATTTTGATTTGTTCGGATGAAAACAGAGTCAGTTCTTAAAGATCACTTCTCCTTATCCTCTACTACATAAGGAAGTCATTTCTAAACAAAACTAAAACCTTTTACTGTATTACAGAAAACCACACAGAAATTTGACACACCGTCTACTATTAAAATAAGAACAGTGACATTTGTCTTGGAAGCTCAACCACTGCAAAATAGCCTCTGTTAGCCTCTGTTAACAAGCTGTCCCATTGACACGCTGCAGACTTTAGATCAGGGCACAGCTAATATGTGTATTTAAGCAAAACCCAATAGTTAGGTCTGTATTATCATCACCTATTTCACAGCATAAGTTTAGAAGAGAAAAATGAAATCTCCCCATCTTTTGTATTTTCCTGTCCTAAATTTGTGAAAAACTTTGTTTGAAAGTATTTTTAATGATACCAGAGAACAAAAGGTATTTTCAGCTTTTAGAATTTTTAACTGCAACAATTGTTACTGAACAGATAAGATTTTCCCCATTTTTTCCTCCTTTTGCATCTAAGCCATAGGTGGTAAGTATGTTATAAAAGCACTAGATGATTCAAATGTGGATCCTTTCTTAATAAGCTTGTTGGCTTAATAATGGAGAGAATTGTTGTGTAGTGCACCTTCATCATTTTTCTGATTACAGCTTGAAATACAACATCTGAAATCAAGATTTCTGCACTGAATTGTTCATTTCAATCACACAGGAGAAATTGGCACTTTTCATCCTTGTTTGGGGCTAGTACAGGATAAAATTCCCTAAACACTCCAACTTTCCACCTCAGCTTCTGTAAGAACAATTATTCCTCATGGTTTGTGTTCATAGCTTCAGTAGAAATTGTGGTTTTAACAAGGTAATTTGACTTCAATGATGTTTAAACATTCAATTGTAAATTGAGGTTCCTATACGATCCTAAATTTCATTTAAAAATGGAGGTAATATCACATTTTTCTGGATGAAGAGAGCTTTTTTTCTTCAGAAATAGGAAATGTCCTGGACCAGCTAGAATCCTGTGCCATGGACTCTGGAATAGAAGTCAGGTGTTGGTATTCCCTTTTATTCTCCTTTTAGATCGAGCCCAAGGTAAGGGGATAACAGTTTATCCTCTATTTATCCCAATAAGCTACCTTTGAAATTGGATATAATTCCTAGGGGGGTGGGGGTGAGGGGAACATGAAACAAATTTTGGCAGATCATTTATTTGTAAAGTTGTACAGAACTTAAGGAGGAGGTGGGGAGGGAGAAGCAGGTTTACTGTGGTCTGCTGGGAGATGGGATAACAGATTGCAACATCAAAACATATAGGTTAAAAATTGTAGCCTTTAAGGGTAAGGCTATTAGGAGGACTGGTGTAGGGCTCAGAATGGCAGTCCTCTCACAGAACCCCAAGCCTTCTGCATAACATTTTCCTATTTGTGTAGGAGAGGAATGGGCAGTCCACTTATAACCGAACTCCTGTAAGGAAACTTGAAGTTGTACATGTTCTTTCAGTCTATAGTTTTATTAAGCGTGTACTTTTAAATATTGTTTGTCAGTGAGAAGGTTCTATCTGGTGACAAATGTTTATATTTCTTATGGCTGCCTTGTAAAGATTCAAAAATGTACAATAATGAGTTTCTTAATATGAAATAAGGAGTAAGATTTCTACAACTGGTACAGATTTTGATGTGAGCTGGTTTTTAAAATCTTATACTATATTAATCACTTAAATAAAACCGTCCTTGCCTTTAAGCAAGCAGTGTCCCAGACTCTTCTTATCCATGGTACTGGAAGTCTTAGATCATTGTTTGCATGTCCTAGTAGCCAATAGAAACAGTATAAAAGCTGTTTAATATGGGCAACTATCTGAAATAAAGATTTGTGTATAGAAGTCAACCTGTGAACTCCAACTCTCCTCCTTTTTGAAAAGGAGGAACAATGTAAGAAGATACGTCAATAATGAGACACCATCCTCATAAAAGCTTTTTTATATAATCAGTTTCAGTACATACAAAGAATAACTTCAAGCTACCATTCCATATAAAAAGGCAGTGGGTTTTTTTTGGTTTGTTTTTAAAAAACCAACCAAACTAAAAACATCAGGAAAATAACACAAGCTAAGGCCCTCAGCAGTCATCTGAAGGCTGGGTTGTTTTCATGTTTCCAGGCCTCATTAACTATTTCAGTATGTAATAAGTTTACTTTAACAAGAAAAAAGGAAAGCAGAAACAAGTTTAAAAATCAATACTTAAACCAGAATTGAACATGACTGCTCCTCACATTTATACTTAATATCATTAAGATTTTAGCTGTTCCAATTTTATAAAATTATTTCTGCATCTTAAAAATTATTGTATAGTTTCCTAAAGTGTCCTAAATCAGTCTTTTGTTTGAAGGTTCATTTTAGAGTGAAAATAATTTTCAAAACCTTGCACAAAGCTCCTACCATAGAAACAGTCGTTGAGTTCTGTAAGCTTGAGAAATCTTTCCTTTGGTTTGAAAGTCAAAACTTTGTTACACTGAATCACCTAGCAAAAAGAGGCTTGTCAAATGAATGCTACTTTTTTAAAAATAAGAAATACGTATTAAATGCCTAGTGTACTTCATTGAACAGAATATCTGCATTATATTAGCTAATAACAGTAGTTATAAGAAGTTGTATTAACTGTAGTAACCAATTTCTGCATATAACAAAATGACAAATAGTGTAGTACAAAAGCAATGTTTAAATAGCATCATGGCAGTGGAGTTAAAGCAGAAGAAATTAAGGTGCTATGGTTGGTCTGGAACTCAGGTATTTAAGACAGAACTAGTTAGGCTAACCTAGGAACAATCCTTGGGCTATGAGTTCAAGTCCTAATGTGGCTCCGCTGTTGTGGCTTGAGAATGACTCTGCAGAAACCTGTTGCCTTGGAATGGTAGTTGTGGTCAGAACTCAAACAGCAATTATTGTTTCTTTAACTTCCAGGTAAACATGATGCTTAACTTTTGGACTGTTAGTATTAAAAAAATAAAATAAATCGTTAGACTTTAAAAATAATGGATCAGTGCTTTTAGAATATAAAGGAGGGTCTGAATACTACTCCTGCCTAGGATCACCATTCATAAATCTCTGCCCTTGCTCTGACCATTCCTACCGTTCAGTTCAATGTTTCAAAGTACTTACTGCTGTATGAAAACCAGAGTCAAGATGGTCCCTTGTCTCAGCAAGTGAGAACATACTGTAGTACAAATTTAGTTCTCTTGTTGACTTGAAAAGAGAAAGCAAGAGAAGGGCAGTCCCAAGCTGCTTTGTCAAGAGAGATTATAAAATGTAAAATTGCTTATTTAAAGCACAGGCAGTTACATGCAAAGTATGAGGTACAGTCTTAAATCCTAAATGAATTTTTCCTTTATATATGCTCATAAACTACTGCTGTCTATAGCCATCTTTGTCCAGGTACCAACTGCTCGATGGAGTTTCCTTGCTTGCTTTCTGACAGCCTGAGAAAGTTCCTGAGACCGATGCACAGACTGCAAGTTTCGTGCCATTAGATAATAGTAGTTTGATATTGCATGCTGCCTGCAGAAGAACAAGATTGCCATTAGCAGCATGAAGTCATCAAGGTTAAGTAACTGGTTGTCACATACATTGCAGGAAAACTGGTTAGTGGGAGCGAGGAAGGAGAAGGTCTGGACCTGTGTACTTCACAGGTATGCGTCTACATATGCATCTACATGTGCAGGAGAACTGCACTGAATCACTCAGTGAAGCAGTACACATCATTGTTTAAAGCTTCAGTGAAGCACCAGGTAGTGGAGAGAAGGTGTTGTTTTGTTTCTTTTTCCCCCTCCTTAACTGTTACAGAAATCAAGTTCTTACAATTTTCTTTGCAAGAATAGTAATTAGTATGCACACGATAACCTTCCCTTTAAACAAAAGAAATACTTCAAATGTTAATGGGTGAAGGTATTAATCATAGAATCAATGAATGTCTTGGGTTGGAAGGGACCTTAAAGATCATCTCGTTCCAACCCCCTGCTGTGAACAGGGTTGCCAACTACTAAGTCAGGCACTAGATCAGGTTGCCCAGGGTCCCATTCAACCTGGCCTTTAGCACCTCGTGGCACCTTAAAACACCTCACTGTTCCAGTGCCTCACCACCTTCTGAATGAAAATTTCCCCCTAACGTAATTTAAATCTCCCCTGTTTTAGTTTAAAACCATTCCCCCATGTCCTATCGGTATCAGAACGTGTTAAAATTCTTTCTCCCCCCTGGTTATAAGCTCCTTTTAAGTATTGGACATTAAGTATTAATGTCACAATACAGATCACAGTGAAGGTAATCAAGGCTTTTATGACATTCTGATAGCAAACCAGGTAATGGTTCAATGAGTTGACACTAGAAGTAACATTCAGAAACTTACAGCAAAGAATTCCTGTTTCCATTCCCTTAGGTACAATTGTCGTGATTAAAATGCCAGCAATGCATGCATCAACTACTGTTTTTGCCACAGCATCATATTAACTGCTACGACAATGCTAGAGATAAAGAAGAAAGGCTGTAAAATTAGACAGCTCAGGGTAATAGTTTGTTCTATCATGCTTTGTGATCTTAGTAATCAGTAAGATCTGAGGTCAAGTGACAAAGATATTAGTACCAGTAGTTCTCTCATCTGGGATAAGAAAAGCTGCTGTTTGCATATAGCCCAATTTATGGTTCAGTGCAAAGGTTTCACTAATCCACAATGTAAATGCTAAGTTTCACAGCTGTGCAGTGATTTGCTATAGCAGAGCATGCCACAGGGAAAAACCTTTTGTTTCAACACATTAAAGTTTTAAAGAAATTTGAATTAATATGTCTTTCCCTCTCCAAACAGCAGATTTTCTCCCCACATATGCATGCAGGTATAGTCAAGGTAAGTGAACAACTACTTTACCTGGTTGACACTACCTTCAGTTACAAATGAGAGAAACTGTTGTATTGCTAACAGATGGGAGAATATTAGGAGTGAGATTTAGTAAATTTTTAATGTATATTATCACTAACTTGATCGGAGTAAACCTATGGTTATCTAAAAATAGTCCCATTGGTAGAAGTTGAATTTTTGGAATTTCATTGTATTTTAAGCATTTATCTCTTTGTAGATAAAAGTAGGTAATGCTAAGCCCTCACTAGAGGATTTTACATGCTTGACATTTTAATTATTGAATGCTTGACATCAACTGTTCTAAGAGAGGAAGGGGTTTAGAGAACTGCTCTATGTTTGTAACTCCTGACCTTTAGTTTTTACTGACCAAATGTCTAATTCAGCATGGCAACCCTTACAAACACAACAGCCTATCAACTCATGGATTAACCAAGGTGTTGTACAAGGTTTCTACATCCTCTAAATTTTGAGATATGGTTACCATTGACTATTTGTAAACATAAAGCTACCTAACAAAAAGGTTTTCTTATAAATGTGCAGGCATCAATGACAGCTAAGTGCCTGTTCAGTGGTTTAGTTTGGGTTTTCTTGTGACATGCTTGGATTGGCAGCTTTTTTAGACAGAGGGAGTGAGGTACTGTTCTCATACAAGATAAAAGTTAGGCTGTGACTGGGAGAAGTCGAACTTCTACAACAAGAAACCAGAAGACAAGGCGAGCAAATCCAGCTGCTGAATTAATCTGCACAGTTTTCTTGAAGAAAGAAAGGCTCTATGTTAGAACTGAGAAAATTCTGCAGCTTTTCATCACCCCAAGTTACAGCAATCACTTAGCCTGTAGTTGGTGGTGCTTGAATGGGTGGTGGCCTATTGCTAAGAGTTGAGGGATAGTTAGCAGTATTTACCTCTCCTCTTGCACAACACCATCATCAAGTGCCGGAGAGAGATGCTTCAGTGGGCGAATCTCTGAAGAGACCAGTTCCAACTCACAGTCAAACTCTCTGGAAACAGAGTGGTCATTACTAAAGATCAAAGCTCACAGACTGAATAGGTGACACCGTCCAATCCTCTGTCCTTGCAGTAAAAAAATACAGTTACCTGCAGACTAGTGAGAGAAGTTTGATCCTCTAACCACGTTCTTAATTCCCCTGACAAACTGCTTCATATCTGTGTTCATCCCAGAGACGGTTGTCTTCCAGTTCAATGACTGAGTTCAGATTCCTGAGGCTTGGACTCAGCTTCTAGCTTTGACATTTCTTATGTGATTTTGACCAAGACAAATACATACCTAGTACATTACAAAGTACTTCCCTAGTTCACAACCTTTAACTAATTTGTGTTAAATCTCCAAGGCAGGAGGAATCTCTACTCTGTATGAGGAGCTCAGCATAGGCAGAACTATTCCAGGTATCTTTGTAATACAAATACCAGCTATAGCACATTAGAGCTAAGTAGGAGTGAGATGCATTGAGAGGTTTTTTCTTTACCAGAAAAGCATCAGCAAAAAGCTCAGGTATATCTCTAAATTCTCAGTAAATCTCTGTTCTTTTCTCTAAATTGGAAAGACACAAATTTGAAGGCTGGACTGTTCAGTGGATAAGGAATTGGTTGAATCGTTGCAGTCAGAGGGTTGTGGTCAATGGCTGTATGTCCAGGTGGAGGTCAGTGATGAGTGGTGTCCCCAGGGGTCTGTCTTGGGACCAGCGGTCTTCAGTATCTTTTTCCATGACCTAGACAGTTGGATTGAGTGCACCATCAGCAAGTTTACTGATGACACTGTCCTAGTTTCTAACAGAAGCTACACTTATCGTAGTGTCTAGTATGAATTTATCTTGTACCTCCGAGATACTGATAACATCCTGGCAGTGTTGAGCGGAGCCGAGGACATAACTCACTTCCGCATTCCTCTGCCAGTGAAATAGTTAAGGGGGGCATAAGGAACTGGGAACTGGGAGGGGACAGGACCAGGGCAGCTGACCCAAATTGGCCAAGGAGCTATTCCATCCCATATAACATCATGTGATTGGTTGGTGGTTTTTCCGGGTTCCGTTTGTTACGGAAGGGGCTAGCCGGGAGGAAGGGTCACCAGTGGCTGTGAGCCCTTGCTCTGCGTATCCTCTTTGTGTATATATATATATATATATATATGTACTGTTATTTCTTTTGATCTCTTTACTATTTTAGTAAATAGCATTTATCTCAACCCACGCGTTTTACTGCATATCTCTCTACTTCTCTCCCCCGTCCCATTTGGGGAGGGGGGAGGGTGAGTGAATAACTATGTGGGACTCAGCTATCTGCTGAGCCAACCCATAACAGACACCAAGCTGAGTGGTGCAGCTGATATAACGGAAGGAAGGGATGCCACCTAGAGGGACCTGGACAAGCTTGAGAATTGGGCCCACATGGACATAGTGAGATTCAACACAGCAAAGGGCATGCTGCTGCACCTTGGTTGGGACAATCCCAGACATGAGTACAGACTGGGAGAATAACTCATTAAGAGCAGCCCTGCAGAGAAGGACTTGGAGTTCTGGTGGATGAAAAGCTGGACGTGAGGGCTGACACACTTGCAGCCTAGAAGGTCAACAGTATCCTGGGCTGCATCAGAAGAGGGATGGCCAGCAGGGTGAGGGAGGGGATTGTCCCACTCTGCTCTGCCCTTGTGAGGCCCCATCTGGAGTACTGCATCCAGGCCTGGGTGCCCCTGTACAGGAAAGATGCAGAGCTGTTGGAGTGGGTCCAGAGGAGGCCATGAAGATGCTCAGAGGGCTAGAGCACCTCCCCTATGGCTGAGGGAGCTGGGCTTCATCCTGGAGAAGATTCTGAGAAGACCTCATTGCAACCTTCCAGTAATTATACGAACCTTATAGACAGGAGGGAGACTGACTTTTTACACAGGCAGATAGTGATAGGACATGGGGGAATGGTTTTAAACTTAGAGGGGAGCTTTAGATTAGATATTACAAGGAAATTTTTTACTCAGAGGGTGGTAAGGCACTGGAACTGGTTGTCCAGAGAAGTTGTGGATGCCCCATCCCTGAAGGCATTCAAGGCCAGGTTGATGGGGCCCTGAACAGCCTGATCTAGTGGGTGGCAACCAGCCCACGGCAGGGGAGTTGGAATTGGATGATCTTTTAAGGTCCCTTCCTACCTAAGCCATTCTACGATTGGTTCTGTGATCTCGAGTCAGATGTTGCTTGGTGCTGAGAAATAGGCTCTAAAATTTCTAATCTAGTGGGAGAGATTAAAAAGGAAGTCCTTTCTTGTCATTACACAAAATCAACATTCATGGTTTGGCTTTATGCATTACTCGGTCTCTTTCTGTGCTGTGATCTGTAACTACTACTTTAACTCTTCTAACAGCACATCATTTCAGTGGAATAGGATAACAGCCTTCATATCTTGCCTTTCATCTTACAAGACACTCTAATCACATTACTAGAAACAAAAAACAATAAGTTTTACAAAAGAATGTGGCTTACGTCTTTCTGCTGGCAGGAGCAGGTGATGAATAGGGACTCTTTAGTGCTGCTGCTGCTGCTCTCCTCGATCTGCAGAGTGGAACGGCATCTTCACCATGCCAGGATGGGAAACCCCTCCATTGTCTGTGCTCTGACATTCTTGTTGGCCCAAGCAAGGATCTTTTGCTGGATCTTGGGGTGCCTATGGAACTGGCTGCTGGAATAATACTGTTCTTATTACGGCAAGGGGTTTGAGGTGTAGTACTTCTTTTCTTGGAAGAACTGGTTGCACAGCGTCTCCTGCCAACAGATTCAGCTGGAAAGGTCACAACTGAGTGTACTGGGCTTTGGCAGGTCTTCTGTATTTTCTGAAAGAGGTATTAGTGAGACATGTTAATCTAAATAAGTCAATCAGTCTAGCGTTTGGAACCAGAAAAATGAGAAAGAGGAACATTTGAGGAACATTTGAGCTGAATCCCTAGCTTTCATTCTTGTACCAGGTTTAGTCTAGCATGAATGCTTCTCTTGTGTACCCATCTGGGTTGGAGGAATCATTTGCTCCCCTAATCCTTGGAACTTGTCAAGGATTTCAGTAGGCACTGGAAGAAAGCACCTGCTGATTTTGTGCAGGAAAGAGCCAGGCTCCCTAACTGGTAACTGATGAAGTCTGCCCCCAACAGGAAGAAGATCACAGAGCCAAACCCCTGGCCCCATGCAGCACTACCCAAACCCTATATTTGAGAGCAGCGTCCAAATGCTCCCTGAGCTCCGGCAGTGTGGGGCAGTGCCCACTGCCCTGGGCAGCCTGTGCCATGCCCACCACCCTCTGGGGCAGAACCTTTTCCTAACCCCCACCTGACCCTGCCCAACACAGCTCCATGCTGTTCCCTCTGGCCCTGTTGCTGTCCCCAGAGATCAGTGCCTGCCCCTCTGCTCCCTGTGACGAGGCTGCAGGCTGCCATGAGGCCTCCCTCTAGGCTGAACAGAAAACTAAGATCCTTCACCATCTTTGTAGCCCTCCTTTGGATACTGTAATAGTTTTATGTTCTATGAGCCAACCACTACATTGTGCAGTACATAGGATAAACTCTCTGGAATACAGCATTCTGTACAAAGTCCAGAAATCTTAGTATGTTGAAGCAAAAATTAAACTCTACCTACTCTTCAGTGCAAAGGCAAAATACCTGGGACACTGTTCCAAAAGCATTTCTTGCTGTTCTTGTAATACTCTGGAGAGTTTGGCACTTCTTTCTTGCTTCCATACTTTCCCTATTGGGGGTCTTGTGGAAATTCAGCTCTAGTTGCTTTAATGGTATTCTCTTCCTTAGAGACATGCATATGGTATTAAGAGAACTCAAAGAAGCCTTTGTCTTGAACTTGTCTGGCACAGGGCCCTCATTCTCATCAAAGTCAGCTAGAAGCTGGTGTTTCTGCCAGCCCATTGTTGCCTTGACATTTTGGAGCAGAGATACCATGTTGTTCACGTTCTTGGTCAATCTTATTTCTAAAACAATCAGAATAAGAACAAAAATTAGAGCAAGGTACACCAGTGTAGAAAAGGGGAACTGTAAGTTGTTCTATAATATATTCAGCTACATTTACCTGAAATAACAAAATTAGAGCCAAGCAGATTTTTTACTTAGGAGCTTGAAGGGAAAAAACATTTACTTCTACAGCTATTTGTGTCTGTGTATGTATATAAGGAAGACATATCGCATACTGCATTTTTAGGACATCAGTCCTGGTGAGCTGTGAGACTCAAGCTGGTAAGATAGAATGCAATTTAACTGCATTTTCTTGTTGGTGCCTCAAACTAAGGTCTCACACTGAAAATGTTTGTTTTTGTTAATCAAATCAGCCTTCTACTCCCAGAAAAGTTTGCAGAACTCCTGCTGTCTCCTGCCCGTTACTGGCTGAGGGCTCACACTTAAGTCACAGTTACAAATGTAGATACTCAGTTCCTGAAATGGACAGGATTGTTAGTGACAAAACAGATAGTGGAAGGGTAAAACACGTTACCTCTATGATCTATGAAAATGTAAGTATATATATTTTAAATTTCTAATTTTCACTAGCTAATTAGCTATAAAGACACTGCTATTGGATTACTTCTGAAAAGCAACTGAAATGCAAATATGTTTTAGTAACCTGAATTAAGAGTGAATTAGTTTTACCAATACTCAATACTTGAAAATTAGATGTACAGCAGACTAAGAAACTGGGAGATCTCTGTTGCTGTCTTATACATACAGGGAAGCCCACTGATACTCCCCACCACACCTCATCTCCCAGACTGCCTCCACCTCTCAGCAGCGCCCTTATTTATCTCTCACTGCAAGAGATAATTGAAATCTTTTCAACCCGAAAACGTCCAAGACATTAACGTCTTCAGTGGCGACGCGGCGAGCCCTCGTCAGGAACCGCGGGCTGTACACAAGCCCAGCGCCCATCGGGCCCAGTTCTAACGGACCGCGGGGCGGGGCGCTGAGGGGCACGGCCGGGGCCTCTCGCGCAGTCGCGGCGCCGCTGACGGAGCTGCTTCCGCCCCGCGAGCCCGGACCGCGCCGTGACCTCACCCGCGGCGGACGGTCGGAACCATGGGTAAGAAAGGCGGGAAACAGCGATACCGAGACCAAACTCGGCCTCCTCGTACGGCTGGAAACGCGGGCCGCGACCGGACCACTTCAGTGGTCGCTCGGGTCTGTACTTACGCAGGCGGGGACCGAGGCCGGACAGACCGAGGCTGGGCGGAGCGCGCAAGGCCGACGGCAGCCGGAGCCGTCCCTGCCGCGGCGTTCAAATCCCGCCCCGCCCCCTCGCTCTCCAGATTGGCGGCGCTGCCGCCCGCGCTCCCCCACTGGCTGCAGCCTCTCGCACGCGCGGCGGCCGTTGGGCGGGGCAGTGGTGCCGCGCGGGGAGCGGCGGCGGCGGCCGCGGCGGGAGCGGAGAGCGATGGGGAGGGCGGGGGCGTGGTGACGCCGCGTCCCGAGAAGCAGCGGGGTCGCTTCTGCGGCGCAGCTGCAGGTGCTGCAGAGCGACTGACGGCCACTCCGATCTTTGCGCACCCCGCCCTGGGGCTTAGTGCCCTCTGCAGGGTTCGGCCTGGGGTGCCCCGCTGGGAATCCGTACGACCATTCTTGTTTCTGATAATCAGTTATGAGCCAAAGTCTTAGAAGGGCTTTCTGCCGCCGTCTGAGAACAAGGTTTGCGCTCTTTGCATCCTACCCACGGGAAAATGAGACGTGTAAAGCATTCATCTTCAAAACACCTCTACCTGAAAAATTGCTCTTGCAAAGAAGTATAGCAGCTTCCAATTTTTTTCCCACGTTTTTCTGCCTTCAGACAGAGCTGGATGTTAGAGCTGCGCACCACAGGATGCTGTGAGCAGCTTTCAAAAGTTCCATACGATGGTGTTAGTGCCCCTCTGCGCTCACATGCTACAATATGGGCAAGTACATCTCAGTAAATAATCCCTTATTAATATAATGGTGTTTGTATGTATTACAGCCATGCATGCTATTCTGCTTTCCTCTGCCCTTTCCCTTTATGGTTTCCAGCTGGTTGCAGATTTGTTGTGCCTTCTGTGCCCCACTGTGTACACCCCCAACCTCAGTCTTTGCAGGGAAGGTTTCAGGCTCCTTTCACTCACAACCTGCAGCTTCAACCACCGTATTTTAAGACTTGTCTCAAATCTCTGGACAGACGAAAGAAACCTTTTTAAATGGTTGACAATTCTGCAAAACAAAGCTCTTTGTGTAGGAGCTGGCAGTCTTCAGTAAAAGGGGAAATGATCTGAGCCACATGCTCACTTTTCTAAGGGTTATCCCTGAGAGCTGGGATTTTGGATTGGCATTTTTGTACTGAGTGGGGGGTGGGCGCTAGGAACTAACAAAATACAAGTTTTCCATGCCCATGGCTGTTGGCAGAGACAACTGGCAACCAGAGCTGTAAAAGCTCTCATGAAAACAAGCATCTAACAGATCCATGCAATATAATTTGCATTTCACAGCTGAAGTTTGCAGTTCATAAATGAAAAGATATGGAACACATTGCTTCCCTGTTTGGCTGTTTATCACTCAGCTGCTTCATCCACTTATCTGGGTGGTGGAAAGTGACAATGCCAAACATACAACTTGCATCTAGCTCTGTAGATTGTGGCTTGTATTTGTCTCTTCCTGAGATGACCAAACAAGTCTGTTTTTCTTTTCCACTGTCTTCACCTCAGCCCACGTGACTTGTTTCAAGTCAGCTTTGTTTGCTGTGTGCCCTAGCCTAAATTCAGATGTTGTGACATCACAAAGGTTACCTCTTTGCTCCAAGGCGATGACTGAACTTGGGAGAGGGAGGGGCAGGAGGAGGTACAGAAAACAAATCATGAACACAGGAGGGAAACTATCAGACCTAGAAAGGTGCTCTGGGAGCTGAATACTTACAGAGTCTAGCCTTGAGAGCTGAACTGGTAACTTCTTGCATTGTGATTGTTTTCTGCTGTTTTACTACTCTACCCCTTTGGTCTCCTGATTCACCATCCTCCTGTCCACTGGAGAAAAACAGCTGAGTATCTTGCTTGCACCAAGTGATACAACAGCTTATAGTGCTTATTACTCTCAACAGGGATTGTACCTTAATCTATGGCAGGGTACTACCACAGGTTTTCTTGAAAGAGTATTCTGAATGTCTAAAAACAGTCATTTGCACTACTTCTGCACACAGTACTGTTGATTTCCATACAGCCCAGACCACTGGACATATTTAGACATTAGGTTTCAGGTCCCAAACCATTATCATTTGTAATGACTGCTCTACTATCATACCATTTCCCTGTTTAGCTAGACTAGAAGCCAAAAAGTTCAAAGATGCATCCTGTGCTTTTACTATGACTGCTCTTTACTCGTTTTTTTTTTTTTTTTCTCTCTTTTGATTTAGGTTAGACCATAGTTTAGACACAAGAACTTGCTGGATTCTGACAACTTCAGTACAGAGGCAAAGAAAGGACTGTTGCTTTTTAATATAAAGAAGAAAACATTTAGCGATTTGCTTGGAAAACTATCCTGTTGGGAATTACAAGACACTCAGCCAACAACTTCCTCCATCTAGATTTGGCTCAACACTCAGAAAAGACATCAAAAATTGTCTCCTGCATGGATGTTGATAATGACCCTGAACAGAGCTCCTGGGCTGATCTACCGGATGTCTGTCTGAGGCATGTCTTCCATTGGTTAGATGACAGGGACAGATCTCGGGCTGCCTTGGTCTGTAAAAAATGGAGTCAGGCCATGTACTCGGGATCTCTCTGGAGAACCAGAACCATCACATTCAATGGCCGACCATCAAGGGCACATACATTTGAATTTGAAACTGCACTGTGGTATGTCAAGAAATTTGGCAAGTACTTGGAACACCTTGAAATCAAGTTATTGCATCCTTACAATACTGTCTTTACCCGAAAATTTCAAGTGACTATGAGAGGTCTTCTTTCTCACTTGGGTAAGTGTAACAGTCGCCTGGTATCCTTGAGCATCAAGCACCTGGAATTAGATCGCTTGGTCTGGAAAAACATAGTCAGGGCTCAGTTTCTCAAGAACTTAGGCACCTTCCTGAAAAGAATGAACAAACAGCTTGATTATCTCAACTTAAAAGGAGCAAGAGTAACCTTGGAAGAAGGCTGTGAGCTTCTGAATTCTCTGAGCTGCCTGACTAATAAAAGCTTTATATCTGAAATCAATATCGAAGATTTCTTCAGTGTTCACCTTCCTGTCTACAGCAGCACCTTGTTCCACCATACTATGTCCAAGTTCCACAACCTGGTTATCCTGACTTTCAATTACAACTGTGTCTCTGATGAACTGCTGGACATCCTGCGGGAGAACAGTGCTCATTCCCTGTGCACCTTAAATATCAAATGTCATATCCATGACCCTCATGGGCAAGTGGTCTGGGGAATGTCATGGGCCAGCCTGGCAAAAAGAGCCCCAAAACTGAATGTGAACTTCTTCTTTGAAAGAGTCATGAAGCATGATCGCCTAGCCAGGATCCTGCTAGTGGAGATCCCAGTCAGGAGCATCAGTTTACGTAGCTGCTATTTCAGTGACCCAGACTGGATGATGAGACCTACCCTCACCAACATCCTCCCAGCCTACTGCCACGTGCTAGAGGTAAGGCAAGCAATAGTGACACCTCACTGCACAAAGCTAAGCAAAGTAATCGTATAGGTATTCTACATAACAGCAGTCATCAGCAGGAATTCCTGACCACTTCAGTTTTATCTTGAAGGTAATTTTTAGAAGAGTTAGCCATTCCAGTGTTCCAAGTACTGTCCAGTTCAAGTAATTATCCTTGTTCACTTACAATGTCCATCATGCTGTGTCTCACTAATGTCACACTTAGGTTGCCCTCATAAAAAGTGCTAAAACACTCAAAAAAAAAAATACTGGTGGTTGTAGTGTCAGCTGTGAACAAAAGAATCTTTTGGGCAGGAAAACATGATTTTTGTAGGAAAGCTGTTCAGTCAAAGCACTTTGGTGTCACCAAAGATGTATCACAAAACGTATGTAACAGCTGACCCATATAAATGAGCATCAGGTCTGTGCATGCCTGAGGGAAGCACATGGCCTTATAACGGATGGTTGCTGACAGCTTTCTTCAGGGTTGACTGCACTGCAGAGTTTCCGGGAAACACCAGAGCTTCCTAAAGCTTTCTAAAAATTGTCTTTGGATGTACTCCTGCTTTAAAAACTTCTGGCATGCAAAATATTATCATGGCATGAGGTGTGGGTGCAGCATCCACTGGAAGTTGTCTGTCTCTTAGGATGGTATGTCATGCACAAAGGACACTCATCTTAATGGGAGAATGGAAATTACCACTGCATATACTTTTGTCATAATAAAAAACCATTCTCTGCTAAAGTCAAGGTACACAGCTGATATGCTGACAGTCACTTCTGTTGGTAAAACTGGGAAACACTTATGAAGTCTAGTAAATACAAGTTTTGTTTAATAGTACTAACAGTGTTCTTTCTTTTTGAAGAAATTAACACTTGAAGTAAACAATGACCATGAGCTGCTGGATGATGAGCTGCTACAGCTCATCTTATCATGCAGGAGGTTGTTTTTTCTGAAAGTCTGGGCATTTCTTAGTGTCACTTTTATGGAGAGGCTGCTACACAATCGTGCAGAAAGGAAATGCTTTTTGACTACCATAAAGGTAAGATTTTGTGTTTCAAAACTCTCATCACCTACTGTAGGGGAACTGTTAGGTCATGGCCTGAACCTGTGATTGAGCACCTGGAGGAGGGCTGTGGCTGCCTGGGGAGCACAGCAATTGGTTTGCACCTGTGCTCCCCAGGTGATGAGAAGGGATGGACCTAGGGTGGGGCTGACCTGGGCTCATTTGAGGGCCAGCCACAGAAAGGAGTGCTTTTCTGAGATCTGCTACTTGTTGGAGGAACGTCATTTGGGTGGGAGGTCGCTGTCATCGGTTGCATGAGTCAAAACTTCTGTAAAACCTTTTGTGTATGTCCGTCGTTAAAACCTGTAATACTTTGCCTGCGATTGCAAAGGACCTGTCTGAAGCAATTTTGCTTCGTCATTTGCAAAACACATACCGTCCTCTGTTCCATATCCAGAGAAAGGTAGAGGTCCCCATACATCTCAAAGGTCATGAAAAGAAAAGCTAATACACCTACCTTCCCTTTAGCATTGTAAGGATCCTGAGAACCACTCACAGAAATGGGTCTTTCAAAACTACTCAGCCATTTACAGAATATTACCAACCATTTCACAAGTCTTAGCTAGTCTAGGGATCCCCTCTGTCACCTCCTAGGTCAAGCTAGAGATTCTCAGTTACCTCCCAGGCCTGGTACTTGGGTCTATGCTTAAATTGAAGCAAGTGGATTGAATTCCAATAAACTGCAAAAAGATACAAACACATCTCACTGAATACGGATGCTGTGTTGAATGTGGGCCACACCACATGTGCAGCTGGTGTAAACCATGCTGTCATGCTGCTTTGCTTGCTGGATTCTGAATGTATTAGATCCAGATCCATGCCGATCCCTAGGATGCATCCATCAATCCTGAGGGTAAAAGGAAATTTCCTCTTCCCAAAAATTCTTTGGCTAAGTCACAGTTTTCACTCAGTTTGGAGTGGAAACAGTAAACTTCAGGATTTGATGCAAAGAATTTGGCTTCTCTAGGTTTCTTAGGAGTCATAAAGGCTTACTGTTGCCACAAGCTTTAATGGGCTAAGACTGTTCCATGTATCTAAGGGACATGACTGCCATTCATGCACACACAGGTCAGGATTTACACGACCCGACAAGAGACCAGTGAGGAGGATCGGCTGTTGCGCGATATTTACAAGAAGTTCAAAAATCTCATTGACTCGGAGCTTAACTATTTTGTCATCACCTACCCAATGGTGTAAGCCACAGAGAAAAACATCAGGTACATCTGCAAATGATGAACGAATCTTTTGGAGGGCCTTAGTAGGAGATTTGACGCTTGCCGGCATGCCTCTGAAAGGGAAATACATTACAAGCAAGGGACAACTTTACTATCCCCTGGATTAAAATGCTGAATTTGGAAACCGGCTGCCTATGCCTCCAGCATCATTTATTCTTGCC
This sequence comes from Penelope pileata, assembly GCA_013396635.1. NCBI lineage: Eukaryota > Metazoa > Chordata > Aves > Galliformes > Cracidae > Penelope > Penelope pileata. The sequence goes on from WBMW01000095.1 coordinate 939,765, forward strand.
ATTTCTTTGTCTTCCCATACCAGAACCAGAAGTGAGCCCTTTCCCAGCCTTTACAGGCACCTCTAGTAAAAATAAGGCTCCCTTCTTTATTCAGCACTTCCCACTGTAGCATTTCAAACACCTTACCAATGAGGCTCATCTGACTGTTTCCATTTAACAAATAGGAAAACTGAGACATGGAGAGAGGAAGTGATTAGCTCAAAATCAACCTTGGCTTGATCAGTTGTAGTCAGATACTCCATCCAGTGTATCACCAGTCCCAAGTTCCTTTTGAGTTTAATATACACTGTCCAGTTCTAAACAGCAGATACTAAGAAAAAAAACATACCATGGCTATCCTGACAGTCACCCCTCCCACTTGCTTGGCTTACCACGCAGTGTCTTATGAGAGAACTCCTGCTCTAGCTTCCACAACCTCTATGCCTCTCAGTGGCAAAAGATGTAAATGGTTGTACCTGAGATAACATAGAAAGCACATTCCTTCTTATTCTGAAATTTTACTGCCAAGGGGAAAATTTCATCAGACACTCTAGAGCGCAGAACTAGCTGTAAGTACTAGGACTGTTTTAATTAATTACCTCACACATCCGGAATGAGACAGCATCAACCAATAAATGTGGAGTTTGTCAATAAAAATCTCAGCACGGGTTGTCTGGTAATATGGCTTCAAAAGTTGTTAATGCAAACAGACTCTCTCATTGGCATGCAAAGCACTTCATCAATGTATAACGTATCTGCCTTGACCTGGATCTCCTCCTCCAAGGAAAGCTGTCGACGTCTCAGACCTTTCAGCTCTGTCTCAGCCTGTGACAGTGTGTCCTTTAATCTAACAGGGAAAATACAGCTAGACATTAGATATTTTGTCATATGAGATAAGAATTCCAAGTGAAAAAAAGGAGGGATTCACAAAGGGACAATATCCATGCAGCATCCCTGAAAGTGTGCAACCCTTAAGGAAAAAGCAGTCCCCAGCCTTTCGTGGAGAATAGCTGAGACCCAATGTTACTTTGACTATTTAATTAACACAATAATCTGTATCACAGATTTCCCACTGTTTCATCATTTCCACTTGCCTTTGAATATTGTTTGTAATCTCTTGAACTTCACCAGTCAACCTATACTGCACTGTGTCATAGCATAATTCCACACCAGGGCGACGGTTTCTTGCTTCCAAGCGGGTTTGAGCCACTTTAACAAGTCCTTCTTTATCAGCAATTGCTTTCTTTAAGGCTGCAATGTTCTTCTCCTGTGAGGCAGTCTCATCCAACACCTTAAGAAATCCAACAGAATCCACTGCACACTATCTCTTACAACGAGTGAAATCATCAACATCTTTTTCAATAGTTATAGTATTACCAATCACAGTAGCACTCATTATGTTAAGGTGTTATCTTAGCAAATTATTTTTAGAAAGGTAGTCCAGGATTACAATTGGAGAGGAGCTGACACCATTCTAAGACTGGAAATTTAAGTTCTGCAGTAAACTTTTAGCACTCAAGCTCAGTTTTCATGTATTGAACTTCATGCACATCGGCCCTGGTTTTATAAGCTATTAGGCTTTTACAGCACAAAGTCCTGTAGGAGCCCCATGTGTCTAAAAGTCACAAGGGAAATCCTGACCACTAAAGTCTACAGCAAGTACGTCAGTTGAGTGACTTAGAAATTCACCTCTGTAGCAGTGCACACAGAGATGAGTAAAATTTAAGAGGATTCTTATGTGGAACGGGGGAGCAGAGGGAATGTTGCATTTCTTGCCAGTATTGCAAGTGTAAAATTCTTAACCACAGTAGCTCAAACTGATTGATAACCTAACTTATTGTTTCCACCTTTTCACTGATGGTCTCCTACCACTTACCGCTGCAAGGAGTGTCTCTAGCTTGTGCTTGGCATCTCTGACTTCCTTCACCCTACTTCTAAATGCGATATTTACCATCTCAGATTGCTTGCGCATGTCATTTGCTGTCTGGGAGAGGACGCTGTCAACCAGCACCCTCAGTGCCAGTGAATTGTTTCTCTGCTTGTCAGCTTTTTCAACATTTATGTTTGAGAAATACATCCAGTCCTCAGGGTTAACAAAACTGAAAGAGATTCAAAATAAAAGGTCATCAACTGCCAGCATCATGCCAACTGTGATTTCATAAATCTATAATTACTCCACAAACCAAGTACAAGTGTTTAAAAAGCCCAAAGCATTACCATTAACAGCATATCCCAGTGAGTGCTAGGTATGCTGGGAATTCAGAAAGACCATCTCTGTTGCAAACATTTCAGAATTAGACAAGGGTAGTATAGCAATCACTTTGCTAAAACCACAAAGTAACTTTACTATTACTTTCCTTTACTGATAAGGGATTGAGTAGTTGAGGCAGGCAGAAAGAAGGAAGATATGGACGAATAGGTAGACACAGCTAACAACTAATGTATCTTGGAATACCTTTCGCTAATGAAGCTAGTAATATAACTCAGCTGTTAGTATTAATAGCAAGTTACTATGCACACAACACATTCATATGCTCTCTCACGTGGTTCATTCCTATATGCTTAGATAGTAATTTGTAGTAATAGTTGGGAAGCCCAACCCCAAACAGATCCCCAGAACTGGAGGGTCCTATTTGTGCACCAGTGACTTTCAGGCAGGTATTTGGAAAGTCCCTCAGAGATTTTTTTGTTTCAGTGGATATATATATAAAAACCTGTAATCATCATTTGCATATAGCAGGAAACACTGTTCTGGGTGTGGTCTGAGTTACACAACCCCTTGTTGATGGACACTAATGTGTGCTAGTGGCAAGAGCTGGCAGTCCCTTGGTGTTCCAAGTGTGTCAGTTCTCACAGAGCCAATAGCATCCTCACTACTTAGCCCGTTTCTTCTTGTCAGCTTGCTGTTTTGTAGTAGGTATTTCTCCATCTAAACCATTCACAAAAAAGCTGCACATCTGACAGATTCATGATTGAGCCAGAAACTAAGCCCACTCCAGCACTTTACCCACTAGGACACCCTGGGAGAGGAGAGGAAGTTAGATAATTTATTCTGGGTTTAAGCTGTGTGAGAAATTTACTATAGCTAACTGTGAGCCTCAAAAACCCTTAGTGAACGGCAGTTCACCAGAAGTATGATTATTGTGGCTTATTTCACCGATGCATTACAAATATACTGAAGTGCCCATCGCGAAAGTGATGGACAGAAGTATAAAAAATATACAACAGAATGATGATGGACAGCTAGTCTGTCTTACAGTTACTTTAATCTTGCTGTTACTGGAATGGTTCATAGTAGCTGTGTAATTGTATATCCGTTGTGTTAAATTACCACTCACTTTCCTTCTATTTTCACTGTGTTATCAGCACATCTGACATCAGGAGTGTTGTTTGTCAAGCTAGCACAGTAACTGTCAATCATCAAAGCCATGAACTTGTCTTTCAGATCCATTTCCAGGTTGTATTTTGCAGAACGGTTTAGTCTAGAAGAAGAAACAAACACACTCTAAGCCAAAGTCTAGGCATTCACAAGTTTCCCTAACGTACATGTGAGATGTGGTACCTTAGGCAATGCAAATGCTGTTACAACATTGTTCATTCATGCACTGTTATTTGCAGCATCCCAAAATCTAGAGCATATGCTACCTCCATAAAAATCAGTGGTATAATTTCAACAGGAATTAAAGCCACGGGACTGGATCCTGAGAAGATCAGAGATCATGTGGCAGTACTTTCAGTTCTAGCAGAACTTCTCACAATTAATGATGGAATTGTATGGATTAGAACTGAACTTCTGTAACTGTTTAGCACTGAAGGTAATACTGGACCTGTGTTCAGCCTGACAGTACTTCTCAGGATTATGGCTACCCTACTTTTCAGCCAACCAATGTTTGGTTATGCTCTTTGCCTCTGCACCTGATTTGCTCATTGGTTTGTTCCAATGTACGTTCGAGCAAAGCAATAACCCCCTGCAGAACTTCAACTTCTTTGTCCAGTTCGTGTTCCACTTCATCATGCACCAAATCAATCCCAGCTCGTCTCTGCCTAAATTAAGAGGAAAAGCCATCAGTTACATTGTTCAAATGCCTACAGCTAACAGACAATAGTGAAGCCCAGCATTCTATATTCAAAGTTTCTCCTTGCCACAATGGAAATGCTTCCTTTATGGACTTAGCTCTCCATGATAAATCAGATCATGATTCCACTGCAGAAGCAGGCCCTTAGTTTGCAGCTATTTTAATTATTTGTTAAAGGTTCATAACCTAGATTTTTTTCTTTCTCTGACTGCTTTTCTTCTTAATCTCACCTGTTCAGAAGACACTTTTGGGCAATGACAAGTGGTTCTTTGCAGCTCTCCAAGGCTTTCTCCAGCCTGGTCTTAAAAGTCAACAGTACCTCTGTCTCATTAACAATTTGTTCAAGTTTGTTATCTAATTCTTGCTTCCAGAATTTTATTTCTTCCAGTCTCTGTTCTGTAGAAGGAAAATGTCAAACAGCTATTAATACAAGCCAGAGCATTGTTGCTCAGATCTTAGATATGGCTAGAAATAGACTGAGTCAACAGTGGAGTGAATTTAGTGCTGGAGGCTGACGTGGAGACAGTTTTACAACACTGTGTCGTCAGGAGGGTTGGGCGAAATAGCTTTCTGTACGTTTTGGACAGGTACTTTATTTCATATAAAATAAAGAATCCACCTAAAAATATTTTTTGGATAATATTTTGATTTTTTTCCATGAGATCAGACAGTATGGCATTGAAATACATTCCTATTCACCATCACCTACTTTTCTAAGTCCATCTTAAAAATATAGCTCAAACGACACTTGCAAAGTGTACATGGGATTACCTATTTTCTTGTTGACATCGCTTTGGGTTTTCTGCGTTGTCTTTTCTATTTCGTCTACCAGCCTCTGACTCTCAGCTGTCACGCGCTCTGAACTGGATTTCTGGGACTCTGTGCTGGCATACTGCATCTTGTTTGCAACATGCCATTCTGAAGGATGAAACTTCGGTGGAGCTTGTAACAGTCTGGCCATTGTCTTTTGGAAAAGTTCTGCGTATAGCACAGGTCAATTCTTGGAATGTGGAACCTGAAATCAGCAGTAGGATCATATTTGGCTACAGAAGCAAGAAAGAATGCAGACGGGTTCAGGAAGGCAGAAAAAGATCTCGTCCCTTTAACCTTCAAAATGACATCAAGAAACAAGAATTTGGAAACGGAAGCTAGGAGGTGAGAGAGACAATCACAGAAAAATGGGGGGAAAAAGTGAACAAATATAAAAGTTCCAAACGTTCCAGGAGGGCATCAGAACAGCACAGAAGGTGAACAAAGTGGTTGCTATGGGAAGAGCAACACTGGCTTTAGCAACCAGGACAGCTTCTGCAATTGGATCGGGTGGAAATACAGCACATACAAACCAGGAGTGCTTCCCTCCATCCACTGCCAAGTAAGATCTGTCTAGAAATAAAAATTTCTTCTTTGTATATTAATTGAAACGGTTTCCACAGCTTTGGTCAATAATTTTTCATGGATTTATTGCAGAAATGCATAAAGAATCTGAAAACAAATGAAAGGCATGTTAAGTACCTATCTAAAGCGTCAGTCAAAATATTCTTTAGCAGTGTGCTTTATCCGCTACATCCTTGCGCCGACTCTGCTCTTCCCGTACCTGGGACAAAGGCGGGGGGCAGCAGCGGGCCCCGATGAACTCACCACACGCCTGGAGCTGTTCTGCATCATTTGCCATAAAAGATTGTTTGCTTTTAAACTGTTTACGCTCATTGCACAACTATATACGAATTATATAACGGAAGAAAGTTTTATTTTTACCTCAGGTGGCTTTCAGGGCTTAAATCATAGTAGACTTCCTGAGACAAGCAACAGCACGCCGTTCATCAAATAACAGGTAAAATCAATCCAGCAACTAGGACAATTTATAAAGGAATGAGAATGGTTTCTTAATTCCGGAACAGCCCTAGCAATTCAAAACGCGAGAAACGTAAGTCTCACCGGGCCGCCCGCAGCCGCGTCCGCCGCCTCTCGCNTGCCGCAGATTCACCCCGCGCGCTTCTCACCAACGGTCGCAGCGCGCGCCGCGCCCACTTGCCTGCCCTTCACGGCCTCTCGCGTTTTTGAGAACAGAATAACTCAAACCGTAAGTCTCCAGCACGTGGTTTATTTCAGTACTGTGTCCTAATGAATACATGAAAAGTATTCTGCTGTAAGAATGGAACTATGTACATCACATGCCAACTGTAGACAGATTTCTCATTGTGGCTACTTTGATCACTTCTCCAAAACACAAGTACAATTTGTTCATTTTTACAGTCACTTTTTTGCTGGAACAACAGATACACACTTATTCCTCCAAACTATGGTCATTCAAAAAAAGTTAAAAACTGAAGACAATGGCAGACATATTACAAATGTACAACAGCCTGCCTGACCTCTGTCCACTTGCACTAAAGCTCTATTAGCAGTACCTGGAATCACTGCTAGTCTGGCCAAGTATCTTTCAGATACATATCAAGATGTGCATTTAAAGCATGCTTTTAAGCTGTTTCCAACATGTCATAGAAACAGGCTAGGCACACTTCAAACAGAGCTTGGTGATCCAGCTCTTCAACAGTTAACATATACCTCACCTTTGTATGCTTTTCTTCTTTTGAGAAAGCTAATGAAGTGGTTGTTTCATTCATGGTTTCTTAAGTAAGCTTCACTGGAAAGGAAGGATGGAATAAAATCCTTCTAAAGAGAAGCAGTAATTCTAAAGAACATTTGATATATTTTATTATAAATGGTCATCAACACATAACCAAAGTCACCTTTAAAACTATCTACAAAGAGCACATATAAACACAGGTTAAAAATCATTCTCTAGTATGAGTAGAGGGCTTGTGGCTGACAGTTTTTACTTTACCTGAGCCTATTCTTAGGAAAGAAATAAGTTAAAAGGCTCTAAAAAAAAAAAAAAAAGATATTCTTGTTTAGTGTTTTTATTTTTAATGTTCAATGTGAAAACAAAGCTATGTTGATTTAGCAAACAGAAAACTAGAAAAGGTGAAGCATGATGGCTTTGTCCAGCAATTCTGGTGTAAACTTACTGTAGTTAATGGTGATATTGTGGATTTATCACTAATTTAACTGAAACCATCTACTAGCCCAAGGCATTTTAGAATATCCACATTTTCCTCCTTTTTTTTTTTTTTTTTGGTCATTGTCTGGCCACTTTAGAGACAACACAACATGAGGACTGAAGACGTAGAGACTTCATTCCTGTCCACACTGGATGGCTGCTCTCCTCCGGAGTTTAGAATAGTGCCTGTTTAATGTGTGTGCATACGTTTGCTGAAGTGGGTTAGAGATGGTGGACAGGTAATACCACCCTAGTGATTGAATATGCTAGCTTAAAATTTGCTGAACAGAATTTTCCTTGTTTGTCTGCTACTACTTTTGCAGTATGCCAAGCACAGAAGTGGAAGTGAAGTTCTGTCTTTTGGATTTTTACCTGTATTTTTAAGAGGGATCATAGCAGAGTTACCTGTCACTGTATAAAACTGTCCCCAGCACAGAAATGTAGTAACAGGACAAGGGGTAACAGCTTTAAACTAAAAGAGGGTAGAGATTTAGACTAGATATTAGGAAAAAATTCTTTACTATGAAGATGGTGAGGCACTGGAACAGGTTGGTCAGAGAAGTTCTGGATGCCTCATCCCTGGAACTGTTTAATGCCAGGTTGGATGGAGCTTTGGGCAACCTGATCTAGTGGGCGGCAACCCTGCTCACGGCAGGGGCGTTGAAACTAGATGATCTTTAAGGTCCCTTCCAATCCAAGCCATTCTATGATTCTAACAGACAGGAGCTGAAATATAGCTTCCTGTAATCTTTAGAAGAATATTAAAAATTCAACCTACTACTAGCACCAAAATGGCATAATTTGCCTATGTTTCTGTCTTTTTTCAAACACGTATTATTGGCATGCTGATGTGATCAACACTTGGGGGCACTGCTCAGCAACACTTCAGTCAGCAAATACACTTGAATGCTTTTTACTGTCCATGTGTTTGCAAGAAATAACAATGTTCTATTTGAAAATGACAGTCTTTCCATTAGCATGCTATACTTGACCCTTCTGGCTGGAGAGGTGGCGGTGGTTTTATTCAAAGCGTCGTAAATGATTGTACAGAGATTGGACATAGGTGAAGACACACATGGGATCTGGCTTGTGGCCCATCATCATCATGTCATCCACTTCTATCAGACGGTCGCAGTGAGCCATCTTCCTGTAGTTATAATAAAACAGACCCAGCAAATCAAGAGTTAAAGCCAAAGCTTTAACTACTTCCAAGATACGTTAAGAGTTTCAAATCTGAAAGAGCCCCACAGTTTCAGTGTGATGGTACCAGTGTTTGAGGAAACCTCATTATGGTATTTCAGTACTTAAAGGGGTCCTATAAAGAAAGATGCAGAGTAATGTTTTACATGGGCAGATAGTGATAGAAGAAGGGAGAATGGTTTTAAAACTAAGAGGGGAGATTTAGATTTGATATTAGGAGAAAATTCTTTACTCAGAGAGTGCTGAGGCACTGGAAATGGCTGTCCAGAGAAGCTGTGGATGCCTCATCCCTGAAGGCATTCAAAGCCAGGTTGGATGAGGCTCCAGGCAGCTTGATCTGGCAAGTGTCATCCCTTCTCATGGCAGGGGGAGGTGGAACTAGATGATTTTTTAAGGTCCCTTCCAACCCAAGCCATTCTGATTCAATGAACTCTACCACTAAAAATTCCAAATGTTAATCTGCTTGCTCCATCCTCTTCAAGCATCACAGCTTTTCCTATAGAGGTTGCATATATTAATGTGCACGAGATTCAAACCAGTTATCAGGCAAGTGGGGGTGGCAAAGAAGCTACAAGTTGGATGTCCCATTCCTATGGACTGTCAGTAGAAGTTGGATCCCTTGTGCTCTATAAGCTCAAATTTCTTTTTTATGATTGATATTGATTAATCCATTAAGACTCCTTCATTACAAGGAAGAACAAAATGATATATATATTAAAAACAATAAATGGAAACACCCTCCCTTCCCCCCCCCCCCAATAAAAAATAAAAATCACCAAATAAGCACAGTATAGAGTAGTAATTTTTTTCCTTTTCTATCTAAGCATAACTCATAAGGCTGTTTTCTTAACACATCAGCGCTAAGGCTGATTTAAATTAACTGCTACTGAACTCTTCCAATTTAAATGACATGCTTTTGCAGCTTCACGAGACTTGAACCGGAAGCACTTCACAGAGATTTAATGTGATACTTACTCAGCCATGGAGAAAGCCAGCTCAAAGTTCTGCTTGCGATTAGCTGGGTCAAGCTCATTATAATCAAAAGCTTCAGGAAAGAAAGAATGTACAAGGGCACAGAATGCCATCCCATCATTCCAGCTTGAGGAGAAATTCTGGAGATCAATGTGCTGTCATGATGAAAAAACACATGTTAATGCAGCACTGGAGAACATGGAAGAGCAGCTGCTTTTGCTCACTGCAGTTCTCTGTCCTGCTCTCTAACTAAAATAACAGCACACAGGCTTTATGTTTTTCTTCCCATCTTTGTATATCCAATACATTATTTGTATTCTGAGAAGAAATAGCATGCTCGACAATGAAAGCTTCTTGCCTGGAATGTCCAGATGCAAAGCAAACATACACTCAAGGTCCCTGATCCAAAACCCACTGAAAGTACCGTGAAAAATCTTGTGAACCTCAGTGAGTTCTGGAGCAGGCCCAGTGTACCAGCTCAGTATCTGCGTAAACTGAGGACATTGCTTATCACTATGATGTATTTGTAAGTGAAGAACAGTTCATCTTGTGACTGTCAGTAATAGTGGATAAAGACGTGATTACTTTGCTACTCAGAAAGGCCTAATTCAGTGCTTGTTTATTACACAGATTAGTAGAAATAGAGGAAAAATTAGGCCTACTGCAGACCCTGGTTCTCAGAACTAATGCTTATTGTTACTTTCAACTGCCAGAGTGAAATGAAATATATTTGGGCTCTCGCCTAGTCTTGCTTTCCCATCCTATAAAATTCAAGCCCAGGCTTTACTGCTAAGCAACTAATAGTCATGTTCATTAGCTCTGCTTAAGGATACTGTGATTTAGAGTTCAGCAACAATAATGCAGGTTTTACAACGCAGCTCTAAAACATTACTGAAAAAACACCAGAATTTTTTTTCCCTTGAAATTACTTTCGGAATTATGACATAAGGACAGGTAAAATTACTAAAATCTCAACAACTGTATTCTCTTACCTGTGCTGATGTTACCTCAGAGAAATTAGCTCACCACCACCCTGTGATTCAACCTCAACTATTTAATACAAATTCAATTCTCTAAAATCAGAAGAGAGTACTTTGCTCTTCTGTGCAGCAAGAGTGAGACAGTCTCCATGTACTGGTAAAATGCTATTCAGACCTTAATCTATGCTATGAAAATGCAAAAATCGCAGTCTGAATCTAAGAAAAAAATGTGCCAGTGTATAGTGAAGTCCATATCCGTAACCACAAAAATGTAGGCTTTCAGACAAACGCTCCTGCATCACTTTGATAGACATAAAGAATCTCGTTTATGCAATAACTGTCCTGAAGCATTGCCTGTGCAACATGTTACATGATGTCAGAAGATCATGACCCTGGAGAAAGTTAATTCACAATCTAGCATGTTTTACGCTCACTTTGAGTATACTTTTGCCAAGTTCTCCTGAAAAAGACAGCTGGAAGTGCTAACATGTCTTCACCTTGTATCCTATGGTTTTTGAACGACACCAGTCTAACAAAATTTGTTTAATGCTGCTGGCGCTGGCAACCCCAAAACTCTGCGATCTCTTCAGTTTAGCTCTGGATTGTCCTTTTCCTCTGAAAAGTAACAGAAACCAGATTAAATTACATTCTAGAATAACTTGAACCTAACCTACTTGTTAGCAACTGTATGCAACTTTGCCCAGGTCAGTCCCTGTCTGGGTGATATTTGAGAAATACATGGCTGAAAATTCAGCTTGCTGGTCCTGCAAGAAAAACTCATTTTCATTTCACTAAAGCCAGGTGTTCATGCCCTCTTCTGTTTAAATCATAACCTTTATTGTAGTGCATAAAGAATAGTCCATGTTTTGGGTTAGGGTTAGACAACAGAAAGTGACAACAGAAACAGAAAGTTATATTCTTCTGGGCCTGTTCAGCTTGGAGAAGAGAAGGCTCCAGAGAGACCTCAATGCAGCCTTCCAATACTTGAAGGGAGCTTACAAGCAGCAGGGGGGACTGACTTTTTACATGGTTTAATAGTGATAAGACAAAGGGGAATAGCTTTAAACTGAAAGAGGGGAGATTTAGGTTAGATGTTAGGAAGAAGTTTTTTACTCAGAGGGTAGTGAGGTGATGGAACAGGCTGCCCAAAGTAGTTGTGGACACCCCATCCCTGGAGGTTCTCTGGACAGCCTGAGCTGGTGGGTGACAACCCTGCCCATGGCAGGGGGGTTGGAGCTGGATGATCTTCAAGGTCCCTTCCAACCTAAGCTGTTCTATGGTTCTATGATTCTAAGTCAGCTTTCACAACACTCTTTCCTGATAAAAGGCATCAGCTTCTTCAGCTAAAGAACTCCAAAGACAGAGAAATCTGTACCTGTGAATTTCCAGGGCTCAATCTCAATCTGTAATGCCAGCAAAGCTATACGTAACTTTAGAGTCTCCCAAGCTCAAAATTCTACACTGCGAGAGCTCCCACCCAGCTGTCCACTGCTAGCAATAACTAGCAAATTAGTTTCCCATAAAAAAAAAAAAACATTCTGGAGATACAGGGGGGATGACATACTTTCCACTGTCTTGTTCAAATTTCTCAAAAAGTGCTTTCCTGGCCTGTGTTCCTGTAGTCCGTGGAAGCGTCTGAGACCGCACCAGTTCTCGTCTCCTTTCAACTTGGCGATGTGTAGTAGGAGGAGAGGAGTGAGGCTTGGGTGTCACACCACAGTAACTGTCACTTGCACTGGAGAAAAATTACATGAAAACTACATGGCTAAAGAAAAAAGTAACTCTCTGTAGTGCCAGAAGTCAGCATAAATGCCCGGCTGTTGCCTCTCAAAACAGCAACTTCAAGAGGACATGAATGAATGAAAAGCAATTTAAGTAAAGGTTAAAGTTCTGTTGACAAAAAACAGCACCTAAGTACACAAGTTTCTAAGGTACTTTTATGAATGAGATACAGTTGGCCAAGTCACGAAGGCTTTATAGCACTGAGCATAACAATTAAACAGCTTTAATGGCCTAATAAAATATCAAGAAAAACGCTTACCTTTCACCAGTTTTGGTTCCGCTGCTCATCGCATAGCTTGCAGTAGAGACAGGCTTAGTGACAGATGTAGTATTCACTGTACAAAAACACGAAAAATAAGATGCATCAGTGTAGAAACTTCTTTTCTCTCATTTCCTCATACTTTTTCAAATCATTTCTGGATAGACTGTCTGATTTTCACTCACCACAATAAGAAGCAGCAGGCCTCTGTCTAGCTCCTATTATAAGCTAACATGCTGGGAAGGGATTTTCCCCAGTTATTCATTTCCTCTGCAAAACTGCTGTACTGCAGCAAAGATTGTGTTAACAGGCCAGAAAAGATTGTGAAAAAATGCCTTTGATAAAACTGTGTTGGGAACACTGGATCCTTCTAGGCCCCTGTGCAGACCTCAGAGGAGGGCACACTGCCATGGATATTTCACTGAAAGGAGAAAAGCATGCTACAGCTCAGCTTGCAACAGTCATTCCGGCATACGTAAGTAGTACTGGGAGGTCTACCATGATGGACAGCATAATTTAAATTACCTAATTTCCACTAGCAACTTTTCTAATTTGTAAAGTATAACAGACTCTGAAGGTTGCAAAGGTGGCTTAAAACCAATCGTGCATCTTTCTCTTCTCACCCTTGATGTTACATCTTTTGTGCTTTCCATCTTAGAGCCCGGTACTAGACTCTGTGGCTAGGCACCATAGGTACGGAATAACGGAGTGACCTGCCCAGCTTTAAAAATCCAAAACTTGTTGCACAAGGCAGGAGCTCATTTATTCAAGGCTTCTTATATAGACAAATATGAAAGAATGACATCTTAGAAGCATTTCAATCTAATCACTGTCCAAATCACTTTCTGTCCTGAACTCTCGCCACTGCCTACAGGAGACAGCCAGAACGTGACTTCTCATTTATAACGCTCTGGTGAATGCCAGCATACAGATGTGAATCTGGAACCACAAACCACTGCCAGATGCAGTCCCACATGTGCAAATCCCACAGGTTTTAAGCTAAGGAGGGGTGTGATCCTTATTCTAGATGAGATACATCTCTGCTCGTCTGACACTTGGGATCACTGTGAAACACCAGTACATTGCGTAGATGGTAACAGCTTCGTGAAATCAGTCATAAGTAGTTTTGGATAGAGCTCAACTCATCTATTTCTCTTTGATTCAAAAATCCTTAAGCCATTCTGTCCTTTTACACATTTGTATGCAGAGATTACTTGCTGCTCCTCTGCTCAGATGAATTTGCTTCAAAATCCATAGGGTGTGCCCACCACTTTCCAGCTGCCATTGGCTTGCATTCAGCCACACTTTTCACTTGGCCAGCTGAAGTGTTCACCAATTGCGCTGTCTGTTCTGGCTCACTTTTCTGGCACCTATTGTTTTTACTGTAGAGATTGCCTAACAGTACTTGCGTACACTGCTCTGAAAATATGGGTAAGTGCCCCTTGCTTTGAACTGATGGAGAATCTTATTGAGCAAAACAAGGATCCATGATACCCAGGAAATGGAATCTGTATGCAGTCTTGCTAGCAATTTTAATATTACTGTGTACCTGCTAAATGGAACTAGGTGCTCGGATCTGAATCCCCCAGATATGAAGCATGGAATCCCTCTTGATATGCTTTGCAATAAGGACACACTGATAGAAATACTCACCTCCAGTGGCACATGAAGCCATTGTTCTCACTGAAACAGAAAAAAACAAAATAGAACAGAATGCCTACCTACATTCTTATTTTGAATAAGAAAATTTGAAAGATGAATATGCAAGTAATCCGTCTGTCATTAGCAACTCCATCTGATCTCTCTCTCTGTAATTTTTGATCAATAAAGCACCATCATCACTAAACACAAATGAAATATAGCCCAAAACCATATGATTTGACTATGAAACAAATGCAATGAGATTTCTTTATTTCTTAACAAAAGGAAGGAGGAGGAAGGAGGAGGAAGGAGGAGGAAGGAGGAGGAAGGAAGAAAACACTCCTAAGATAAAAATAAGATTCTGCAATCACTCTGACTTGTGTGTATTTGTCAGTCTGCTGTTGGTCACTCCTCCCTCCAAAAAACTTTTGAGCCTGTTAGCAAATTTCCATCTAACATCTCAAGATACTTCTTCAGTAACTGTGCTAGAATATAGGCTGCACTGTGAACTCATTTACATAGCAAAAATTCCCAGAATATGCGACATTATGATCTAAATCTCCAAAAAAGACCTACATTTCAAATCAGAGTATCCCACCAGAGTACAAGAAGCCACAGAAGCAATGTTTCATAATTACCTCCAAGTCACAAGACAATCCCCATGTTCCTACTTCCTTGAAGTAATGAAATGAAACACAGCTTCAAAAAACAAACTTTTTTTTCCCCTCTCTTTTACCTGACTGGTTGGAAGTTTTCAATGCCATCTCATTTTTGCTCTGGCTTTGTCCAAGCTGGCCGGCGGACGCATTAGCTGTTCCCGTTGCATGGACAGTTTCTCCTGAAAACTTCTCTGATATTCTGGTTACTGCAGTAACAGGAAGGTGCGGCATCTGTAAGGTTATTGCAGGAGCATGGGCCTCAGGAGAAGAGTCTGACATGTAAAAAGAGGTCAGCTCACGGGAGACTTTTGCTTGACCTGGCGAATAAAAGAAATGCAGAGAGGAAGTAAATTTATTTGCTCATTTGTAACAGTTACGAGCCCGTTTCCATGCAACAACTTTTATTTTACAAATTGTTGCAATTATTCTATCCAGTTCTCCATCTGGGACATTATACAATTTACATCACTCTGCAGAAACTGAAGTACAACCCTGGTACCTGTCCTACATGATGCTCAGCAAGAACAGCTTCTTCAGATCATTAATTCACTAGCAGATACATCTGGTAAGCAGCTCCTCTTCTTCTGTGCAATCCCCACCCCTAGTCACCTGATGTGGATTAGAAATCAGCATCCTTGTTCTTTTCTTGGTTTTATGAAACGCTGGGCACCTCAGTTTTCTCTAAAATAGATATAATAAGCACTTCCCCCACTGAAGGATGATGGAAGTGGATTGGTAATTTGCAGAATGTTTTGAGATGTAAGGCTATACTTGAACCCAGAATAGCAGACCTTATTATCACTAGTGCACTGAGATAACGTAACACTAATGGGCTCCAATCTATGAAACACCACAGTGCATGCTTAACAGTAAAGTTGAACTTTAAAAGTCTGACTCCTAATTAGGAAATAAATAGTGCCACAGCACAAAATCCATACTGAAACCATACTAGACTCTAATTAGTTTCCAATATCCAAAAGCTACTCTATGACTGCCAGTATCAGGTATTTTTTTTTTATGTAGTCCTACTTCATTTCTTGCCCTTTTCCTACCTGATGAGGACTGATGCCCATTTTCAATGATGGAGGAACTAAAAACTCTTCTAAACTCGGGTTTGTGGTGGTCATCCAGGTCTACACTCTGTCAGAACAGAAAATGGACACAACTAAATTTCAAACAGCATCAAAAGTTAGAGGATTATCCAGAAACCCCAGCCAAGAATGGGTCTTCCTTGTAACTAGTGATCACAATGCAGGATGGGAGAATTATTTAATTCCAAAGGCCAGAACTCGAAAACTGAGCACTGACAATACAGGACATGTATCAGTCCTCACATACTTGTCCCAACAGGTCCCATGCACCTAGGAGGAGGATCTTCTACTTTTGTTAGATAAAGCTATCACCATCCACTGTGACAGTGACAGAAGACACTGCTCAATAGTGGAGAGACAAGGAAAACAAGATTTGTAACTCCTGATCAAACCTTCCTATTCTCTCCCTTTTATTACATCAGAAAGTCTGAGATGCTGGTGCTAAAATAAGGCCATCCACCCTACTAAGGCACACAGAAATCTGAGATGCTTTAGAGGACAAAAAACCCTGTCTATAAGTGAGAAAAAATAGGTGAATGTACCTAGTACTAATTTAATCACATATTTGGAAACAAAGCCTTGATTACATTTACCAACACTCTCATTACATTCACAAGAACATGCACTAAGTCATAAACTGTAAAAGGCTAGGGCTAACAATCTCATTATATAGCAAAAGACTTCAACAAGACGGAGATTTTGCAGGAGGACAAGAGGATGTATAAAAGAAGTAGTGGGTGTCTTTCTAACTTCAACACCTGCCCCTCCAACATGTAGCTAAAGCATTTTTTATACAGCCAATACCACTGCTAGTATTAAAATCCACTTTGAAGATGTCAAGCTTCTGACAAAGCCATGTGTATAACAATACTTCCTCTGCCAATGCTAGTTACATAGACTGTAAATAGCAGAGGTACAGATACATATATCTGTGCTTCATAAAGTGAAGATACTCATTTGTACAACAGCAAGATGAGGAACTGGTTAAAGAGAAAGTTAAGGCTAATGAGTTGCATGCCTTAGGCTTGTTCTTAGAAATCTCTGTAGCTCAGCAGCCTCTGTGTAATGTAAAGTGATAATACTTTCTGTAGTCGTAGGGTTGCTGGAATAATGTCAGATGACTTCTGGATCACTTAATCTGTTTGCTTGTATACCCCATGTCTTTAAGTCATGTAGTTACTCCTGGGCTTCCTGACTGTCAAGCACCATCAGGTCACCAGAGAGATACACCAATGGGTAACATTTGTTTAGATCTTCTCATATAGTCCTAGCCAGCTATTCATCTCTCTGTTACTTTCCTCGTAGCAGGCTGGTTCTCTGCAGATGTCCTTCCAGCAGTCTGTCAACACTGAACAGAGCCTCTTTTGACAGTATCAAAAATAGAATACCCTTGGTTTATTTTTAGTTCTCCTTGTTTACAGAAGGCATCATGCTTAGCCACAAACACTGTCGACAGATCCTAAGCGGTAGTGCTCCTGCCAGCACGTGAAATTCGCTCAACAGAAAAGGTCAGAACTCTTCCTTTCTAATAATCACTAGCAGGTAGGAGAAGGATTGCAAGGGTTTACAAACAGCAACTAATTGCTCATTGAAGGATATATACTTAGTAGTGCAGCTATGGCTCGAGGATTCCACTTTAAAATTCAGCCTTCAAACATATCACATCTCACCGAGCCCTTTGCAAAAACAGATCTCAGTATCTGGCCTGGTTAGAGAGCCAAATCAAAGTTTGACATCAAAATACCAGAAAGACTGCCTGTGGATAATCACGGTGGCTAATGCACAAATGCACACATTTTTTGTTTAACTTATCTGGTAGACTGGAATACTGAGCACCAAACTTGTAAGCGGATTCATACAGTGCTGTGTTCCCCATCCGCTTACCTTTCATACTCCTCTTATGTCACAAGCATTTACATGGCCAGAAGTCTCATCACACAGTGCTTTGCTAGGCATGACTATTCTGTCACTCTCTTATTGCAAATAAACCTTCAGGTATTTCCTGATGATGTATGAGGAAGTTATATGCTAGATTTCACTCCCGTTTTCATTACACTTATATTAGAAAAGCACAGGGGAAAGCATTAATGCAATCAGTGAAAAATTCTAAGGAAACAGTATCAAACTATGGAGAGCAGGCAGTGAGGGCAGAAGGTGGCCTTTCTTCTCATCAGGGAGCAGCAGGGAACAGCCTTCTGCTGAAACAAATATGGTAATCACCCACCATAACAGCCAGGCTGAGGCAGAAACCCAGACTGGAAGGCCACAACTTTGCATGTGCACCAAAACAGACCTCCCAAGGAGCAAAAGATGCCTGTACATTTGGTTGTGGGGAACTTCAGAGTCTGGAAGTTCCCGTAGGGCCTGAAGGCATAGGTGGGTGTAATGGGTGCAAGTGTGCCTAGCTTGATGAACTTTTCTGAGCAAGTGGCCAGATTGTGAGAGGAAATTGCCAGGCAGTGTAATATCCAGGAATCAGAGAGAGAGATTTATGTGTGGTATTGTGAACTGACATAAGCTTGACAGCCCTTGTCTTAAGTCTCTGAAAGGGAAAAAAGATAGCTTCCAACCCTGAGGAGACAGACTGCACTAATACAAGATGAGGGAGACAGGTCCCTTGTTTATGCTTGGAGCAGAAGGAAGAGTCTCCCCCCTGCCCTCAAAGTGCCCCTATGCAACAGATATGAGACTCTGGGGCTGGAAAATGCATAAGGCATGGGTAGCGGTCGCGACTCAGGAAGGCACAACCACACTCCTGCTAAGAGGGTGCCATCTCAACAATCTCTCGAGAGGGGTTTGCTGCCTGCTGGGGCCCACATTCACGATATCCAAAGGCTAGGATTCCAGCTTTTTCAAGTAGGGTCAGGTGAGGTTGCAATGTGGAGACTACAAAGTATCAAGAGACTTTACAACCCTTGGAAAGATGTTGAAGGGATCAGGAGTGCAGGCAGTGTTCTCTTTTCTCCCAGCTGGGCGGCAAACTGGCTGGACTGATTAGCGGAGCTTTAAACAGTTTGTCAGGAGAAGGGGATGTACTTCTGAGTAACAGAGAAGAACCAGAGAACACTGTCACTTTAGGAAGCAGCAGGCAAAAAACTCAGAATTGTTCCAAAGGAATTAGGCAGGGCTCTTCCAAGAAAGTAGTGCAGATGATAGCCCAGCTGATGAGCCTCTACACCAATACTCTAAGCATGGGAAATACGCCAGAGAAATTAAAAACCATGTTACAATTAGAAAACTGTGATCTAACTGCTATAACAGAAATGTGGGATGAATCACACAACTGGAACACTTCAACAAGGGCTCCAAGCCTTTCAGAAGAGATCAGCAGAGAAGCAGCAGCAGGGGAGTCGCCCTCTATGTTAAGAAATTGGTAGATTGTGAAGAGCTGCCTCTGAGAAACAGACACGATCAGGTTGAGAGCTTGTGGGTAAAAATCAGGGACTAGACCAGCCGTCTGATCAAAGGGAGCCTGTGGATGAGGCCTTCTTCCTTCAACTACAAGACGCATAAAAAAAAAAAGAATTCTGTGTGAACTTGGGAGTTCACATTGCAATAAGGAAGGTCTAGACTGTAGGCTAACTATGGATGCTGAGGACACCTATACACATACTTGGCCAGTTGCATGTCAACTTCAGCATGGGGAAACTGTATCACCACATCCATTCATTGCCAAGGTTGTGGTTGTACTTTCTTGTTTTGTTTTCTGACCACTATTGCTAAAAGATGCAGCCTCTCTCTTTCTCCCATTCCTGGCCTCCTTTTTCCACCACCTCCCTTGTATCAATCAGATCTATCAACTGTGCAATCACAGAGCAAGTCTCATCAGCTCAGGAATAAAATGAAAAAATAACCCCTTTTGTTACCAAAGCTCACTAGTTTTCCATGAGATCCTGTTTCCACACAGTTACATTATTTGACTGCAGTGGAAGCAAGCAACCATGTATAGGATGACAACATGACTGTGTCCTGAAGCAGCAGCACACCGCGATTAGACTGAATTAAACATAACATAGTTGAACCCTAAGCACTGATCCATGTCCCTCACCAAGGCTTATTATTACTAGCTCAGAGGCACACAATGGCACCTAGAAGGCTACAAACAGACCTCACCTGTGTTTTTGTCCAGATAGAGACAAGACATTTGATTATATAAGCCTAAGCTTGTAGGTGTACCAGAGAAGCTAGCTCCCTTAACCACCTCCTCAGTTTTGCTCATTAACTGCTCTTGGATTGATCTTACATCAGTGACAGAATCTTCTTGCTGAAAACAATGTGCCTGTAACAGCATAAAGCCAATCTGCCTCAGTCTCAGACCTACTACAGTTTGGGACACATTCCTGCACAACCTTTCCTCTGCTGTAACACTAGCCTCAGGAGCAGCCATTCAAACAGCCTCACTTAATTATGATTGCTTGAAAAGCACTTGAATGCAGCTCTGATTCAGCTTTGTTTATAGGTGAAATATAATCCAGTGGCACCTAGAGGTTACAGAGTACCTAGAAGCTCACCCCCAAAACAGTGCATCTTTGTACCAGGCAATGTATGTAATGACAGCAGGCAGGCAGCGATCAGCTGCTGCCAAAGAAAGGCTGCAGCATGAAAAGAAGGGGGGACAGAGGTAAAGAAAGGTATTGTGGTGTACTGCCATTACAGAGAATACAGCAAAAACGTATTGGGGTTTTTCATAAAAAACACAAACCCTTACCACTCACAGTGATGTGTTAATCTGCTTCCCACACAGCAGAAGCCACACAACCCCTTCTAGACTTTTCTTTCCCCATTCTGTAACTTTTAAAGTTCCCCCCAACCTTTGAGATGTTACAGAGCTGCATTTTCATTATTGTTTTTTATTATTATTATTATTTATTTACTCTACAATTTATTCAACATCCTACGTTCAGTGGAAGAAGAAGAAAAAGAAAGGTGACAATTCAGTCAAGGACAATCTAGACACAACATATTTTTGAAGAGAAAACAGATTTCCTAGTTTCAACACTCTCAACAACTTTCTGAATTAAATTGTATTTTCCTCAGCTTTCAGGGAAGTTGCCAGCAAAAGTCTTCTGTCAGGCACACTAAAAGGAGATCTGTGTCCTTACTTTTGCATTATACTCGGAACTCCTTAGCCTCACTTTAATGAAATCACCTTGAACAGTAATCTAGCAAAGTTAGAAAATTACAGTTTACACACTAAAGATGCTCAGAATCAATCTGCACTCTGAGAAAGAAACTCTTACATCTTACCTAGTATTTTGCTAGAAGTGTTGAAGGGAACAGAACTGAGCTCCTTATTGAGATAAACACTGTGTTGACTACAGAGTAAAAATATGCTCAACCAATAAATCTTTTTCAGGAGCAATTTCCAAAACTGTATTATTGCTTCTCCTATCTCAGACTTACATAAGCATTTACTACGGCTGGAAGTCTTATCAATTTTTATCACAACCACCAATGTATCTGAACACATACAGAGTGTCATTTACGGTACTCTGCTTCAAGTGCTTTTGTTGTGTGAGCAGAAATTTCAAGCAGCTGAAGGAGTGCTTTCATCATCACAGAGAAACTGGGTGACCATCATAGTGACCAAGGCTCGCTCAAGTCATTTTGAGCACAGCCACGTTATGGTCTTCATCACAGAAATTATGTTTTCTCTACATGCATTTGGTGTGTGTAGCTCTAGTTGCATTCCATGGTTCTAAGTACTGAGATTCCTTCCCAGCCAGCTATGCTAACTCTGGAAGTTGTCCATCCTTCTGCGGAAAATTGTTGGGAGGACACTGGAGAAGTACCAGTACTTAAACAATCTTCCCTGAACCCTCAAAGCAAACTGGGAAGGTTCCAACCAAAACAAAAGCACATTCAGTGTTTTAACCTAGACCAGTATCTGGAGCTTGATAATGTCATAACCTTGATGCAAGGCTTATCACAGAGCATGGCATACACACTACAAATAGCCAGAGGTGATGGAGAAGGTGAGTTGTGTGAGCGATCACATCCTCCTGTCCCTTCCCTTACTCTGAGCTTACTTCTGTTCCTTGCAATACCAATAAGTATGGATGGCTCCACTGGGAAAAAAAAAAATGGATCCAAAAGTTGTGTAAGCTGTTCATCTTAGTTCTTTGGCAGAAAAGGCAGCAGTTGCCTCAATGGCATTGGAATAGCACATCACGTGGCAGCTTTGCCTTTCCATTTGTGAAAAGCTGTGGGAAGCCCTATATGCCCCTGCTCTTGAGGCAGTGGGAAGGAAAAGAGCTGGAATGTTATACAGACCCTCTGCTCAATTCCACCAAAATTATCTCAAACACATTTAATCTCCAAGCTTTTAATTTCCATTCCCAAGGCCTGGATAGCCCATACTGCAGCTTTACACGCTCCAAGTCTTGAAGACTCATGCAAGAGATGGCCTAATATTATACAAAATAGGGTGTCAGTTTTGAAAGCTAGTTTTCTAACACCACAGTTTTATATTACAACCACCATGTACTGTCTGGAGGCAACCTCCCGGTATCAATGATTGTACAGGAATTCTCAGCTCTTTCCACAGAACCAGATGCACTGGAGAAGTATTACACAAAACTCAGTGCCACGTGAACTTCCCACTAACTAGGCTTTCCATGCACCAAGTTATAAGGCTCCACTGCATTGCAGAAACAGTTTTAGCACTGGGAAGAATATGTCTGACCGTGATAGTTTAGGACATGGAGACCATGACAGCTTGCATGGTGTCTACCTCTGTAGGCTGAGCTGCAGCAGTGCAGCATAGCACTTGTGCCACACACCTGTCACACTTAAGAATGCTAAGTCACTATCTTAGGTAAGCACCTTATCGCATGCTATATGCTAGCTTTTCTCCTTTGTGAGCTTGGCAACTGGCAAACAACATTGCTGGTACACAGTTCAGATCCCCCCTGAATCCAGAAAGTATACAAAGATATTCACATACGCATATGTATTGATAACTGAGACTCCCCCAACCTCATTTCTAACTTCTAATTAAGTTGAACTGAGAGGCTGTTTCCACTCTAACCAAGATGCCAGTTGTGCCAAGCAGTGTCATAATCAGAAACATTCCCAGATGGTGCAACAGTCAAGGCCATTTCTCCAGGCACCTCCCAAAAGCTCATCAACAGTACACTGCATAAGAGGTGCCCCGAGTCAATAAACGTTCCCCCATGCAAGGGTAGGGCAGAGTGAAGCATCCACTCGCACCAGGTGCTCACACGCCTTCTTGGACCTTCCACCACCAGCTCCTCACCCAGGGCCAGCACTTACTTGGCTCCGGCCAGTCGCCATTGGCTTCACATGGCTGGAGAACCTGTCTCCAGAAGACGCCAGCACCGGAGAGCTGGGTCTAGCAGCTGGGGAGCTCCCCTCCCCCTCCTCCGGCCACAGCCCCGCCGACCGCCCGAGGNCAGACGCTCCAGCTGCACCCGCAGCCGCTGGTTCTCGTGCTGCAGCTCTGAGACGGCGCATGCCAGGGGGCTGGCAAGGCGTAGCACCTCATCCACCTGCCGGCTCACACCCTGCTTGAACACCTGGATGTCCACGTGCATCTCTCGCACGGCGCCCCGCAGCGTGTCCTCATAGCGCCCCAGGGCTTCGCATACGGTCTGCGCCTCGCGGCCGTTCAGGTTCTCGATCTCGCTGGCCATGCCGTTCACGGCCTGCAGATTCTGCGTCGCTG
>WBMW01000095.1:963181-983329 GCA_013396635.1 Penelope pileata
CCCCGCGCCGGCCCTCCCCCGCGGCCGCCGGCGCCTGGCTCGCTCCCATGGCGCAGACGCGGAGCTCTCCCGAGCGCGCCGCGCGGACGGGAGCACCGCGCGCTCCTTCAAAGGAAATACAATATCACGAGGGAACAAACGAAAGCGGGAGGGAGAGGGGGAAACGGCGTGTTCGCAGCTGTCAGGGCCGAGGACGAAGAGCCAGGCGCGGTGGGCTACAGGCGGTGTTGCGGCGCCAGAGCTGCAGAGGAGTGCGAGATGGGTGCCGGGGAGGAAGGAGTAGAGCGAGTGAGGAGAGCAGGGGGCAGTCTTTTTTTTCCCGGCTTTCTTCAGGATGGTGCCAAAGTAAATAGAATTTACTGCTTCCTAGGGGGAGCACGAAGATAAAGGTACATAATTGGCTCTGGGAGAATTAAGAGAGGAATGCACACACGTGCACCCTTCCCTATGTACATGCCTTTAGACATGGGTGCTAAAAGCCCACATGTCCTTTCACAGCCCCCATCCCCCTACTCACTGCCACACTCAGATTTTCCCAGTGTGGGTTCAATAAGCATTAATACTGAGCTCATCAACCAGCAGTCCCAACATGTCTGCGTAATGGATAAGGATACAAGCACATTTCTGTCAGACTAGCCAGAGCCATGATGTGGAATGGTCTCAGACTCGTTCCTCATTACCCACTGCAGCACAGGACAAAACCTTGTAAGGAAGGGAAATCTGAAAGATATTATAAGCAAATTGACATAATCAGGGTTAGTTTATATGGGATCAGCATTTCAAGTCAGGTAGCTACATCTTTTTTGGTACCATAAAAGATGTAATGTATTGCCAAAGCATTCCCTCTCTCATTAGCAGTACATTCACATGCAAAACTCATTCACTTAAACGCACTCACTTCACTAGCTTGCCCAGACTAGCAAGTGTTCCCAAATCACTACAGAAATAATTCCCACAGGTCTGTGTTGGGATCCTGTCAGTTCTTCTAACTCCACATCCAGGTTGCAAAGAGATTGAGCCATTTATTAAAATATATAACCTTATCTAACTATAATATACACGCGCATGAATGCTAAAACAGACAGCTCATGACTATAAGCTAAGGGCACCAATACTGTAATTATTTGGAATATATTCATCTCCCCATGGTAAAAGTTTCCATATTTTCAGTGTTTTTAATTACTGAGGAAAGCTAACACTTTTCACAGAATGTGAATCTAGTTGAAAGTTCAGTTTTCTAATGCAAGCTCAGTAGGATGGGATGGAATTTCTTTTCTGTTCTCTCCTTTGAGGCACAGTGTCGGAAATGGAATAAAAGCTCAGACTCAGCAACTGCTGTCTTTGTTTTCATTGTGAGGAGGACAGGATAATGAAGAGCTCAAAATGAAGCTTGCACATTTTGCAATGGATCTCCTAAGCCTGCAAGTCTGCAGAGACACCTTTGATAGCAGTGTATTACAAAACCCCCATGCAATTAATTGCAATGCAAGGAATCACTAAAATTTAAGAGAAATATAGTTTCTGCCTTTCTGAAATAGTTCGAGGGAATTGAAAGAAGTGGAGGGCTGTCATACTTAGAGCCTCTACCCCCTGCATTTTTGTAAAACCCGTGGATCACTGCAATTGTTTTTCACCTAGACATTTCCACATTCCACTCTTTGGACATTCCTCCTCTGTAGGGAAAGCTGGGATCATGTTTATCACTTGCCAGTATCCAGTGTCTGAAAATAAAAGCCTGTTTACTGCCAACAGTCAGAGGAAGTATCCCTCCAAAGCTCATGGGGCTGTATTTGGACGAAGTGAGTATAAGGAAAGTAAGGGGGAGCACAACCCACTAATTATGGAGTTGTTCTGCCCAAGTGAGAAGGGGGATAGGCTTCCTTTCACAATAATCATCATAGAGTCACAGAATCATAGAATGGCTTGCATTGGAAGGGACCCTGAGGATCATCAAGTTCCAACCATCCTACCACAGGCAGGGCTGCCAACCTCCAGATCTAGTACTAGATCAGGTTGCCCAGGGTCCCATCCAACCTGGCCTTGAACCTCTCCAGGGATGGGGCGTGCACAACCTCTCCGGGCAGCCTGTGCCAGCACCTCACCACTCTTTCAGTGAAGAGCTTCCCCCTGACATCTAATCTAAACCTTCCCTCCTTCAGCTTAAAAGCATTCCCCCTTGTCCTATCACTACCTATCTGTGTAAAAAGTTGATTTCCCTCGTGTTTATAATCTTCCTTTAAATACTGGAAGGCTGCAATGAGGTCTCCCCACAGCATTCTCTTCTCCACACTGAAGAAGCCCAGCTCCCTCAGCCTGTCCTCGTAGGGGAGGTGCTCCAGCCCTCAGAGCATCTTTGCGGCCCTCCTGTGGACCTTCCCCAACAGCTCCACATCTTCCCTGTATTGGGGGGCCCAGACCTGGACACAGTACTCCAGACGGGGTCTCACGAGGGCAGAGTAGAGACGGACAACCACCTCCCTCTCCCTGCTGGCCACTCCTCTTCTGATGGAGTCCAGAATGCCATTGGCCTTCTGGGCTGCAAGAGCACGCTGCTGGCTCACATTAAGTTTCTCATCCACCAGAACACCCAGGTCCTTCTCAGCAGAGCTACTGTCAAGGAGTTCTTCTCCCAGTCTGTACATATATCTGGGATTACTCTGACTCAAGTGCAAAACCTTGCACTTTGCTGCGCTGTACCTCAATAGGTTCACATGGGCCCGCCTTTCGAGGTTGTCGAGGTCCTTCTGGATGGCATCCCTTCCTTCTATTGTGTCAATCGCACCACTCAGTTTGGTGTCATCAGCAAACTTGCTGAGGGTGCACTCAATCCCATCATCAGTGTAATTGATAAAGATGTTAAAGAGCACTGGTCCCAAGACAGACCCCTGGGACAAACTGCTCATCCCCAGCCTCCGCCTGGACATAGACCCATTTACCACAACCCTCTGGCTGCAGCCTTCCACCCAATTCCTTATCCACTGAATAGTCCACCCTTCAAATCCATCTCTCTCCAATTTAGAGATAAGGATGTGGTGGGGGACCATGTCAAAGGCCTTGCACAAGTCCAGGCAGATGTCATCTGTTGCCTTCCCTTTTGTCCACCGATGCCGTCACTCCATCACAGGAGGCCACCAGCTTGGTCAGGCACAACCTTCCCTTGGTGAAGCCATGCTGGCTGTCACGGATCACATGCTCGTCCCTCATGTGCCTTAGCATGCTTTCTGAGAGGATCTGTTCCATGATCTTCCCAGGCACAGAGGTGAGGCTCACCGGCCTGTAGTTCCCTGGGTCCTCCTTCCTCTCTTTCTTATAAACGGGAGTGACATTTCCCTTCTTCCAGTCACCAGGGACTTCACCTGATAACTTAATCAATTTCAGATGACCTTTCCATTCTTTGTTGTGTTACTATCCATTTTTTCCCCAAAAAACCATTGAGATAGGAATTTGCCGTTTTTCCTTGCTTGTTTCAATACCTTACCTTTTCTCTACTTTCACTTACAGCTTTTCTCAATCCTCTCAATGCCTTTTTCTCCATTACCTGATAAAATCTTTCTTTTGCCGCACTAGTCATCACTTTTCCCACTAGTGTTGTCACTCAGGACAACAGGAATGCTGCTTTTCATGCAAATTCTTTTGAGTAGTGTTTTAAACATCAAATTCCCAGCAGAGGATTTTAGGGGAGCACGACGGTGAGAAAACCTGTAAGGTAGGAAAAGATATCTAAATTACATCACCCACGTGACAGAACAAACAGAACAATATGGTAGATTTGGAAAACCTTCACTATATCTTACAGACTCTGACAGGAGTATGCATGTGTGTTTGTATGACCAGTACTGTGTGCCTGTAAAACATGTGCCCATGTGCACGCCTGAGCTGAAGAATGAGCTGGGGAATCCCCACAAGCAACATAAATGCTTTCTGGACACAAATGAACTTTTACAAGGTTTTCAGACCTTGGGAAAAGGAAAAAAACAAAAAACTAAAACATCCTACTAACACAGGCTAGTCTAAGAGCAAAGTAATCCACTACTGTTTATGTACCAGGGATTTAAAGAGGTGCCTTAGGTGTGAACAGACTTTGGGTAGTCTAAATAACACAGAAACAGATTCTAGAATGAGGTCAGCTGAGCATGCATGAACATTCACTTTTCTGATGAGGTTTCACAGCTCGACGGCACGTGAAATTACAAGATTTTAGCAACTAACTAAAGGACTGTAAACATAGTTAATATTAAAAATGATTTATGTTCTCAGTGGCTTATCTGAATCATTAGTTCTATTCTGCAAAGCTTATTTGAAAACAGCTGAAGGTAACAATCACTTTGTGCAAGGTAAGAGCCAAGAGTCCTCAGGTTTGTAACATAACTGACAGGTGATTTTTCTGTTTTATCCTT
Organism: Penelope pileata; assembly: GCA_013396635.1. Classification (NCBI taxonomy): domain Eukaryota; kingdom Metazoa; phylum Chordata; class Aves; order Galliformes; family Cracidae; genus Penelope; species Penelope pileata. The sequence continues at coordinate 967,579 of WBMW01000095.1, forward strand.
GCTTGGTATCAGGGATTATCACAACACCACAATCACAATGGTAGAGAAATAACAGAGCGCATACACTAGGCTTATATTTGCAGATATATGTGCTGACATATAACCCATGGGCATCAAAAGAAGCAGCCATTCCCCAGTTCCTGCGAGGTTTTTCAGTTCTTCCTGGCACGTTCACTCTCTACAAAAAGGACTAGCAGAGCTAAAAGTCTCTGTAAGACTTTTGGGTGCCAAGCCCTGTCAAGGGTAGCACTTAAGAAACGGCAGTCACTGCCATGGTTGCAAACTTTGTTTTCTCAATAGTGATCTCAGGTAACATTGAGGCACAGTCATCCTCTTTCTCAGCAAATTGCTATCCGATCGTGTGTCTGACAGCATTCCATGGGCGGTTCCAATTCTTTCCAGATCAAAGTTCTAGCTTTTCATGGCAGAAGGCAACCTGATACTCTGGCCTAGCTCCAGCTTGTGCAGGACTGCCTGGCAAGGGGAAGGCCTCAGCAATGGGACATTTTTTGTAAGCACCTGTCCCAGACCGCTCTCTTACAGAAGAGGTGGAAAAATCTGCTGTCACTTCACCAAAACCAGTTCCTTAATCACATCTCCTACTTAGCACCTGCTTCATCATGCACTGCATCTTAAAATGTGGCCTATTATTAGCCACTGTTTTCCACAGCACCCAACCTACCCAGTCTGGGGCCCAGAGGTGACATCACTGGAAATTCCAAGACTGGGACACAAGCGAGCAGAAAGGAGAAGTAACCAAAAGTCTTATGGGCATCTGTTATGTTGTGGGAATGACTCAGGCTGAGCATCTCACGAGCAAATCCCTGGGAGGAAGGATGAAAAAATTGATGTCATAGTCATTGACCTTTGGCTTTTGCATGTGAAAGGAGCAGAGTCACCCAACACTGCAGGAAGCAACAGGTCTGCACCCTGACATCCTCTCAGGCTGGGACACCACTGCATGCTTCCATGGCTGTGGAGCTCCTGCCATGAAGTTGCCAAAAGACATGCCAAAGCTCCCACTAAAATGGCTGTTGGTTTGTTCCCAAACCAGCTAATTGTTTTACGTTTGTCTTTGTTCTATGAAACACTTCTGTCAAACATCTGAACAGTTTCAGGAACGTTAAGAGAGCAGCAGCATGCTGTTCGTCCTCACGCTTCTGGTGTAGTCTGCTGCTAGGTACCCCACTATCTTGCCCTGCATTCCTCAAGAACTTCATAAACTACTCCAGCTTTGACTATGAAATTATCTGGGGCTCTTTAGCCGTTTATTGGGCAAGGGATTGATAGCAGCGTTCTTGAACAACAATGCTGGTTGATAAGCTCCTCAAGTATCCTTAGCAAGCCCTCTAACACATGCCTGTGCACAACAAAATTCCCACCATTTGATCATGGCCAAATCAGTATGTCTGTTTGTCTCTTCTCCTGGAGAAGAACTGGAGTTCTTCCTCCTCCCCCCCCAAGTTCTTTGCTTTTCCCGCTCCCTATTTCTCCCAGCTTCCTACAGTCTCTCCTGCTGTTTTGTGTTGTTTTGGAGGGAAATTCTAAGTGTTAAAACACGCTAACAGCCTATGATAAATCTGTACAACTTTTCTATGGTCCCAGAGAGAAAGCAATCAGTTTAGCCCCTGGCTGCTGTACAGTCTGGGCCTAGCTGACATAGGTGACATATTTAACTTTCATTAAATTGCTGACTGTAAAAAGGAATTGGCAATAGAGTCAAATGTTTACTAAGGCCTGTCACTTAATATTAGCAGTATGATTCCCGAAGGGATGGAAAAGACTTCTACTGAAGGCAGAACCCAGGCCTCACACGTTCACATTAAACATAACAGCAGGAAGGACGTGAGGCTTTTAACAGAAGTAAATCTGCATGTGCTATGCTGGTAATTTAAATTACAACAGCGCAAATTTCCGTTTCAGCTATAATACTAGAACAAACATGTAGTTATTGTACTAGTTCCTGCAGTTATTAGAGATTTATAGCTATGCTGCTAAAATCTGAATGCAGGGTTTGGTCTCGATTTTGAAAATCGCGTATATTAAGTACCGCTGTCTCTTTAAAAAACAAGTAAAAAAAATACCTGCCCATAAGTTAAACCAGAGCCCCAACACTCCGAAGAGAAAGAGCAGGGAAACTGAGTGGGTGAAAAGTATATTGTGAGGGGCATGCCATAAATATATAAAAAGGAATGTTAACAGGGAAACTAAAAATAAATTGGGGCTACAGACAAATTGTGATACAACTCCTTTGACCTCAGTGGAGTCGCATTTTGTTTTGAGTGAGCCATCACCTCCAACTCTGGCTTCATATCTGATCCTTCATAAATAACTAAACATGCCTTATTTCACTTGCTCTATTCTCCTTTTCCTGCTGATCAGGGACTTTTGAACTAAAAAGGAACCTACTTCAGCTGCTTATAAAATTGCAGTCACGGAACTAGTGAGGACCTCACAGGCAGATCGCCTTTCAGCTATAGCAACCCACTATAATAACAAGGTTACGACAGTATTTGAACGTATAAACTTTGGAACTGAACTCATGGCACACATTAAACTTAAAGGATACTTCAATATATTTCCAGAAACCAGCTGCTCAAACAATAAAGGGAAGACAGGGGTAAGACACAATCTCAGCGTGATTACGAGCCAGCATTAACTGTCCCAGAGCAATTAAAGTTACTAAAAGTATCCACGTTAAGTGCAAAGTCATTCCCCCAGGCATCTGCTGTATAACAGAACAGAACACGGTGATGATAGAAGAATACAGATAATTCAGAGAAAGCTTCCACATCAGTGCTTTGGTCACAGTACCATAAAGACTGGACAATTCACAGATTATGATCTTGAACATGGAGAGGCAGTTGGTGTCCAGATGCCTTTATCCAGCTACCGGGAATGCAAGTTGTGCTTTCATTTAAGCAACTAAAGTGTCCAGTCCTAGTTATTTTGGGAGCTGCAGGAAGGTTGCATTTGTATAGACAGAAAGAGAAAATGCCATGCCATGCTGCATACTCATCACTATGCCTTGACTTACCTGGCTAGGCACATACAGAGTTTGGTCCTCCCTGATAGTGGGCAACCAAAAGCTGAGGCTTGGATGACAACGAACACCGATTTACTCAGGACCGTGCAGAACTTCACTTTGAAAAACAGAAGCTACTAGAAACCACCTCCCTCTTCCTCAGGCAACTGTTTGAACAAGCAGTTATCAGGCTTTTGCCAAATATTTGAACAGCTTATTTGAGCATTTCTCTATAGGAAGTAATTATGTTTTGCCTTAGTATACCAGTTTCCCCTCACAGGCCAACAAGTTGGTTTAAACTCATGACCTCCTGCACAAGTCATAAGCCTTATCCAAGACTGAGAAATCCTCTCCTGCAGGCCAATAGGTGAGTAACAAAGAACTGTGATATTTATCTAGGCTTACAAGATCATTCACTGAAAGAGACAGATAAAAGCATTCTCTCCTCACTTTTGTTTTGCTTCATCAAAAACCTTTGATCATAGCCGATACTAAGCATTTCTTAAGCACTACCTGAGTGCTACGGCAAACAACTGAAAGCCACTAGTCTAGAAACAATGGACAGGCTAGATGGACCCAGCTGAGGAATTAGCAGAGTAGCGAACACTGACATATGCAGAGTTACAACTCATTTTATGTAGAACCAATCTAGCCCTTCATTACTTGGATACATAGACACCTTCCCATGAGTAGAATCCCAAGTCCTTTAAGAAAGCCAAGATTTTTACCTTCATCTTACAGACAGGTCAGTAAGAGACCCATTTCCTGAACTGATCTGTCTACAGCACCGGTGGCTAAGTTGCTGAGTGAGAACTCAGCTTTTCACAGTCCCCAGTGCTGCTTCATCTTCACCCTACAGCTCTGAAAGGAGACAGCCAGGAGAGCGCACCTACCTGTCTGTCTTTTTCCTCTACCCTAGTTTAAGACTTCTCCAGTGCAATTCTACTATGACCCTCATCCTTCACCCTGAAAGAATATAGGAACCTTTCATATGCTTCTGGTTTAGAATTTTCCCATTAAATCTTTCCAGGATTCTTTTTCCTCACTGCACTTAGAAAGATGGGGTTTTCTTCCACGATCTGCAGGACTGTGGAACTGGCGGTTTGTGGAACCTTCATCCTCTACTGATGAAGCAGCTTGAGATCTTCACTCCGAACTAGCACGGGCAGGTAACACCCAGAAGAGTTGAGATGCAGAACAGTTATCCTGGAACTAGTGGAATAAACAACGCCTTTTTTACATTTCACTACTGTACTCCTAATCAACTCCTTACAGCGTAGACCAGCACTGGGCTAACCCCCGGAAACAGTACCTCCAAGTGAGGCAGGCTGTGTGGTAATCAGCAGCATGTCTAGGTAGGAACTTACAGGCAGACGCAAGCTCATTCCCTTGTGTGAAAAGCACACTGTAAGCTACATGAACACGATCCACCACAGCCAATTGCTGAAAGAGAGAGAAAGGATGTTAACTCAGTCCCAGTCATCAGGGCCTGAAGCTCCCCCTTCCATAGAGTATATACAGAATAAACTGAGCTCTCCTTTGAAATACTTGGTGCGACCTTCACAGACATGCTAAGATACATAGAGCTAGCAAGCAGATAAGAGTCCGGCTTGCGCTTCTAAGACACATGCAACTTTGTTCTGAATGTTTTTAGCAGTCAACAGAAATAGCATTTAGGAAAGGTCAGCAACTCATTTTTCTGGACCCAAAAACAATCATAGGGCCAGCAAGGTTGTTCAGTGATGACACCCACAGTAAATTATGACCTGCAGAAGCTGTGTGACAGCCTGAACAAATTAAATGCAGTAATATGAGTTGCAGTTTGGATGTTGCGCTCTTTATGGCAAAGGGATATTATTTTCACCAAATACAAACACACAGAGTATATAGCCAAGAAGGGGAAAATGATGCTATTAATGGCATGATGATTCTACGTCTTTATGAAGCAGGAAGCTTTGTAACAAGATGCCCAGCGTCACTTGGAACTGCTATATCACCACGCATGTTTTCAGCAATGGTAAGCAGAGAACATTGAGATCAGAAGGCCAGTGACTAGAAGGGTTCATTTTGAACGTATATGCCTAAGCAAAGAGATTCTGGTAAACGTAACAACCCCAGAAGTCTCCTCTTCCCCATTTTTGAGCTGCATAGAACCACTCTAGAATACTGAAATGAATTCTAGTATTCTAAAGGTCTCAGGATAAAGACATTGCAGAAGAAAGAGGTAGTTTTGATTGTTGTTCTGATTCTGCTCTAGGTTTGCTGTGTGACCTCGGTCACATCATTCAAACTCCCACTGAATGCGTTGTTCCTGCTCATACGCTGCTTTCTCTTTTCCTTGCTTGTTAGCGTCCCTTTGAATCTGCACCTATGGGTCATCCATAGAAATTTAGGTTACCTTTAACATTTTCAATAGTATCTTAAAAATCAAATCAACTCTGAAACATTTTCTTAGAATTCTGGATCTTCTCTGTCCACGTTCTCTGAGATGAATCAACACCCAATGTTCTCTGCATCCATGGAAAAAAACAAGATCTATTTACACCGAGCAGGACCGGCTTTCCAAGTCATGAGGTACTGCCTTGAGCAGATGGCTGCATGAGATGCTTTCTAAACACTTAAACCCAGAGAACCCATAAGAAACACGAATGCAGAAGGAGTAGCTTCAATAACAGAATGAGATAGGCACTCCAAAGCCTGTGAATTATAGTCACACAGCACCTACAAAGGCATCTAAGATGGCTAGATATGGGGGTAAAACTAGGTACTCTGAGCAGCTCTCTAGAGGAACCTCTCACTCCACCAAGACAGAGAGACCTAGGCTTTCAAACAACGCACGTAAGACTAACTTACGAATACATCAGTTTAGAGCTACATTGAGAAGTCCATGCAAAGACTTGGAAGAACACACAGAGAAAAAGTGTGTGAGCACGCCAAAAGCTCTTCAATCTAATCAAAATATAATTGCATATTAAATATTTTTCAAGATCCATTCTGTACCGTCTTTGATTTTCTAATCTAGAAGGTAGGGGGCAGATACTAGACTGAACAACAGGCATCAGTATTTTTTAAGTCTGGGTCAAGGCATACATTCAATTTTGTAAGCAACTGCTGCTTTTCTCATCTATCAAATGTACCTCTCCATCTCTCCTCAGCACTCCTAATCCGTACTTTATAAAACCAACTTTAACGTTAACATACTAGTCCACTCCAGAGGCTGTACAACTGCTAGCGTTTGCCACATCTGAGGCATTACATTATGAGTGCTGTGAATCACCGATCAAGATGACTGGAAGGTCATTTTCTTGCTTTGAAAATCGGTCTTTATCACAGGCTGATCCAAAGTTATGAAATAAGAATTACCAATGCTCTTGATCACACTTCAGGTCCACCACTCACCTTTTCTCTTGCCCTTCCAAGAACAATTCTAATTCCTTCGACTGTGTCTCCCCTAACCTAGAACTGTAGAAAAAGCAAAAACACACCAAAAAAAAAAAAAAAAACCAAAACATTCTATCAAACCATGACTTCCATGGCACGCGTTTCTCCTGTAGGGAAGGTAACGAGTATAAAAGGAAACAGTGACAGATGTTAGCCACTTCACTTGGCGCGCTGGAAGGCACCCAGTATGGTGAGGCATATAGCATGAGTATGTCTGGAGAGCAGGATGGAATGCAAATACCTGAGAGAGCATTAACAAATATAACATAGCAAAATGAGTATGACCTTGAGATGACAAAGCAATCAGAGCAAACCAGAGAGAAGTGAAATCTGCAATTTTGGCTACAATCATTGAACTAAATGCAAGAATCACAACCAAACTGCCTAGTTTAAAAAAAGAAAAAAAGAGGAAAAAAAAAAAGAGGAGAGAGAGAGAAAGCAGTCAGTTTCACAGGAAAGAAAGCTCAATTAACAGTTTGTTTTTCAGCTTTTGGTGGGTAAGATTGTAACTCCATGATATCAGGCTCTTCATAGTGCTGTCTAACAGAGGGAGGCAGCACCTATCACATCGTGAATAGCTGAATGAGAAGGAAGATGAACTCTAGGAACTAGATATTTAAAACATCAGACCAGAGCACAGGCAATCAGGCTGTGATATTCAATTATGGAAAATATTTCCCTTGAGAAAACTCACTTCTCAGGTTTCTTTAAGGAGCTTGTAACAGAAGCAACATCCCATGGACGATGGTGTCACATCCCTTTTAGGTGCCACGGATGCCGGACTGCCTGTGGTTTCCTTAGGCTCTGCTCTGGTGCTGGATATCACTGAAAGGGAGAGATAAGGGAAGCTGCATGACAGAAATAAAATTTAGGGGTAAAAGATTCTATTAGGTTATTTCTTTTTAAATCAGGACACTTGGAACGCTCCTGAATTCTAGAGACTAGAAGTAACAGCCAGCCATCTGGTCACCTATCTTGAGCAGCTCTGCAGCAACTAACTGTTAAAAATAAAGCTCACATCTTGGGAAGATGAAAATTACAGCTCAAGTGAAGTGATCTTCCATGGTCTACTTTTTCCCTACTCCTTATCTCGTACAGAAAACTACAGCCTAAAAGCTAAGAACCTGTAAATTATGTCACGTTGAAGAATGCAAATCTATCAAATTTATCCCTTTTATAAGGTACCTACTAACCCAACTGGGAATTTAATCTAAGCAAGTGTTTTTTTTTAAAAAAAAAAAAAAAAAAAAAAAAAAAAAAAAAAAAAAAAACAAAAAAAAAAAAAAAAAAAAAAAAAAAAAAAAAAAACCTAGCTGAAAAAATGCAAGTCAGGCTCCAGAGCAAGCAGCAATTAATCTGGTATCGTGCTCCTCTCTGGGATCAGCCCCTGATCAATCCGCAGAACATTTGAGAAGATTATGTCAGAGGCACTATCGTGTGAACAAAATGCAGAAATTAGAAGCTAGTGCTGGTACTTTTTGAATACCGTCACTACCTCTCTATTTTTGCTCACCTGCCATTTGGGAATGCTTCTCTTTAGCAGTATAAAGTTCCCGGTACTGCTTACCTTTGTAAATATTATTCCTCAGAACCGGTCCTAAATTATTGTAATTGTCTGCGGGCTGTTAAAACTCGTTAAAAATCTGCTGCATTTCATCTCAGATACAGCTGTATCTCAATGAAAGGCAGGGATATTCCTGCCCTATTAAGCCTTTCAGAACCTTGGGAGGAAATACATACTCTAAATATTACCGTTCCACATTATTTACTGCATTCTTACTAAGTTATTGTCAGGCAACAGACATTCTGAAGGCACTTAAAAATAGCCTCTGCACTGCTTAAGTCTATCAGGACTGACTATGAAAGTTAAAATATTGCCTATAGGTGTCACTTACTAGCTTTTAAAATCAGATGCAACAATTAGATTGTCTCATTTGCATTACCAAGTGTCCTCCACGCAACACCAGCAGCCAGAAGAGTGCTAGTAAACGCTAGTAAATTCATAACGGGTTTCATAATTCGTAATGGTTTTCACCGTATACAGTTTTACGTCCAAATTTAAGGGGAACAGTGGATGGCTGCCTGCAAGGAACTTCATTCACCCATTACCCAGAACATCTGGGAATGCCTGTTCCAGGCTGACTTCCTGCATAACACTTGCTAATGAATTTATCCAGACAGTGGGAGAATTCTGTAAAGAATCAGGTCTCAATCATACCTGAGGCTGTACAGAGCACGGAGTCAGTCCCCATCCTCAAGAGCATTCCAGTTGTGTAAGTTCTGAGTTGAAAGATGGAAAGCGTAGAGGGCAGGGAACAAGATGGAAAGAGAATTTCACATTTCGTGATCTGTGAAACGGAAATAAAAGACGGTACCAGATTCAGTGCCGGCAGGGTTACAGGAACTGTGGTGAGCTGACTCCTAAGAAGTCCGCACTTCATCAGAACAGCTGTAAGAAGTGGCTGAGAAACATGGGTTAAAGCAACCAAGATCCCTTATCAACAGAGACCTGGGAAAATCATAGGAGCTACTACAGCATTTAATGTCAAGACCGACCAGCCTACATGTCATTCCAGGTGGCTGCATATGACAGCAGGAAAACATAAGCAGAGTTCTGACTGGTCTCCCTCTCTCCTCTTTTTACCAAAATTACACAGACAAAACAATGTTAGTAAACTGCTCAAGAGGATGACTTGCCTTAAACTACTCAACAGTCCTCAATCGCTTCCATCTGTGGCAGCTGTGACTTGATCCTGCTGGGTCGCATGCCCCTGTAGATGGATAGCTTGTCTCCTGTGTATGCTGCAGAGGCAGACTAAGGTTGAAAGGGAGAGGATCTTTACTGCCTTGAAATTACGATGGGCCCAGCTTAAGCAAGGCTTCAGAAACGAGGCCTTTTTTGATGGCTGGAATATAAAGGCTGCTGTCATCACCGATGACTCCAGCACTTAGACTTAACTACTCCCATACTGCTCTTGGCCCCAAGTCAGCTCTTTCCACAACAGTGAATGCCAAAGAGGGGTTAACAAAACCTGCAGCTGAGGGAAGTGAAGCTATCCAGCTTTTGCCAGCTAACGTTTCTTTGTGGCTTTGTCAGGCTCTTTTCACATAGGGAGCCAGTGAGACAAAGGAGTTTATCAAGAAAACCGTGAAGACCGGGAAACTAAGGTCAGCTTTCATTTGGTGCTTGCATTTAAACTTTTATAGCCAATAGACAGTCTCTTTTCACATGTGTTTCACTGATTGGGAAGAACAGTTAAGAAGATGACTACAAAATTTTAACCATTTTGAGACGGAGTAACTCATATAGGAGAAATTCAGGGTAGAGCTGAATGTTGGAAGGACAGCTCTCTAATTTTGTGCTGCAACACAGACAGAAACTAATCCTGAGAACGGAATTCAATGTAACCATCACTTGCAGCTTTTACTGCTAAGCACGATAATAAAGCTTCATTAAGAGTTAATACCGAGTTGTTGAAGTATCTCAACAAAATCAATAAAGGGTGAGTAAAATAAATAAATAAATAAAGCTCAAACTCTGCTCTCGTCTCTGCTGAGTAGAGCTATTAATGGGACCTGGATCTATACAAGGCTGAAGTAACAAGACAGTGAATTCATCTGCAGCACTTAATCAACACAGCTGCAGCACTGACACGCACGGAGACGGAACCGAGGGAAGAACAGCAGCTTTGACAACCACGATGATAAAAAGAAACTCACCAGCTGTCACCAGCTGTCTTCCTACAATCCAAGTAACTGTCACTGATTCTCTCTGTAGATCGCCTTATTAGTCATGCTATGTTTCAAAGGGTAGGCTCATCCTTTGATCATGTTACAGTTTTCCTAAGAAAGGCAACAACTGGGTCCAAATAAAGGTTATTCATAGTCAAGAAGCCCTGCCTCCTCTCCTAACAGGAGACTGGCTAAGAAAACAAGAAAAGCCGAAAAAGTCTGTGGGAAAGATCCCAGGCCAGCGCAACAAAGCAAAGCACGTATGCATCTCACGTGAGTTTGGCAGTCAAGACTGAAGAAGCTACAGTGAAACAGCTCTTGGGAAAACTAGATTTGACAAACATGTTTTGGTAGGGATCCTACTGATCTCAATAAAGAGAAGGGAGGGCTAAGCAGGCGGCAATCAACAGCAACCAACACTCTTTCAACATCCAAAAGACAGTGGAAAGTAAACGCTACTGAATCTGTGATTTGTCTAGGTTGCCCTACAGCTCACTGTGTGGCCCTAGGAGATCTCTAGGGCACCGAGGGCCCTGGGGCCCATGGGAACGTTCTAGGGTGCCCTGAACTACACTGCAGACCCCCAGAGACCACCATTCCCCCGTAAAACTCCTCTCTATAAAATCCCACAGAGGACCTCCTGCATGGAACAACACAAAACAGCACATGCAATAAGCCATGCAGGCCCAAAGGTCCCTCAGAAATATTTTGCTAGAAAACTGAGCTTGGCAACAACTGCCTCCAAATTGCAGGCCCGCATCATGACCCCCCTGCTCTTAGGCGAGAGCGAGGAGCCCTGTCACCACCAACACCAGCTGCTCTTCCCCCATCCATTCCACGCTCACCCTCATCTCTCTCCCCCTTGTCAGAGACAAAAAAATCATACGAGGGAAGAAAAAAAAAATTCACCTATCTTTCTTACCCTGAATATCTGACAGCTTAGCTGCTGGCAAAAGAGCAGAAGTTGGACCACGCCATCCACACGCACCGGATGCTCAGATTCAGAGTCCATTTAACACAATCTCAAACTGAAAAACTGAACAGAGAAAGCTGTTAGCACTGTCGTGCCATTTTTTCCTTTGGCCTCTGCAGTACCTGACCCTGCCCACTTACTGCTGTCGGTAACTGCACGTGGAAGTGTACTGTAGAGCCAGCATTGTAACAAGTGCTGGATTTTCAAGGCTTAAGTTATTAACCAAGATTCTGATGTCCTCAGGCCTCAAACATTTGTTTTCTGCCAATGAGGACCGCAGTGCAAATCAGGCGTTCATGTTTGCTTGTTGTAACAAAAGGAACCAGACTGCAAGGGGTATTTGCTTCATGCTTGGACTGAACAGGGTGCACGTTCCCCTTTTTGTCGAATCCACCACAGCCTTGGGTAGGTAGCTCACGTCAGCACCGTGCAGGGCATTGCACTGCAGAGCCACTGTGCTGCATCCATTTTGGCTGTCAGGGCTGCGTGTATGGACTGTGTGCACCATTTTGCATAAGGACGCTGTAGTGGGCAGTGGGGGTTCTGCAGTGTGAACGTGGGGTTTAGAAGGCACACCAGCACCATGGGGGTCGCACTTGGTAGTGCCCTGGGTCACATCTGGGGGGGCAAAAATGGGGAGAATTAAAAATAGGACCCCAAAGTGGGAGTCCCAGAATATAGGAGCCGTCATAAAGATACAGGGGACACCCCAGAATAGGAAGGGCACCCCGAAATAAGAGGAATCCAGAAATATAGGGAAACCCTAAAATAGGAAAGGTATATATGTAGGGGTACAAGCTGAAGAGAACCCTGGACTTCTGTAGAACACTCTGGGAAGCAGCGAGGGCACGCCAAAGATCTGTGACAAGCTCTGGGAGCACTCCAGCATGCTATGCTATGTAGTGGGTGTACATGTGTGTGCGTGTATTGCCCTGACCTGTGTGGGCAGCTGGTCAGCAAAGGTGGGTTCCAGGGCGTTCCAGGAAACGTGCTTTATCCACTGCTGCACAGCATCTGGGCAAGGAACAGCAGAGGACGAGGTGCTGTTGCCATCTCCGTATCAGTTGCTGTCTGCCAGGGAGGACTGAGATGCGTTTTACTGACAGTTTCCCGAGGTTTCTGCACGGTTCCTGCTGCTTCCACAAGGGACCACGGAACCTCTGAAACCGCTCCTGCACCCTCTGGGAAGGCCGCAGCTCTTCGCTGCCACCTGCTGAGCGGCGTGCGGTAATGCAGGCGCCGCTCCGCGCGTGCGCAGAAGCGTCCACGTTTGGGGCATGCGCCAAAGCGCCGTATTCGGCAGAGCCGCCTGCAGGACCGGTGACCATAGAGATGGTTGCACAGAGCGGCTACGGAAGAGTCTATCTCCCCGCTGGCCATTCTTCCCCGGCGGCCTCCGTGTGTGTCAGCGCTACGGATGATTTACATGTGCCCACCCCAGAGCCGCGCATGCGCAAGATCTCCGTGGAGCTCGCGACTCCACCTAATTCCGTTTTAATCACTACACACCTCTACTCCCTTTCAATTCCGCGTCCGTACGAGCATCACTTCCGCCTCGGCATCCACAGTGCATCGCCTTTAACGCCCACTTCCGCTTTTATCCCCGCCCACGACCGCTCACATTAACGTCATTTTTGGATAATGCGCAGTAGCTCCGCAATTTGCAAGCATGCGATGAAGCGGCTAATTCCTGGGCACGCCGTGCAGCTCCCCTCCTGCAGCTGCTCCCGGGGGAAGTGGAAGGCTCCCCGCGGGCCCTTTAAGGGTGGCAGAAAGCGACGGCATCGCACAGGGCACGCAGGGACGTGCGGCACTCTCAGCCAATGAGTGCCGACGGTGGGGCTTGCCGGGAAATGTGGCAAAAATGGCGTATCCGCAGTGTGCATGCCAGGAAGCGTGGCGCTTCCAGACAAGCGGCTCAGCTGAGTAGGTTCCCTTGCTGACAGGTAATTGGCTGTGAAGTATTTCGACTTAAAAACTATTACAACACAGCTGAAACACCTCAGCACACAAGTAAAGCACCGAAAATATTACAGAACCATCACACTGAGAACACAGCTGCCTACACTGAAACAAACCTTAGCTGTTCTTTCCACAGACTTACCCCAAGAGCTCTGCCTGCCCTAAATCCTGGGATCATAGCTAAACAGCAAGGCAAGGGCCAGCCACCATGAAAGAAACCCTAATCATATCATCCCTATTGACTATCACCAAGCTCTGTCCAAACGCTGAGCCTCTGAACCAATTTTCCCCTGTGTGGGGTCCCCATCCCGAGCCCCAGACAATGAATTGACAGCAAGGAGACCTGTACCACCCAGCAACACCAGGAGTACTTCCCCAGTCAGTCCACACACCTTCTCATCTTTATCCCCGTTGCCACACCAGAGCGAGCCACCATCACCCCCTTCACAGTAACACTTCCATGTTTATTGGCCAAGCAGCTAAGAGCAGTAACAACCTTCAAGACACTAGTAGACAACAGCTTTGGAATACGGCTGGCCTACCCACTACCCAGCATCTTCAACAATTTTTCACGTAACGCAAGAAGGAAGAAACCCACACTTACTCACTACCTCTCACCACCCATACGCAGTATCTGACACGCTACAGATGCCAAACTGCAACAACAGAAGAAGACTGTTCGTGCAAACCATACTCAGCCTACAACCTAAGCTCCTACGCTGGCACTACCATCACCACCTGCAGCACGGGGCCCCCATCCTGAGAACTACATCCTCATATCACAGTGGGGAGCTTTGTTCTCTCGACGGCTTCGCAGTTCTTTCCCCTACCTGCAGACATTGAAATCCGCCTCTCCCCCCATTACAACGCCAGAACAAACCCCAGAAACAAACCACTTCGCTCCCGTCGACCCCTCCACGTACCTTATGATTTGCGTGTCTCCGCCCCTGGGGCGGTGCTAGCTGCCGTTTCTATACGCATGCGCGAGACCTCCCAGAGGCCCGATGATCTTCGAGACCGCGGTACAGAGCGGCTACGGAGAGGAGACGCACTACCCGCCAGCTGCGCCTTCGCTGGTCGCGGCCTCCGATTGGCTCAGCGCCGCCGATGATTGGCGTGTACCCGCCCCGGTGCTGCGCATGCGCACTATCCCCGAGCTCGCTGCTGCCGCCTTGCGGGCACAGTGCAGTACTGCAGGCGCTGCTCCGCGGGGCCCCCCGCTCCGCTCCCACGCCCGGGGGGCGACGGTGGCGGCGGCTTCGTGGCTCCGCGGGGCGCACGGAGCAGCGGGGACCGCGTAGAAAGGACACAAAACGGGCGGCAAAACACGCCCTCAGCCACTGCCACAGGGAAAAACAACACCCTATTGGTGCATGCCTCTACTACCCCGAGTGCTGTGTGGTGATGGAAAAACACCTTTACCGCAGCATCCCGGAAACCACCTTTGCTGAGTGGCTGCTGCTGCCCTGAGAGGTACTGGCAGTGCATAGAGCCGCACAAGCCCCCAGTGTCACGGAGGGCACTGCAGAGTGCCCCCAGGGCTCCACAGGGCGCTCCAGGTGCCCCAGAGGCTGACATCTGTGCCAAAAGGACCTCCCACACCCCTCGCTTAGCCCCAGGGCACCCTGGAGCACTCCCAGATCCCCCCAGGTCAATCGAGGGCAGCCCAGCTGCCCCACAGGGAACTGGGAATGCTTCCCAGGGACACCTTGGCTCCTCCCAGGCACCAGAGAGCACGTTCACAGCTGGCAGCTGTGCCCAGGGATGCCCGAGAGGCTTCCCAGAGTCCTGAAGAGGACTCCCGGAATTCCCCCATTAATCCTCAGTCTGCTGCAGCTTGCCCTAGAAGATTCCCAGGGCGCTCCCAGAGGTTCTCAGTGCCCAGAGGTTCACGCTGCCCCACGGGGCGGTGGGAGCAGTGCTGTGTGCTGTATGGCACAGTGGGCGTACTTGGACAAAGCCAGGTTACACTGGAAAGTTCTGGGGAACTCCCTACAGAGTTTTGATGAGCTCTGGGAGTATTCTGGGGTGCCCTAGCATCCACGTGGGCATCCAAAGAACCCTCTAGAACAGACAGGGATGCCTCTAGAGCACCCACGCAAGCTGTGGGAGTACCTCAGTATACCCCCAGAGTACAATGAGGGGGTCCTGGGGTCCTGTGGGGTGCAGTGGGAAGCCCTTTATGGGACCTGGAGAACCCCGGGGGGCTGTGGGAGTACTCTGGGGTATATTGGAGCACAGCGGGGGTTCCTTGGAGTCTAACAGCGTGAGGAGGTCTGAAAGGGCTATGGAGAAGCCTCCAGGGAACCCTAGGGCACGCAGCACACCTCCGGGACACATGCGGAGCTCAGTACCGGGCCATGAGAGCCCTGCGGGGCGCATCAGACTGGAGCTTGGTGAGCCCCATGTGCAGGGAAGAGCCGACCTGAGTTATGCTTTTGTGGCAGTCCAGCAGGTGAGCGTAAGCGTTGTAAAGGAGCGCTTTTTCTTTTTGAAGCGAAGGCAGCGTGAGCAAAGTGTGTTGTCAGTCGAGAGCGGTTGCCATGAAATGCGTTGAAAGAGAGGAGGAAGTATTGTAAGCTGAAGGTCAGTAAATGAGTCAGAGAGCACAATGTAAA
>WBMW01000096.1:8801-24010 GCA_013396635.1 Penelope pileata
ACCTGATAGCAGCCTTCCGGTACCTGAAGGGGGCCTACAGGAAGGCTGGTGAGGGACTTTTTACAAGGATAGGTAATGACAGGACAAGGGGTAATGGTTATAAACTGAAAGAGGATAGATTTAGACTAGATATAAGGAGAAAATTCTTCAGTGTGAAGGGGGTGAGACACTGGAACAGGTTGCCCAGAGAAGTTGTGGATGCCCCCTCCCTGGAAGTATTCAAAGCCAGTCTGGATGGGTCTTTGGGCAACCTGGTCTAGTGGGAGGTGTCCTTGCCCACGGCAGGGGGGTTGGAACAAGATGATCTCTAAAGTCCCTTCCAACCTGAACCATTCTATGATTCTATGATTCTATGATGATACTGTGCCAGTTTCATCTCAAGATGGGCTTTGTTTTCCTATTCTTATGACTGCGTGTTTTGATAGTCATAGTATTCTAAATTCATAAATTGGCTTGGGTTGGAATGGAGCTTAAAGATCTCCTAGTTCCAAGCCCCCTGCAGTTGGCTGGGTTGCTACCCTCAGGATCAGGTTGCCCATGGCCCCATCCAACATGGCCTTGAACATCTCCAAGGGATGGGGCACCACAACATGGTCTTTGTTAAGTGAAGTAACAAGACCTGCCTCTTTCAGCTGCTGCAGCCCAGGACCGCTCTCGTTTGGCTGCCGGGGCCCAGCTCTGTCCTCAGGGGCCCAAGGTCTCGGTGCAGGCTGGGGAATGCAGCTGTTTCCCCTTTTGCAGGTTCAACTAGTAGGAAAGCTGAGCATGCAGCACAGACACGCAGACATAACACTGACATGGCTGATCACACAGGTCACCCCAACCAGGGGCTGCCTTTATCAAGATTCACATAAAATACAGACATACAGACAGCTGAGATTCCTTCCTCTTCTCTGGCTTGTAGAGATACAAGTTCACTAGTGAAGCCATGAACAAACAGCACTCTCCAGACTCACAAACACACAAATCCACTGATCCTCTGAGCACCTGGCATGGCCACTCTGTCTACCTCTACCCAGCACCTCTACCCAGATCCTCTTACAAACTTCATGAGTCACCTACTCACCTAGTCCAGCTTGAAATTTACCGCAAAAGCACACATTCATACATTTGTCCTTCATGCACCTCAGATTCACAAGTCCCCCTGGGCTTATCAGCAGGGGCCTATCTGATACCCTGGCCCACATCCAAGGCCCCTGATACTGCCATCTGGTCCAGCTTAAACTTTGCTAGCTAATACTCATGCACACCCCGCGCACACCATGTTGGGGAAGATACAGACGTGTGCCACACCCGAGCAGCCAGCACCAGGCACATGGGTATTATGCATGGTCCTGCTCCAGCCACTGATGTGGAGCTCCCACTTGCTTCACTCATGCCTGTCCTTCATCTGCAAATAGCTTGCTTGGGAACGAACATCGCTTCCACCCCAGTGGCGACTGATACAAAAAAAAGATTGGGGAACACTGCCACTTTAGGAAGGAGCAGGGAAAAGCCTCATATTTGCCCCAGAGGAATTTGGTAAGGCTCCTTCAAGAAGTTAATGTGGCCGACAGCCCAGCTGAAATGTCTCTACATCAATGCATGCAGCATGGCATATGAGCAACAGGAGCTGGAATTCACGGTGCAGTTAGAAAAGTATGACATAATTGCAATCACAGAAATGTAGGGAGATATGAATTGCATAACTGCAATACTATGATCAAGGGCTATGAACTTTTTAGTAGAGATAGGCAGGGCAGGAGGGGGCAGGGGACTTTCCCTCTGTGTTAAGAAATTGATAGATTGCAAAGAGATGCCTTTAAAAAACAGACATGATGTTGTGGTTTGACTCAGCAGATAGCTAAGTCCCATACAGTTGTTTGCTTACCCTCCCCCCTCCCAAGTGGGATGGGGGAGAGAATTAAGGAATAAATACGGTAGAATTTGTGGGCTGAGATAAAAGCTATTTACTAAGANTCAGGTGGAAAGATTGTGGGATAAAATGAAGGACCAGACCAATAAAGAACATCTGGTGTTCAGGATCTAGTACAAGCTGCCTGATTAAGGAAGTCTGTTGACAAGGCATTCTTGTTTCAACTACAAGAAGCATGGCACTCACAGGCTCTCATCCTGATGGGGAATTTCAACCACACAGATGCCTGCTGGAAAATGAACACCATGAACTGCAGGCAACCCAGGAGACTCCTGTAGTCCATTGTGGATAGCTTCCTGATCCAAGTACTAGACAAACCAATCAGAGGTGAAGCGTTACTGGACCTGGTGCTCACTAATGCAGAAGAGATCATTAAAGACATTAAGATGGTGAGGAGCCTGGAGCACAAGTCTCATGAGGAGTGGCTGAGGGAACTGGGATTGTTTAGTCTGGAGAAGAGGAGGCTCAGGGGAGACCTTATTGCACTCTACAATCACCTGAAAGGAGGCTGTGGTGAGGTGGGGATCAGCATCTTCTCCCAGGTAACAGAGATAGAACTAGAGGGAACGGCCTCAAGTTGTGCCAGGGGAGATTCAGGTTAGATATTAGGGAAAACTACTTCTCCAAGAGAGTGGTCAGGTACTGGGACAGGATTCCCCGGAAGGTGGCTGAGTCACCATCTCTGGAGGTGTTCAAGGTACGTCTGGATGTGGAACTGAGGGACATGGTTTAGTGAGTAATCTTGGTGGTAGGTAGATGATTGGACTAGATAATCTTGGATGCCTTTTCCAATCTTGATGATTCTGTGATTCTAAGATCAGAGGGAGTCTGGGCTGTAGCGACCATGCCCTGGTTGAGTTTGTGATGGGCCTGGTAAAGAGCAGAGTCAGGACCCCAAACTTTAGAGGAGCAAACTTCAGACTGTTTAAGGAATTATTGTATGAGATCCCTTGTGAAACTGTCCTTGGGAACATCATAGAAACAGAACAGAGTTGGCTACACTTGAGCACAAGAGCTCTTAATCCGCCAGCATAGGAAATAAAGCAGAGGAGGCAGGAAACAGGCAGAGCTGAGCAAAGACCCGCTGTTCAAACAAAGGGATAAGAAGGAAAAGTATAGGCAGTGGAAGCAGAGTGGCCTGGGAGGAACACAGTGATGCCACCCAGACATGGATACTTGGGATCAGGAAAGCCAAGGCATAGATGGAACTGAACTTGGCAAGGGATGCGAAAAATAAGGGATTCTACAGGTACATTGGTCAGAAGAGAAAGGCAAAGGAGAGTGTACACTCTGACAAATGAGAAGTGAGAACTGGCAAAAATGGATGTGGAGAAGGCTGAGGTACTCCACAAGTTCTTTGCCTTGGTCTTTACTGGCAGTCAGGCTTCCCACACCTCTCAAGTCCCTGAAAGGAAGGTTTCAGGGGAGAAAAATCCCTCCCACAACAAGCAAAGAGAAGTTCAAGATCACTTATGAGACTGAATGTGTACAAGTCTATGGGGCCCAGTGTTCTCAAGGAAACGAATGATGTGATTGCCAAGCCATTTTCCATCGTATTTTAAAAGCCATGACTGTCAAGTGAAGTCCCCGATGACTGGAAAAAGGGAAACATCACAGCCATTTTTAATAAGAGTAGAAAGGAAGATCCAGGAAGCTACAAAATGGTGACCCTCATGTCTGTGCCTGGGAAGATCATGGAGCAGATCTTCCTGGAAGTTACTTTAAGGCACTTGCAAGACAAGGAGGTGATCTGAGACAGCCAGCATGGCTTTACCAATGGCAGATCGTGCCTGAACCAATCTGGTGGTGGTCCTCTCTGATGGAGTGATGGCATCGGTGGACAAAAGAGCAACTGATGTCACTTGCCTGGTCTTGTGCACGGCCTTTGATATGGCCTCATATCACCTCCTCATTCTAAACTGGAGAGATATGGATTTGAAGGGTGGACTATTCAGTGGATAAGAAATTGGTTTGACAGTAGCAGCTAAAGAGTTGTTGTCAACAGCTCTATGTCCAGGTGGGGCTGCTGATGAGTGGTGTCCCACAGGAGCCCATCTTGGGACCAGTGCTCTTCAGCAGCATAAATGATCTAAGATGGATTGAATGCACTCTCAGTAAGTTTGCAGATGACACTAAACTAGTGTAGCTGATATAACAGAAGGAAGAGATGCCACAAAACGGACCTGGACAAGCTTGAAAAGTGGGTTCATGTGAACCTAATGATATTCAACAAGGCATTACACCTGGGTTGGGGCAATCTCAGATGCATGTACAGACTGGGAGAAGAAGTCATTGAGATCAGCCCTGCAAAGAGGGACTTGGGAGTTCTGGCGGACAAAAATCTTGACATGAGTCAGCAGTTTGCACTTGTGGCCCAGAAGGCTAGCAGGGCAAGGCATTGCCCCCTCTACTCTGCCCTCATGAGACCCACCTGGAACACTGCATCCAGGTCAGGGGCTCCCAGCATAAAAAAGACGTGGAGCTGCTGGAGTAGGCCCAGAGGAGGGCCACAAAGTTGATTGGAGGGCTGGTGTCACAATCCAATGTCACTTTATCGTGACACGGTCCTATTATTCTCAGGAACAGAATTAAGACTCAAAAACGGAGTCAAGTGCCGAAAAGAAAAGAAGCTTTATTAACCCCGGGAGGAGATTCGCAATGGGGGGAGAATTGGAAAAGGGAAGGAAAAAGGGATAGTGCGCTGTTAACAGATTCACAACGGGGGGCAGAATAGGAAAAGGGAAGGAAAAAGGGAGAGTTCACTGAAACCAATGGTGGCGCAGTCTGATGTGGGGGGGGAGGGAGGCGCGCTCCTCCTCTTGCAGTGCGGCACAGTGCATGCTCTTCCTGGCTGCAGATCTCTGGGACCTGCTTTCTCTCACCCCATCTTCTGGTTGTGCCCCTTTATAGTGTATAGCCCCGTCCCCTACTTGGGGAGGGGGCGCATGCCTGGTATGTGTTTCTAGGGGGCTCTCGAAAGTTCTGGAAGGGTCTTGAGTCCCAGAAGGCGCTGTCACAGATGGCTGCAGGATGCAGGCTTCTGATTGGTGGAACTTCAAGGTGGCTGATTGGTGGAACTCAGTCCAGTTGCTAAGGTGGCAAGATTGCAAAGTCCCCATGCGTCCTTCCCACTGCCAATGTTGAGACATCTCCACATTCCTTTCCAGTCTCTTACAGCTGGAGCACCTCTCCTATGAAGTAAGGTTGATGGAGCTCAGCTTGTTCAATTTGGAGAAGAGAATTGTCTGGGGAGACCTCATTGCAGCCTTCCAGTACTTGAAGGGAGCTTCTGAAAAGGAGGGGGGACAACCTTGTCACACAGTCAGATAGTGACAGTTCAAGGGGGAATAGTTTTAAACTAAAACAGTGTAGACCAGGATTAAATATGAGGAGGAAATCTTTACTCAGGATGGTGAGGCACTGGAACATGTTTCCCAGGGAAGTTGTGGATGTCTCATTCCTGATGGTGTTCAAGGCCAGTTCAGATGGAGCCCTGAGCAGTCTGACCTAGTAGGTGATAGCGGGGCTGGAAGTAGACGATCTTTTAAGATCCCTACCAGCTCAAGGCATTCTACCATTCTTTGATTCTAAGCACCAGTCATTTGAAAAAAAACATTTTTTGTTAGAGTTTGGGTCTTGGTGCTACCAGTAACTGCAGAGACTGGAATTGGGAGCACATTGTTTGAGTGTATATCTTGAAGTGTACCATCACTACTGAATATCAAGCCAGACTAGATAAACACGTAGGGTAAGAGGTTTGGGAGTCAGGTATTAAGGCAGCCATAAATCTGGGCCTGATACTGAAGTAAACAGGGAATATGAGATTTGGATACTGTTGGGGGGGCAGGAGGTTGAAACCAAGTAACAGAATATAATACAAGAGTTAATAAACTGTGACATCTGATGATGAGCTACTGCTAAGGCCAGAGGTCTGGAGCAGCTAGCAGAGAGATCCTTTTTCATGTGTCTTTGCACGTGAGGCAGCTGGGAGACCAAGGAATCCATTGCTTGCTGTCAAAGGTCAGTTACTGGGGTGGGGGAGAGGGAAAAGGCTTTGAATGGGTGGGTGAGTTAGTGAGTAGATATCTATGTATGAGAACCACATAACAAAGTGAGTCTGTTGGCCTCAGAGATCTGGGAAACTGGGGAAACCAAGAGATACAGGGACCAGAGTGTGAAGGTCCAACTACTGGAGGTCTCTGCTGTGTGAGAGACCTCCAGTATTCCACATCTGTGGATACATGCATGGATATACATGCTTCTGAACACTGATTAGAGGGAAACAGGCTGTTTGTGCTGTTCATGTTTACATCTCTTTGTCTGACCTTGTATATATTTTGTACTGTATGAGTGCACCTCTCAGAAATACATACTCAGCTTCACTGCATGCCTGACCTGGCAACTGCAGAAGGCAACTTAGATAGTTCTTTCACAGAATCACAGATGATCAGAATGGTTGAGGTTGGAAGGGACCTCTGTAGTTCATCTGGTCCAACCCTGGGCTACCTATAGCCAGTTGCCCTGTGTCCAGACTGCTTTTGCATATCCACAATGAGGGACACTCCCCAGCCTCTCTGATCAATCTGTTCCAGTGCTTCATATTAAAAAAATGTTTTATGCTGTTCACATAGAACCTCCTGTGTTTCCACTTATGTCCATTGCTTTTAGTCCTGTCACTGGACTCCACCACTAGAGCCTGGCTCTGTCTGCTTTGCAGCCTCCTTTTACATATTAGTGTACATTGAGGAGATTCCTTGCTGACCTTTCCCTTCTTCAATAAGCAATAACAGTTCTCTGAGCCTCTCCCCAAACGTCAGATGCCCCGCCACCTTCACAGTCCTTTGTTGGACTCTCTCCAGTATGTCCATGATTCTCTTTTATTGGGGAGCACAGAACTGGACACAGTCCTGCAGGAGTGACCTTGTCAATACTGAGTAGAGGGGAAGGATCACCTCTCTCCATCTTCTGGCAACACTTTGTCTAATGTAACTCAGGATACCATTAGCCTTCTCTGTGGCAAGGACACATTGATTGCTCATGGTCATCAGGACACCCAGGGCCTTTTCTGACAAGCTGCTTTCCAGCTGGGTAGCCCCCAGCATGTACTGGTGCAGCACGGAGTTGTTGCTTCCCAGGTGCAGGACTTTGCACCTTCCTTCAGTGAACTTCAGGAGTTTCCTGCCAGTCCATTTCTCCAGCCCATTTGGGTCGCTCTGGATGGCAGCACAACCCTCTGCTGTTTCAGCCCCTCCTCCCAGTCATCAAGAAACTTGCTGAGGGTACACTCTGCCTAGCCATCCAGATCACTAATTAAGATAAACAGGATTGGACCCACTATTGGTCCCTGGGATGTGCTCCTAGTGACTGATCTCCAAATAGATTTTATACCATTGATCATCACCTTCCGGGCTTGACTGTTCAGCCAGTTTTCAGTCTCCTTCACTGCCTGCTCATCCAGCCCTTACTTAAAAACCAGACTCACACAGGAGAAACCCAGTGAGATTTAAAGATAGCCACTGTCAGGTCTAGAAGTTCAAAGAGAGGAGTGCTGTGGGTCCCAGATCCAGATCTGAGAAATTCTGATACCAATAAGTGGGATCAAGCTAGTGCTATATAGCAGGTAGAGGCTGGCTGTAGCAGGGTGGGAGAAGGCCCAGCCTGGATGTCTGCACAATGCTGAGAAGGAGTTTGTACACAGGTCTGCACACGCTGCTCAGGAAGTGTCACACTGCACTTCTCAGGTGGTGTTGACGCTCATCATTGCCCAGCTGAGCCTTTAGCAAGGCTAGGTGCCCAGCTCCCCTTAGTTTAACTTGACCTTTTGACCATTGTCTCTTTTTACTTTTCTTGTCAAGACAATCAATAGTTTTCCTTATCTTTCTCAAGGTGGGGACTTGTGTCCAAGAGCAGAGCATAGAACTTCCCTTTCAGATAGAGTTCCAAACCCTTGCTGCTCTCCAGCCTTGTCCGGGTAAGGTGCTGCTCATCTCCATCCAAGCTCTCTGTACCCCTCATTTCTCCATGTCCTGTGCAGGGCAGAGTGATTCTTTATCTTTCACTATGCTGCCCAACTTGTTGCTAGTTTTCTCCTTCCTCTACAAGGACCACAACAAAAAAAACAAATCCTTCCTCTCCTTCCTCTTCCCCTTTACCACCTCTATGCTTCCAGTGGCACCTCCTTCTCTCCTGATGGTCTTGCTCACAGGCTCCTCTCAGCCCCAAAGCCTTGTGAGTCCAACAGCCTTTCCATTGTGCAGTGGCTTTGTTTGCAAGGTCATACAGCTGTAGGGATACCTTGCTCTTGGCTTTGTCTGTGGAGATAGTGACTGGCTTTGGAAGGACAGGTCACAGCAGATGAAACCAGTTTTGGATCAAATTCTACAATATCTTGTAATCCCAGAGGCCTGATAAAGCCTGTACCTCACAATGTCTCAGTGTCATAAAGAAAAAAAATACCTATACACTTTTCAGTGATGTTGTAGGTGAGTAGGAGGCATCTAGAAAGCATTTCCTCCCTACAAAATGATACCATCATCTCTTTCAGAGAAAGGGCTTCTGGCATGACATGCAACGTATTTGAGAATTATAGGGAAAATCCAACCGTGCCATAGTGGCTATAATGCAGGGGCAGTGGGTGGGCCCTGGGCACTATCCTGATGTCTGCCTCCCTGTAGAAAGGGAAAATAGACACGGATACAGTACGAGCACTTCTGTGTCAAAAGTACGTCTCGTGCTCTTTCATTCTCCTCTCTGCCAGACATCAGTGCAGAAACAAACACATGACTTCCCTGGACCCAACACAGCTAAGAAATCTCTTGGTACGTCTAACAGTGCTGGTGCCCCAGAGCTGGCAGAGTCCACCTACAGCAGACTGGAGAAGGATCCACCAAAGAGGATTAGGCAATGCTGGGATGCGTTTCTTCTTGAGGTTTTACACATGCTGCCGCAGACTGAATCTGCTCATGCCCAGTCTCCAGATCCAGCATGTAACAAAGCAAACATCCACCCCTGCGATTCCATGAGTGTGTGTATGACCCACCTCCCTACCAAGGCTGCAATCCCTCTTTAGAGGAGGAGGATAGTCAAGTAGCTTGAGGCAAATTTGGGCTGCATGCAGGAGAAGCCATGTGCCATCCTGCAGCCCCTACAGCACCTCCACAGCATCCTCACCTAGGGAGATCATGGAATCATAGAATAGCTTAGGTTGGAAGGGACGTTAAAGATCATTGAGCTCCAGCACCCCTGCCATGGGCAGGGCTGCCACCCACCAGATCAGGCTGCCCAGGGCACCATGCAACCTGGCCTTAAACACCACCACGAATGGAGCGTCCACAACTTCTTTGAGCAATCTGTTGCTGTGCCTCATCAGCCTCTGAGTAAAAAATTTCTTCCTGACATCTAACTGAAATCTCCCCTCTTTACATTAAATACGTTCCCTGTTGTCTTATCACTATCTGCCTATGTAAAAAGTCAGTTCCCATCCTGTGTGTAAGCTCCCTTCAAGTACTGGAAGGCTGCAATGAGGTCTCCCCAGAGCCTTCTGTTCTCCAGGCTGAACAAGCCCAGCTCCTTCAGCCTTTCCTCACAGGTGAGGCACTCCAGCCCTCTGATAATCTCTGTGGCCTTCTTCTGGACCCACAAGATGTCCTGAGTGTGGCCAGCTCTTTTTACTCTCTTAGGATTGAAGGAACAACAGGGTAGAGGTAGGGAAGAGGCATTGATGGTAAGTTGTGGAGAGATCTGTGAATCAGATGAAAAGCCTATGCATTGTGAAAGGTTTGGGAATTGAGCTGCCCATGGGACTTAGTCATACACTACATTTAATTTCTAACTTCTGTTATGAATGTCAAACTTTACTGCAAATGGATAGGCGTTCCCGCATCTTTTGGATCTAAACCTCATTCATTTCACAGAGCATTTAGAGGCAACTGTCACTTTGAGAACAGTTCCTGTAACCACAGCAGTCCTTCTGCTTTCTGTGCTGCCAGTCCCTCTCTTGGTTTTATGGTGTGCTGTCTGGCACAGAAGTAGGTAGCGGTATCTATTGCTCTAAGGGCATGCAGCTGCAGGGAAACCTTGTTTTTGGTATTATCTGCAGAGATGGTGACACGACCTTGGAAGGGTGGGGCATAGCCTGTGTTATTCCCAAAAGGATAGATCCAGCCAAGGAATTGCAGCTCCCCTCCTGGAGACAGACGGACACAATTCCAGTCATAGCGAGGGCTATCCAGAGGTGCTCCTATTACAGTACAGGTGAGCGGGAGTGATCCAGAGACTGTCCCTTCCTTGGGACCAGATGCCACCATTTTTATTTTGGAAAGGGTGCCTGGAAAGACACAGAGCAGGTGTGAAGTTTGACTTTTTGTGAAAAATCCATGGATGCAGTAGCCAGTCTCGGTGTTGCAGGGTGCAGAAAAAAAATCCATGCAAGGATTGCTCTTAAGTAGTGGCATTTAGACTAGGGCAGTAGCAGGCCAGGTGTGCAGGAGCAGCCTGAGTCTACTCACTCCTGGTCTCTCATCTCTTTCGTCTCCCATCAGTGCTGTTCAGGACAAGGTGAGGAGCCAAAGCACCATCCTCTATGTTATCGTATCACTGCTTTGGAGGCAGGGAGAAAGGAAATAAACACCAAAGGGACGCAGAAAGGAGAAGAACCTAGCTCTTTTCTTACAAGGGAGAGGCAAGGCATGGATGGAGTGGATTACCATTACATACCCCCAGGAGCACCAGGAACACCATCCCTGGAGACAGTCCATCTCTACCCTTCACAAGCCGTACCTGAGCATTCACTTCTGCAGACACATGATAACAGTAACAGCAAAAAGGGGATAGGTGCTGGGTGCCCAAAGGTCCCCTACTACTTTCACATTTTGCTCCTCACTCAGGGTTTCTCCCCACAACTGTCAGACTGCCCACTGAGCCAGGGCATGGTATTATTAGGGGGTGAAGGAGAATGCTTAAGGGCCACAACTCTTCAAATAGTAGTTGTGAAAGGATACATGTCCTGGGCAGTGGATGTGCCCTTGTGAGGAAAGTGCACAAAACCCATTTCCCTGTCCTTGTCCCAGGAAAAGTGGGGTCTCACCTTTAGGAGCTGCAGGAAAGGTGATGACCAGCAGCCAGAGGAGCATTGCAGGCTTCTCCTGAGGAATTTTCACAGTGCAGGGTGATGTACGAAAGAGGGGCTGCAAGGGGCTCAGGCTTTCCTCTTGTAGAGTCAGCAGAGAAATCCCCTGCACTTCCAGTGCTGAAGGCTCAGATATCCTTCCAAACCCAGACAGATTTGCAGCTTCTTCTGAGCAAATGCTTTGCAGTTACAATTACTTCATGTACTGAGGAGTTGGATATATTTGTCAGCGCTGTCCTGGGTGGGGAGAGGAAGCCACATTTCCTTTCAAATATTGCTCAGCCTGCAAAGGAAACCCGTGCACCTCTTGTAATCTCCCTATGGCCCCTCAACTCATTTTCTTGGACTGTCTCTGTGTGGATTATTGCCCAGTAGATAGATAGGTGGGAGAGACCTGATAGTGTGGAGAGTGTTTTCTCCCTGGGAGTGAGATGGGAACAAACCCTGCCTCCCTCATCATAGAATCATAGAATCCTTGGAGTTGGAAAGGACCTTTAAAGGTCATCTAGTCCAACTCCACTGCAATGTACAGGGACATCTACAGCTAGATCAGGGTGCTCAGAGCTTGGTCCAGCCTGACCTTGAATGTCTCCAGGGATGAGGCTTCCACCACCTCTCTGAGCAAGCTGTTCCAGTGCTTCACCACCCTTACTGTAAAAAACTTTTTCCTTAAATCTAACCTAAATCTCCTCTCCTTCAGTTTGAAGCCATTCCCCCTTGTCCTATCCCCACAGACCCTGCTAAGGAGTCTGTCCCCCTCTTTCTTATAGCTCCCCTTCAGATATTGAAAGGCAGCTATCAGGTCACCTCGGAGCCTTCTCTTCTCCAGGCTGCACAGCCCCAGCTCTCTCAGCCTGTCCTCGTAGGGAAGGTGTTGCCTCCCCTGGATCATTTTTGTGGCCCATCTCTGGACACGCTCCAACAGGTCCATGTCTCTCCTGTGCTGAGAACTCCACATTCGGACACAGTGCTCCAGGTGAGGTCTCACCAGCGCAGAGCAGAGGGGTACGATCACCTCCCTTCCCTGCTGGCCACGCTGCTGTTGGTGCAGCCCAGGATTCCGTTGGCTTTGTGGGCTGCGAGGGCACACTGCTGGCTCATGTCCAGCTTGCCATCTACCAGTACCTCCAAGTCCTTTTCGGCAGGGCTGTACTCTATCCTTTTGTTCTCCAGCTTGTATTGATAGCAGGGGTTACTATGGCCCAGGAGCAAGACCTTGCACTTGGATTTGTTGAACCTTATGAGGTTCTCCTGTGCGATGGCATCCTGTCCCTCAGGCATGTCAACTACACCACACAGCTTTGTATCACCTGCAAACATGCTGAGGGTGCACTCGATCTCACTGTCAATGTCATTGATGAAGATATTGAAGAACATCGGTCCCGGCACTGAGGGACCCCACTTGTCACCGATCTCCATTCAGACAGTGTGCCATTGACCACCACTGTCTGGGTTTGACCCTGCCGCCAGTTCCTCGTCCATCGAACAGTCCATTCATCCAATCCATATCTTTCCAGTTTGGAGAGAAGGATGTTGTTGGGGACCGTGTCAAAGGCCTTGCTGAAGTCCAGATAGATGACATCAGTGGCTCTTCCCTTGTCCATTGATGCAGTCACACCATCATAGAAGGCCATGAGGTTGGTCAGGCAGGACTCGCCCTTGGTGAAGCCATGCTGCTTGTCTCACATCACCTCCCTCTCTTCCATGTGCCTTAGCATAGCTTCCAGGAGGATCTGCTCCATGGTCTTCCCTGGCACAGAGATGAGGCTGACAGGTTGGTAGTTCCCTGGATCATCTTTTCTATCCTTCTTAAAAAGGGTAGTTAGTCATCATAGTCAAAACCTGTTGCCATACCCCCAGCCAAAGGCCTCAGCTCCAAAACATAGTGAAAAGAGACAGCTTTGTAGGGGGCAAGAAGGTGATGAGCAGCAGCCAGTAAAGATTTACTAAGGGCAGATGGAGCTTGTGTAATGTGCTAGGATGAAACAACAGATTGCAAGGACACATAAGAACCTTAAAGAGATACCATCTCAGTTCCATTTCTATGTCTCTAAGAACAGTTTCCAAGTGTACCTCATCCAATAGCTCCTTATACAGATGGAAGTTAACTCCCCTGATGTTCAGAGCCCTCACTCCTCTCTGCCAGGCCCATATTCCTCAAGATCATGGACTTGATCAGGGCATGCTCACTACAACCCAGACTGCCTCCAATCTTTACATCCTTAATGATCCTGTCTACACTGGTGTGCACCAGGTCCAGTAATTTCACCTCTGGTGGGTCTGTTCAATATCTCGACCAGGGAGTTATCCTCAGCAGACTCCAGGAGTGTCCTGGATTGCTTGCAACTCACCATGTTGTTTTCCCAGAAGATATCTGGGTAGTTGAAATCCCCCATCAGAGTCTGCGAGCCTCTTGCAGCTGAGGCCCCATTAACAGACTCCCCTTGATCGGGCATCCTGCAGTAGACACCCAACCCCGAATAGGTCTGGTCCCTAATTCTAACCCACAAACTCTTAAACTGATTATGACTGCTTTTTAGAGGTAGCTCTTTGCATTCTATCCAATTCTTAACATTGGTCTGGTCCATAATTTTAAGCTGCAAGGTCTCAGCCTTGTCTTGACTGTTTCTTAGAGGCAGCTCTTCACAATCTATCCACTTCTTAACATAGAGGGCAACTCCGCGACCCCTCCAGCCCTGCCTGTCCCTTCTAAAAATCTTTTAGCCCTCAATCTTAGTATTTCCATTGTGTGATTTGTACAATGAGAGCAATTAGGTCATAATTTTCTATCATCTGCTCATAGCTTTCATCTCCTCCTCCTGATTTCCCATGCTGCATGCATTGATGAAGACCATGGGTGTCCAACCTTTTTGCTTGCCTGGGATGCACTGAGTGAAGAGGAATTGTCTTGGGTAACTGTATAATATAGTTCGTGCATACAAGTAAAAAAACTTATTTTTTTAATATATATCAATTCTAATATTTTGAAATGTATACTTTTTTTTCCTTTTCATTATGTTAGTTCCATGTGAAAAAGATGTGGTCGTTAAATAGACAATTCAGAAAATGCACAAATTCTGACAAGAAGTGAATAAATGTAGGTATAACATCCTTCTTCTGTAAACTCGCCTTTACCACGCTTGAATTAGCAAAATGACATGTTTGTTTAGGTGATTATTACTTGTATATTGCCCCCATGTGGTCAGAATAGGAGAAAGACTAATCAAATCACAGAATCACAGAATCCCAGAATTGCAGGGGTTGGAAGGGACCTTGAGAGATCATCGAGTCCAACCCCCCTGCCAGAGCAGGGTCCCTACAGCAGGTTGCGCAGGTAGGCGTCCAGGCGGGTCTTGAATATCTCCAGGGAGGGAGACTCCACAACCTCCCGGGGCAGCCTGTTCCAGTGCTCCGTCACCCACACCGTGAAGAAGTTCTTCCGCATGTTGGTGCGGAACTTCCTGTGCTCCAGCTTAAGGCCATTGCCCCTTGTCCTGTCCCCACTGACCACCGAAAAGAGGTTCCCCACCTCCATTTTCCTTCTGCAACTAAGATACATATAAACATGGATCAGGTCCCCTCTCAGCCTTCTTTTCTCCAGGCTGAACAGACCCAGCTTACTGAGCCTCTCCTCATAAGGGAGATGCTCCAGGCCCTTGACCATCTTTGTGGCCCTCCGCTGGACTCTTTCCAGGGGGTCCCTGTCTTTCTTACACAGGGGAGCCCAGAACTGGATACAGTATCCAGTTTTTGCATCGCAAAGCTAATTAAAAACCAATTGCAAAGTATTTCGTATTTTCGTGAGCTTTTTAGACATTGAAAATTATAAAATTTGTCAGCATTAGATAAGTATTTTGGATATTTCTTCTGCAGTGAATGTGCTACCTTATTTGATTATTTTATGAAATAACACAAGCACAAGTTTAATAATTAAATAAGAAAACTTATGTCTGCTTAACAACTGTGTGTGCTGCCCAGGCCCAGGGCTGCACACAGGCTCCCCAGGTGCCATCCCTTCGAGGAGAGGCCTCCTCGGACAGAAGAGCTCTCAGTCTCCCAGTGCTCGCCTCACACCTGCCTGCCTCCATGCCTGACTCCCCCGGAGCAGCAATGGAAGAGCTGAGCCTGCNCCCCGGAGCAGCAATGGAAGAGCTGAGCCTGCAAGGC
>WBMW01000097.1:0-17468 GCA_013396635.1 Penelope pileata
GCTGAGCCAAACCATAACACATGTTCAGAGCTCATCTTCTTGTCATGGTTACATATAATGGCTGCGTTTACATACAATGCAACACTGTAGAGTGGATCTAAAGAATAGAGCAGCAGCTGTGAGGAATTCAGTTCCCATACAATAAGGATATCAGGAGAGTTATTTCACATTCCCTTCAGACTCCCAGGTCTCATGGATACAATGTCCACCAGCAGCTTGAGGAAGTTGGATGTGGATGTATTCCTAGAGCACAAGTATTCTGGTTTAGCCCTGTCTGAAAGGAAACCACTTCAAGCACTTCTTGACTCTCAGTGATGTGAACACAGGGAGTCCAAAGTGCATCCGCAATCTGAACCAAAATAGTGTACATGTTGCACTCAGTGACATAGCACCTACATTCACTGGTGTGGATCTGATGGTATTTTCTCCCTATAGCTCATACAGCTTGCACAATCTGCAGACTATTGCAGTCCCACCATCAAACAGCCTCTGGGCATAAGCTGTAAGCAAATCTCCTTTTTTCTTTGGAATATATTATTATAAATGCTATTTTCACCAGTCCTGTACATGCTTGATGAAATGATTAAGTTAGCTTTCTAGGCATAAGTCAGGAAACACTAATTTGCAAATTGTACAGATTCTCAGAGACAAGCTGAAGCATGAGAGACAGCATTATTTTACCAGAGTTGGAAATGTGAGTGAAAAAGGTTAAGGAGAAAATATTTCTTGTCAAACAAGGGGTATAAATGAAGTGAATAATAAGGAGAGAATTTCACTTTAGATGGTCACATAACTGAAATTTCACTTATAATACCTATGTGAATGAAAAATAAGTAACTGATATATGATAAACATTAGTTTCCTCTCATCCAGATAGTCTCTATCACTGGGTAGAGACGAGGCGATTCACTGTAAAAGAGGAGACTAGAGGAAAAATATATTTAGAAAGTCCCCATTCCTTATTTCCTGTTAGGACAAAGCTACAGAAGCATTTTTCAGTGGTCTCTTCTCCCTTTCTGTACTTCAGGTTCTCAATCACTCTTCCTTTACGTGAAGTTGGCATGCTCACTCTTAAAGCTCTACTAAAGGTTACAATGTCATTCAAGTAGATGTCCATGGTCCATTATTCATTTGAATAGGTGTTGGAAGATTTTGTAGGACATTATGGAATTTGCTGGAGTGGGGGTTACTGGAAACCATATATATCCTGGTGGCAGAATCTAGTGTTAGAGCTATTCAAATGTGTGACCAGTTTTGTGCTTTTTCTTTCCTGTTTCTGCTCCTCATAGGATTCAAAACGTTCTTATATCAAAAAAAAGATTCTTTTCAGTCTAACTTGAAATTCATGTAAATTCTAGTTCTGAGATTATGTTATTTATCCTTTATATTTATCATGTACACTTTCATTTAAAATCATAGGATAGTTTAATGAAATTATAGAAGCAAACTTCTTGTTGTTTTTCTCCTGTGTCTTAGTTTCTAACTGAAACTTTCTCTCAGTGTCTACTACAAAGCTGTGTTTTGGTTCTAGAAAGAAAACATGGCTGATAACNCGAAAGGCTGTGTGGGGTTTCCAGGCCTGCCTGCTGAAACCAGAACATCCTGGAAGCCTTTAGTTTTCCCTTAACACAACATCATATAATTGCTTTTCTGCATAGCTTGCGATTAGCTGTGAAAATTCAAATTAAAAAAAAAAAAAAAAACAGGACAAACAGGAAAAGAGACTGTACTTTATTCTTCCACTTTCCCTCCTATTTTGCTCTCTCTGCCTTCCATTTCATCTTCTCTTCACTATTCAGCCATTCTGACTCTGTTGTTCTTCCAGCCCTATTAATAATCTTCTTCATTTAGTCTCTCTCTCCTTTACACGGTGCTGCTTTTTATCTCCTTGGTATTGCCTGATCCCAACACTGTAATAAACCTCATATAGGCTGATGAATTTAAGCATTAGCACATCTGAGTGATGTTTACTCTCAAACAAAGTTCTCTCTCCCTTTTGCCCTTGCTGACATACCCTCTGTTTTTCCTCTTAAATGACAGTTAGCTTGGTATGGTTCTGCCCTTTCTTTGTAAATATAAATAGATAGTTTAAGGATATTTTCAGCCTCAGAGTTTTAAGAAAGTTTCAATTTAGCTTTTATTAGATGCTGGGCAGCATAGTGCCAGACTGTGTACACAGTTAAACAACAAGAGCTCTCCCAGGGGAGTATATTGTTGGAAGCTTTGGCATCTATATGCAAATCAGACTTTCCGTATTTGCTATCAGTTACAACAGAGATTTTCCACCCAAGCAAGACATTTTTTTTTCTGTAGCTATGTAAAATACTGACAAGCCCTGAAGAAAATAGTCTGCTCTCAGTAGCTGTGAATGTTACAAAAACTATATTGATTTTAGGGATTTTTTGAAGAGGCAAGCTATCTTAAAGCATGGCTATAACATGCTGCATAACATGTCAGAAAAAATAAAGGGGAATGCTGAAGTCCACTCATCAGAAGTGAAAAGAAGAAATATCATGATACTTTCATTATTTGATTTGGGCAGAAGGAACAAAGAATATTTTCATAAAATTTCTGAAGTGTGAGACACTAAAATGCAGTAATTCTAAAGGTTGTCCTAAGCAGCCTTTCTGTTGAGGTTATGGACTCCTGGAGCTGAACCCCGCGGAAGAAAACCTGAGCAAAGCAACACATGACAAGTAGCTCTTGGAGATTGAGAAGGTAAGCTGTATTGCACAGCTTAAAGGGTGAAAGATCCCCCCTCCCCACCTCCTTCCCTCCCAGCTGCCCCAGAAAAAGTCTTGTTTCTGAATTCTGGGAGGGTAAACATGCTTTCATTTCCGTGTTATACCCGAACTGTAGAAACTGACATCTGAGACACCCATGAAAGATATCTACAATACTCGGGTGGGAACTGTAATATGCAATGGGCATCAATGTGGCACACAGTGAATACAGAGCTAGCTGTTTTTTCACCTCTATCTGATTTATGCAAAAGAATAGTCACATCTGGCTATAAAATACATTCACTTTTTTCATATGGGGCAGTGATGCACAAAAATAATTTTAGTGATAAATTGATACCAATTATGAGCAATGAGTCACCAACAGTTTGGGAAGAAAGTGGTTCTAGTGCTTGAATTAATAAAGAAACAATGCCTTTAAATACCTGATACTTGGCAACTGCATTGACGTTTGGTTTTTTGTCTTGTACATCATTAGTATTTTCCCTTCAACTGATAAGAGACCAATTTCTACCTTACCTACCTGCTTCTTCCCTTCATGTCCCTGCAGTTATTGCATTCCCAGCAGTGCATGTTTCACAGCACACTGAGCAGAGCAGATATTGGCTTTGAAAAAAAGGGACATAAGGAAAGTAGGAAAACGTGGAGTGTTACTCTTTTTAAGGGTTTGAGGAGATCAGCAGCAGGCTGGACCAAGAAGTGAATGAAAACATTATTACTTCATCAAACAAGGAGCAGCGCATATGTGGGAGAGTGGTGGGTTAATAATCATGGTCACGCTTGTCTAAGGTCAGGCATTGCAACGGCTGCCTATGCAACAGCTTGATCTGGAGAAATCTAAATTGTCTGGTTGACTTTGGTTACATGATGATCCTATAGAACGCAACAGACCAGACCAACACCTCTACATGACAAGGATGTAATGCTCCCCGTAGGATGGAGTCACTCAGTGCACGAGTTGTTTGGGTTAGAGTATGGGCTCATACACTCATTCTAAAAGAAACATAGACCTGCCGTATTATTTGAAAAAGAGGTAACACTGAACTGCTCTTGTTCTAGATCTGTATAAAATTTTATTTCATTTGAGTGTATTAAAGTGCAAACTTAGATCTATCCATCCAACTAAAAAGTCTGAATCTGTATATGTATTTATGCTGTTAAATGAGATGGTTGCCCTGGTAACAAGGGACGCTGAGAAGGCGGAGATACTGAACACCTTCTTTACTTCAGTCTTTACTAATAAGACTGACCCTGGGGAATCCTGGACCATGGAGGTAAGAGTGACTGGGAAATGGAACGTTTTCCTTTGGTCAAGGAGGAGATGATCAGAGAGAGTCTAGACATCATCAACGCACACAAATCCATGGGCCCCAATGGGATGAACCTACGTGTGCTGAGGGAACTAGCAGAAGTGATTGCTGAATCACTCTCTATCATCTTTGAAATGTCTTGGAGAACAGGAGAGGTGCCTGGAGACTGCAGCATAGCCAATGTCAGTCCGATTTTCAAAAAGGGCAAGAAGGATTCTCTGGGAAACTACATGCCAGTCAGCCTCACCTCTGTCCCTGGAAAGGTGATGGAACAACTTGTTCTGGATGCTATCTCCAAGCAATTGGAAGCGAAGAAGGTTATCAGCAGTAGTCAGCATGGATTCACCAAGGCGAAATTGTGTTCGACCAACCTGATAGCCTTCTATGATGACATCACTGGCTGGGTAGATGAGGGGAGAGCAGTGGATGTTGTGTACCTTGACTTCAGCAAAGTCTCCCACACCATCCTTATAACGAAGCTTAGAAAGTGTGGGAGGGCAAGTAGGGAGGCTGCTCACTTCTCATTTGGGAGCTCCAGAGTGCTGCTGTTGATTGCAGCTACCATGGTGAGCACCCACCAAATCAGCTGGGCTGAGGCAGTGACCCAGATCAAGGGAACAGAGCCTTTCTGGGTTCATGCATGCACC
This sequence comes from Penelope pileata, assembly GCA_013396635.1. Lineage (NCBI taxonomy): Eukaryota > Metazoa > Chordata > Aves > Galliformes > Cracidae > Penelope > Penelope pileata. The sequence continues at coordinate 4,699 of WBMW01000097.1, forward strand.
CAGGTGGACCTCTCGAGGGGCAATGCAGCTATCCAGACTTTTAGCTGCGGGCAACTCTGGAATCTGGAAGTCCTTCTAGGTCCTGAGGGAGGAGGAGGTGTGTTCTGCTCAATGAGCTTCTTGGGCAGATGGTCAGGCTGCAGGAGGAAATCACCAGGCTGAGAGGCACCTGGGAATCTGAGAGGCAGACGGGTAAGAGGACGTTTGAATAGACACATGCTAAGCAGCAGTCCCCTCCTAAGCCCCTGCAAGGGGAAGTAGCTAAACCAGCTTCCCATCTGGAGGATAAAGGACGTGATAATATACAAGATGAAGGGGGCCGAACCCTCATCCCTGCTCAGAGTAGGAGGAGGCATCTTCCACCAACCCCCACAGTGCCCCTGTGCAACAGATTCAAGGCTCTGCGGCTGGAAACAAATGAGCATCTGAAAAGTATTCAGAACGCAGGCAGCAACAAGCAAATTGAGAACTCCGGAAGCGACAAGCATATTAAGCAGGGCCAATGGGGAAATTGTATCAAAAGTAGTACCACAAAAAGAGTGAAAATTCTTAATAATTGGGGACTTCTTGCTGGGGTGCACTAACGCCCCCATTTGCCACCCACATAACCTCTCCAGAGAGGTTCGCTGTCTTCCAGGGATGCATGTTAGAGATATTAAGAAGACTCTACAGCAGTTGATAAAACAGGAAGACTACTACATACTCGTCATTCAGGTAGGGTCTCAGGAGGCTACAAGGAGGAAATTGAAGAACATTAGAAAGGACTTTGCATCCCTTGGAAAGACACTAAAGGGATCAGGAGTGCAAGTAGTGTTCTCCTCTGTCCTCTCAATTGGCAGGTGGGACCCGGAAAAATGGAGGAGAATGAGTCAGGTAAATGACTGGCTGAGTGGATGGTGTTATGATCAAGGTTCTGGCTACTATGACCTTGAGCAGGCCTTTGAGAGTCCAAGTATGTGAGCATTGGATGGAATGCAACTGAGCAGGTGAGGCAAAAGTGTTTTGGGGAGCAAGCTGTCTGGATTGATTACCAGGGCTTTGAACTAGATTTGATGGAGGAAGAGGGTAGAGTTTGATATGACAGGAGGGCTAGGGGATGCTATCACTTTAGGAGATTGCAGGGAAAAACCTCTGAATTGTCCCATATGATCTTGTGAGGACTCCTCAGAGGAGGTAACATTGCCAACAGCCCACAAGAAATCTTGTTGCATCCCTCCTGGGATGTCTGCACCCTCCGTATCTCTGAAGTGCCTGTATACTACTGCATGCAGTGTGGGAAATTAACAGGAAGAACTAGAGATCTGTATGCAGTCACAGGACCGTGATCTCACTGGGTTCACAGATACATAGTGGGACAGCTCACATGACTGGAATGTTGTCATGGATGGCTATGTCCTTTTCACAAAAGACAGGCTGGTAAGGCGAGGTGGTGGAGTTGCTCTTTATGTGAGAGAGCAGCTAGAATGTATTGAGCTCTACCTGGGGGTGGATAATGAACAAGCGGAGAGCTTGTGGCTGAGCATCCAGGGTCAGACTAGTATGGGTGACACTGTTGTGGGTGTGTACTACCGGCCACCTGATCAGGAGGAGGAAGTTGATGAGGCCTTCTAAAAGCAGCTGGAAGTAGCCTGGCGATCCCAGGCACTGGTTCTTATGGGGGACTTTAATCATCCAGATATTTGTTGGATGAGCAACACAGCCAGACACTCACAGTCCAGACAGTTCCTGAAAGGCACTGAAGATAACTTTCTGATGCAGGTGGTGGAGGAGCCGACTAGGGGGTGTGTGCTGCTGGACCTTGTTCTTAGTAACAAGAGAGGGCTCGTTAGAGGTGTGGGGGTTGGAAGCTGTCTGGGGCAGAGTAACCATGAAATTGTAGGGTTCTCTATTCTTGGTGATCTCAGGAGGGACGTCAGCAAAACTGCTACTTTGGACATCCAAATGGTGGACTTGGAACTGTTCAGGACACTGGTAGGGAGGGTCCCTGGGGAATATATCCTGAAGGGTAAAGGAGTTCAGGAAGGCTGGACACTCCTCAAGAAGTAAGTCTTGAAGGCGCAGGAGCAAGCTGTTCCTGAGTGCCATAAGATGATCTGGAGGGGAAGAAGTCCTGCGTGGATGACCAGGGAACTTCTGCTTAGACTCCAAAAGAAAAAGAGAGTCTATCTTTGGTGAAAGAAGGGATGAGCGACTTGGGGAGATTACGAAGAAGTTGCTAGGATATGTAGGGAGGAAATAAGGAAGGTAAAAGCTAAGCTTCAGCTCAACCTGGCTACTGCAGTAAAAGGCAACAAATAACGTCTTTACAAATATATTAACAGTAAGAGGAGGGCTAAGAAGAATCTCCATCCTTTAATGGATATGGCAGGGAACATTACTGAGGATAAGGAAAAGGCTGAGGTTCTTAATGCCTTCTTTATATCTGCCTTTAATAGTCAGACTGTTTAACCTCAGGATACTCTACCCTCTGACCTGGAAGTATGTGATGGGGAGCGGAACGAACCTCCCACAATTCAGGTGGAGGCAGTTAGAGACCTGCTACTCCACCTAAACTGCAACAAGCCCATGGGACTATATAGGATCCACCTGAGGGTGCTGAGAGAGCTGGTGGACATTATAGCCAAAACACTTTCTACCATCTATCAGCGTTCCTGGTTAACCAGAAACATCCTGGAATACTGAAGGCTTTCCAGTGTGGCTCCCACCTACAAGAAGGTTCATAAGGAAGATCCAGGGAACTACAGGCCTTTCAGACTGACCTCAGTGCCAGGAAAGGTTATGGAATGGATCATCTTGAGTGATATCACACGGAATGTGCAGGACAGCTGGGGGATCAGGCCCAGCTAGCACAGGTTCACAAAAGGCAGATCCTGTTTGATCAACCTCATCTCCTTCTATGACCGGGTGACCCACCTGGTGGATGAGGGAAAGGCTGTTAACATAATCTACCTAGACTTTAGCAAAGCCTTTGACACAGTATTCTGTAACTGTAATATCACGGCTATTTGCCTAGGAAGCTTTGGTTTGCCCTGTAAGACACGCGACTGCCACTGAGTCTAACCAGACCTTTTCTTTCAAGCAGGGTAGTACATTCTTGATGGATGGACCTTTCCTGTTGCTGTCAGAATTTAATTAATTGCGTGTAATGTTACATTTCAAGACAGTTTTTGGTATCTTTCTGCATCTCTAGCTGAACCTTTTGTTTCCTGAAAGAAAAGGTTATTGAAAGATCCATTTCAAGAAGCATTTGTGATCACATTATTGAGCATAAGATTCAGTAAACTCCTTTGAATGTTAGTTGAAATAGGTTATTCAAGGTAAGATGCTACTGAATTCTGTGCAAATCATGTCTTATCCCTATGCAGGTGTCCCCTCTAATTCTGCTGTTTGTGTTCTCTGCCTAAGTGATAAACCCACTTGAAGTTGGCATGGTGTGATGATTTAGCAGATGCATGTGTACTTTATACATTTCAGTTTGTGTTTATGAACTACACATAACACTACATCATATGAATAGCCTTCATTCTGTACTGTATGTTGGGAGAGGAAGGTGAAGCAGTGTTCACAGATATGACTGTGAACAGATTGTTGGCTAAAGAGCTTTAGAGCCTGGAATATTTTCATCTAGATGAAAAGAAAAAGGAATGACCATATTTTAGATGAAAAAGGAATATGGAGTCAACAAAGATGAAAGAATGAACAACGAGTAGTCAGCATGATTCACCAAGGGGAAATCATGTTTGACCAGTCTGGTAGCCTTCTATGATGACATCATCAGCTGGGTAGATGCGGGGAGAGCAGTGAATATTGTCTACCTTGACTTCAGCAAGGCTTTTGGCACTGTCTCCCACAACAGCCTAATAATGAAGCTGAGGAAGTGTGGGACAGATAGTGAGGTGGGTTGAGAACTGGCTGACTGGCCGAGCTCAGAGGGTAGTGATCAGTGGTGCAGAGTCCAGTTGGAGACCTGTAACTAGTGGTGTTCCCCAGGGGTTGGTGCTNCTATCAGCGTTCCTGGTTAACCAGAAACATCCTGGAATACTGAAGGCTTTCCAGTGTGGCTCCCACCTACAAGAAGGTTCAGAAGGAAGATCCAGGGAACTACAGGCCTTTCAGACTGACCTCAGTGCCAGGAAAGGTTATGGAATGGATCATCTTGAGTGATATCACACGGAATGTGCAGGACAGCTGGGGGATCAGGCCCAGCTAGCACAGGTTCACAAAAGGCAGATCCTGTTTGATCAACCTCATCTCCTTCTATGACCGGGTGACCCACCTGGTGGATGAGGGAAAGGCTGTTAACATAATCTACCTAGACTTTAGCAAAGCCTTTGACACAGTATTCTGTAACTGTAATATCACGGCTATTTGCCTAGGAAGCTTTGGTTTGCCCTGTAAGACACGCGACTGCCACTGAGTCTAACCAGACCTTTTCTTTCAAGCAGGGTAGTACATTCTTGATGGATGGACCTTTCCTGTTGCTGTCAGAATTTAATTAATTGCGTGTAATGTTACATTTCAAGACAGTTTTTGGTATCTTTCTGCATCTCTAGCTGAACCTTTTGTTTCCTGAAAGAAAAGGTTATTGAAAGATCCATTTCAAGAAGCATTTGTGATCACATTATTGAGCATAAGATTCAGTAAACTCCTTTGAATGTTAGTTGAAATAGGTTATTCAAGGTAAGATGCTACTGAATTCTGTGCAAATCATGTCTTATCCCTATGCAGGTGTCCCCTCTAATTCTGCTGTTTGTGTTCTCTGCCTAAGTGATAAACCCACTTGAAGTTGGCATGGTGTGATGATTTAGCAGATGCATGTGTACTTTATACATTTCAGTTTGTGTTTATGAACTACACATAACACTACATCATATGAATAGCCTTCATTCTGTACTGTATGTTGGGAGAGGAAGGTGAAGCAGTGTTCACAGATATGACTGTGAACAGATTGTTGGCTAAAGAGCTTTAGAGCCTGGAATATTTTCATCTAGATGAAAAGAAAAAGGAATGACCATATTTTAGATGAAAAAGGAATATGGAGTCAACAAAGATGAAAGAATGAACAACGAGTAGTCAGCATGATTCACCAAGGGGAAATCATGTTTGACCAGTCTGGTAGCCTTCTATGATGACATCATCAGCTGGGTAGATGCGGGGAGAGCAGTGAATATTGTCTACCTTGACTTCAGCAAGGCTTTTGGCACTGTCTCCCACAACAGCCTAATAATGAAGCTGAGGAAGTGTGGGACAGATAGTGAGGTGGGTTGAGAACTGGCTGACTGGCCGAGCTCAGAGGGTAGTGATCAGTGGTGCAGAGTCCAGTTGGAGACCTGTAACTAGTGGTGTTCCCCAGGGGTTGGTGCTGGGTCCGGTCTTGTTCAATATCTTCATCAACAACCTTGATGAGGGGATAGTGTCCACCCGCAGCAAGTTCACTGATGATACTAAGATACTAAGCTGGGAAGAGCGGCTGACATGCCAGAAGGCTGTGCTGCCATTCAGCAAGACCTGGACAGGCTGGAGAGTTGGGCAGTAAGGAATTGTATGAGGTTTAACAAGAGCAAGTGTAGAGTTTTGCACCTGAGGAGGAATAACCGCATGCACCAGTACAGGCTAGGGGATGACCTGCTGGAGAGGAGCTCTGCATAGAGGGACCTAGGGGTCCTGGTGGACAACAGGTTGGCCATGATTCAGCAGTGTGCCCTGGTGGCCAAGAAGGCCAACGGTATCCTGGGGTGCATTAAAAAGTGCATTGCCAGCAGGTCGAGGGAGGTGATCCTCCCCCTCTACTCTGCCCTGGTGTAAGAGACCGACTGGAAACTTGACTCAACAACTCAGGCTAGAGAGGCAAGGTGGGGGAGCAGACTGGGTCCTGTGGAGGCAGGGCAGCAAGCTGTTCTACCCACTTCCTTTTTTGGCAGCTTACTGAGGAGGGGGCTGCATGACTTTGCAGAAAAGTCCCAAATCTTCTGGAACCCCATGCTGTGCAGGCACAGGGAGGGTTGCCACCCCAAAGGCAGTCTGTGACCATCTGGTCTGTATAAAGGTGAACACACATGTTCTGCCTTTGTCGTCAATCCACCACCCGCAGTGGTCAACCTGCCACCTGTGGATGAAGCCTCTGTTGACCCACCACCCACGGATGAACGCTGGATCTGAGGATGTGGTGAAAACCTGTCCCTTCTGCTTCTATTTTCTTTTCTCTCTTAGTTTTCCTTTCCTCTTAATCTGTTTTCATTTATTTCCTTTACCAGTTATAACCTAATTTTGCCCATTAGCAAGACCCGGATGCTGAAGTGCCTGTTTATCCATAATGCTTATTGTGGTTGTTGTTAGGATGTTGCCCAATTTTGCCTTGAAATTGTGGACCAATTGTGGTCGTTGAAGTAAGTAAATTGTTTTGTGTTGTTCCTCTGAGTCATTGTCCGACTCCGTCGCTGCCCCGACCCCTGCTGACCAGGGTGTGCCTTATTCAGTGGGATAGTAAAGATTCATCTTCCTCACAACCCACTGAGTGGGTCGAGACACCTGGTCAGGCCTCACCTGGAGTACTGTATCCAGTTCTGGGCTCCCCAGTACAAAAAAGACAGGGACCTCCTGGAAAGAGTCCAGCAGAGGGCAACAAAGACGAAAAAGGGCATGGAGCATCTCCCTTAGAGGAGAGGCTGGGTAATCTGGGTCTGTTCAGCCTTGAGAAAAGAAGGCTGAAAGGGGATCTGATCAATGTGTGCAAATATCTAAACTGTAGGAGGCAAATGGACACAGGCAATCTCTTTTCAGTGGTCTGTGGGGACAGGATGGGGGGAAATGGCCTAAAACCAGAGCACAGGAAGTTCCACATGAATATGTGCAAGAAATTCTTCATGGTGCGGGTGGTGGAGCACTGGAACAGGCTGCCCGGGTACGTTGTGGAGTCTCCTTCCCTGGACATATTCAAGACCCATCTGGATGCCTACCTGTGCGACCTACACTAGGGAACCTGCTTTGGCAGGGGAGTCGGACTCGATGATCCCTAGAGGTCCCTTCCAACCCCTACAATTCTGGGATTCTGTGAAAAGAGGGCCTTCTTTGCCCATAGAGGCATCCTCTTCAACTCTGAGGCTCCTAAGCCTAGAAAGTGTACTCAAGAAGTCAAAGAGAGAATGCTCTTTGAAAAATATAATTTTCTTTTCCTCGGAGATATAGAAGAGTGAAACATAAGCATGGGACAGGCGAAACTCCAGCTCAGAGACCTTAACCAGAGCTGGAAAAGATTCTTTGTGCTAGGCTGAATATCACGTTCTGATCTCAGCTGATGTTTGCAAAATACAAATGATAGATAATGTGAGAGACTCCAGGAGCAGCTGGAAACTGACAGAAAGTCATGGATTACTCAAGTTCTACTATATTTGTTCCAAGACTAGCATCTGGAAAACGAGTGCCCATACAATAGGGTAGGTAGAATGAGTGAATGTAATGCCCCATTTGGAGAATGCTCTTGCTATTACGCTGTTTATATGTAAAATGCAAGCTCAAAACTTAAATCCTAATGGTAGAAACAAAAAGAAACCTTTCTTCAGCAGAGCTGGGAGATACTTTTATTCTTGTCTGCAGAGAAAGTGGGGCAGCTCTTTTTTCACTGATCTTGCTACTACCTTTTTTTTTTTTTTTTCCTTTTTCTTCTGGTCTTTCTGAGATTACTTTGATTTCATGCTCTTTCTAAAACAGGTATTAGGCATTTGAGCAGCCGGAGATCCTTTCCCCTGCATCACCTTTAGGCTGGTTCTAGCTGGCTAAATATATAAATAAATAAACAGGAGAAGGTTTCTGTGCATATGTACAAGGCAGATCTTTTACTTGAGTCTCTCAGATAGGTAACTGCATCACAGCAGGAGGTTATCTGGCAGTAAAGTAAATGCATGCTGTCTTCTACTGAAGTAGGTTGCTCCCTGAGTGTACACGAGTGAACACAACAGGGAGACAGAAGACTTTCTGTGGTGTTTTCTCCTTTAAGACAGTTGGGTCTGATTCAAATATTCTGCTATGCTTCTGGAGATGTCAATCCACAGCATGGAGGTGGGGAAGGGGCACCCCAGGAAATCAAAGGGAACTTGATTATCTATCTGCTGACAATGACAAAACCATTTCACTCCTCAGCTCTTCACAGAATGTAAGGGGGGAGGAAATTAAAAGCGTGAACATTTTTAATGAGTGCAATTATTGAATCATCAGTCACACAGTCCATCTGCTTCAGAGTGTTTCAGTGACTAGAGAAAGACTAAAATATTGCTTTGCCTTTTTGCATTCATATAATCATATAAATATTCTTTAAGGAAAAGCTAATGATATTCATACATCATGCCCACCACTTTCAATAACTTGCGGTTCCCCTTTCACTTACTTCATTTTATTAATCACTAATTTTGAATCTGACACCAGATTGGTGAAAACATCTTGGCAGATGCATGGGTAACAGCTAACCCCTGTGGCATTAAGTATAGAATCATACAAAACTCAGTTTGAGAGATAAATGAATGCAAAATTTATCTCAAAGGCTTCATTTAGCTTAGAGTTTAGTGAGCAAAAGAAACTTCATGCTGCAGTAAAAAAAAATTAGTGGGGGCATTGGATTTAAAATTCCTTTACCCCAACCCACTTTGCACACAGATCTGAGCATGACAGCACATCAGGGAAGAGCCAAAATGTATTCAATAGAGTTTTAAAACCTTTGCAAATAGTCAGGATAGATAGAGGAGGGAAGGTTCAGATAAATGCCTGAACCTGAGGAATTGTGACAGAACTATAAATCTATTTTGGTTGTGGTACCCTAAAATCCATCCCAGAAAGGCAGAGAAGGTAGAGATTTGGATCTCAAATCAGTAACAGGCTTTGCTACATGATAACTTATTATGTTGGGATTTGTGCTACAAGCATGAGTCAGAATGAAAAGAAGTATCATTTTGTGTAAGGAAAGTTTTCTGGAATTGCAAATAAATTCAACATTCAGTATGGACGTCCTTTGTCTAGCTCTTTTCAGGCTTGCCCTGCAGTACCCAGCTGAGAATTACCCCTATACAGTAATGTGCACAACTATGAGATATATGATCTCAGAAATCTCTAAATTTTCTACTGGAACCAGTGTCTAAAGATTCTGAACTCACATTGAGGATTGCAAACAATACACAGTATTTTCTCCATAGATAACAAAACAAAATAACGTCTTACGCTCTTCTTGAATCTTAACTTCCTCTCTTTCTCCTCTCTCCCTCTCTTTCTCCTCCTCTCTTTTTTTTGTAAAAGAATAGTCTTAGAACAAGTTTTCATCTTGGGTATGAAATTCAAAGCAACTGTTGCCAATTAAAAGCCCCAAAGATATTACAAGTGTTGAGTTCCGTATTGTGATCAATGTAACATTAATCCTGGTACTTAAGCTAAATACAGGAGAATTGTATGAGTGGTGGTGAAATCTCTTTGTCCATTTTCTGGAATAATAAGATGAATGATTGTTTTTGTTGTTACATTACAATGTTAATTTTATGAAATAATTATTTTTTTCATTTTCACATTACAAATTGTGTCAAAGTAACAAAGATCAAAGAAACAAACAACTAGTTGTAATGTTATCATGGCATCCAGGCTGTGCCTAATCAATATGCTACTAACTTTTCCCTTTTCTCCAAGTTAATGTCTAGCAAAAGCTACAGAAACAATTTTTGCTATTGGATAAAGAAGCACTAAATAAATAAATAAGGCCTGAATTGCCTATTTGTTATCTTTGTAGGAATGAATTAGATACTGGATTAGTTTTCTTTTTAGTTTTAAATGTGGAAATGCACTGAGCCACATCTCTGCGAATAAATATGGCCCCATTTTCACAGATCCATGCTTTAGTAATTTAAAAGTAATCAGTAATCTCTTGCGTCTCTGGGAAAGTAATCAGCGACATGTAAGAGATTATTGCTAGAATCCAGTGACTGGTGCTAGATTGATTTTTTTTTTTTTTTCTCTCTCACTAGTTTTGACAGCTCTGCTTAATGACTGACAGTAAATGGGACTTGTGCTGTGTCAGGTGTTCTGGAAAGGACTCTGGCAGGAAATATTTGGCTTATCACATGGCAAACTAAGGTTCTGATTCAGCAGACATTCAGAGCACTAAATAACATTGCATTAGGGACATACCCCTTTAATTTCAATTGGAGCATTTACTTGTAAGAACTTTTAGTTTCCCATACGCAGATCCTGCTCCTGTATTTTCCTGGTAGCTCCCTGAGCAGACACGTTCTCAGCAAGCAGACAGCATTTAATGCCTTGTTGTGTATTACTAAATCCATCATTAGAATAATAATTATTATTTGACTTTTGCATGCTGCCCACAGAGTAGCTAAGTGTCTCACAAAATGAACTTACAGATTTTAGTTTCAGTAAGCTTGAAGTCTAGAACCTAGACACAACAAAAGAAAGGAAAATAAAAATAGACAAAAAAAATAGATGTGACATAGCAATGCGTAATATTTTGTAGCAAGACAGATAAAAAAAATGGCAAAGCTTATTTTAACTGCTATGCTTTTTGTAGCCTTGAGAGCAGACTACAGAATGAGACTTTTCAGGTTGAATTTGATTGAAATAAAAGTGGTGCCTTTGCAAATTTTTTTGGGGACACTGTTTGAGGAATTTTTTTAAAAAAGGGAAAAAATAAAGGAAGAATTGTGAAGGATGAGTTGAATTACATGTAATTAGAGAGAGAAATATTGCAAAAGAAAAAAGTAATGAAAGGGTTAAGTGTCACAGCACGTAGCAACATGGCCAAAAATTTGAACTCAGATTTGGCAGAAATCATCTCTAACCGAGAAAAGAGAACTTCTCATTTTGATATGTGAAACAGACTGGTTTTCAGTGAGGATCCAGAATCTACTGGCAAGGGCAAAACATGTATGGAGAAGACGATGAGACCGTTGCAGTTGCCAGGACAAACCAAACAAACATCCTATGGAGAGATAGGCATGTGCAAGCCAGTGCAGGGAAGAACTGCAGCAGGAGACCATTGCTGTGATCCAGGACAAGGACAGGCTCAGAAGTGATTACTAGTCTGGAAGGCCATATCCCTGGGCTGCATCAAAAGAAACATGGCCAGCAGGTCGAGGGAGCTGATCCTGCCCCTCTGCTCTGCACTGGTGAAACCCCGCCTGGAGTACTATGTCCAGATGGGGAGTCCTCAGCACAGCAAAGACATGGTCCTGTTGGAGCACATCCAGAGGAGGGCCATAAAAATGGTTCAAGGGATGGAGCACCACTCATATAAGGACAGGGTGAAAGAGCTGGGGCTGTTCAGTCTGGTGAAGAGAAGGCTCCGGAGTTACGTGGTAGCAGTCTATCAGTATCTAAAGGGGTGCTCTAAGAATGGAGGAGACAGACTCTTTAGCAGGGTCTGTAGTGATAGGAAAAAGAGGAAGTGGTTTCAAACTAAAAGAGGAGAGATTTAGATTGGATATAAGGAAAAAATGTTTTATGATAAGGGTAGTGAAATGTTGGAACAGGTTGCCCAGAGATGTGATGGATACCCCATCCCTGGATTCACTGGGGATCTGGATTCATCCCTGGATTCAATGGGGCTCTGAGCAACCTGATCTAGCTATAGACATCCATCTTCACTGCAGGAGAATTGGACTGGTTGGTTTTTGAAGGTCCCTTCCAATTCAAATGATTCTATGATTCTAAGGGTCTGCATAGGTAGCAGATAGTGACACTGCTGGCACCAAAATGGAGAAGGGGATTCTCAGAAGGAAACACTAGAAACTGGATTTCAGCCACTCTGATTTTGAGATTTCAGTGAGCCATTAAAATAATACGTCCATTGAGACAAGAAGAAACAGAGCTACATCATATTTAGTGGTGGAGAAGAAGAAATGAGAGTTGTAGAAATGAAGCACAGGAACCCTGCAATCTGCTGAGTAGCTGTTGTGGTTTGACCCAGCAGATAGCTAAGTCCCACACAATCATTCACTCACTCCCGCCCCACTCAAGTGGGATGGCGGTGAGAATTAGGAGAAAATACAATAGAACTCGTGAGTTGGAATAAAAGCTATTTACTAAGATAGCAAAGATAGTAAAAGAGATAACAGTAATTTATGGTGGCGTTCCTCAGGGATCAGTACTGGGACTGGTACTGTTTAACATCTTTGTCAGTGACATGGACAGTGGGATCGAGTGCACCCTCAGCAAGTTTACAGATGATGCCAAGCTGTGTGGTGCAGTGGACACGCCAGAGGGAAGGGATGCCATCCAGAGGGACCTGGACAGGCTTGAGAGGTAAGCCTGTGCCAACCTCATGAAATTCAACAAAGCCAAAGGCAAGGTCCTGCACCTGGGTCAGGGCAATCCCAAGCACAAATACAGGCTGGGCGGAGAAAGGCTAGAGATCAGCCCTGAGAAGGATTTGGAGGTGTCTGTTGATGAGAAACTCAATATGAGCCGGTACTGTGCACTTGCAGCCCAGAAGGCCAACCACATCCTGGGCTGCATCAAAAGTGTGGGCAGCAAGTCAAAGGAGGTGATTCTGCCCCACGACTCTGCGCTCTTGAGACCTCAGCTGGGAGTACCGCGTCAAGTTCTGAGGCCCCCAACACAAGAAGGATGTTGAGCAGTTGGAGCGGGTTCAGAGGAGGGCCACAGAGATGATCAGAGGGCTGGAGCACCTCCCCTAAGAGGACAGGCTGAGAGAGTTAGGACTCGTCAGCCTGGAGAAGAGAAGGCTGTGGGGGGGACCTGATAGCAGCCTTCCAGTACCTGAAGGG
>WBMW01000097.1:17508-66748 GCA_013396635.1 Penelope pileata
CTTTGGTCAATTTAGGTCAGCTGCCCTGGTCCTGTCCCCAGCTCCCAGTGTCCCCCCCCCTCTCCCAATCCCTTCATAGAATCATAGAGTCCTTAGAGTTGGAAGGAACCTTTAAAGGTCATCTGGTCCAACTCCCCTGCAATGTACAGGGACATCTACAGCTAGATCTGGTTGCTCAGAGCTTGGTCCAGCCTGACCTTGAATGTCTCCAGAGACGGGGTTTCCACCATGTCTCTGAGCAACCTGTTCCAGTGCTTCACCCCCCTTACTCTATAAATCCTTTTCTTTAAATCTGACCTAAATTTCCTCTCTTTTAGTTTGAAGCCGTTCCCCTTTGTCCTATCCCCACAGACCCTGCTAAGGAGTCTATCCCCCTCCATTGACCTATCCTCCATTGACCTGCTGGCCACACTTCTTTTGATGCAGCCCAGGATTCTGTTGGCTTTGTGGGCTGCGAGGACACATTGCTGGCTCATGTCCAGCTTGCCATCTACCAGTGCCCCCAAGCCCTTTTCAGCAGAGCTGTGCACTATGCTTTTATCCCCCAGCTTGTATCAATAGCAGGGGTTACCATGGCCCAGGTGCAAGACCTTGCACTTGGATTTGTTGAACCTCATGAAGTTCTCCTGTGCCCACTGCTCAAGCCTGTCTAGGTCTCTCTGGATGGCATCCTGTCCCTCACTTGTGCCATCTACACCACACAGCTTGGTATCGTCCACAAACTTGCTGAGGGTGCACTCGATCTCACTGACAATGTTATTGATGGAGATATTGAAGGGTATCGGTCCCAGCACTGACCCCTGAGGGACCCCACTTGTCACTGATCTCCATCCAGACATTGCACCATTGGTCACCACTCTCTGGGTTCGACCCTGCAGCCAGTTCCTTGTCCATTGAGCAGTTCACCCATCAAATCTGTATCTTTCCAGTTTGGAGAGAAGGATGTTGTGGGGTATAATGTCAAAGGCCTTGCAGAAGTCCAGACAGATGACATCAGTGTCTCTTCCTTGTCCGTTGATGCAGTCACACCATCATAGAAGGCCACAAGGTTGTTCAGACAGGACTTGCCCTTGGTGAAGCCATGCTGGTTATCTCGTATCACCTCCCTCTCTTCCACGTGCCTTAGCATAGCTTCCAGGAGGATCTGCTCCGTGATCTTCTCCAGCACAGAGGTGAGGCTGACAGGTTGGTAGTTCCCTGAATCATCTTTTCTACCCTTCTTAAAAATGGCTGTTATATTGCCTCTTCTCCAGTCACCAGGGACTTCACCTGACTGCCATAACTTTTCAACTATCATTGAGAGTGGCTTGGCAACTACATCAGCCAATTCCCTCAGGACTCTGGGGTGCGTCTCATCAGAACCCATAGACTTGTGGATGTTCATGTTCCTCAGATGGTCACGAACCTGATCTTCACTGACAGCAGGAGGGATGCTGCTTCCCCAGTCCAAACCATTCGTTTGGGGGTTGTGTGAAGAGCACTTGTCAGAGAAGATTGAGGCAAAAAAGTTATTAAGTACCTCAGCCTTCTCCTTGTCTGTTGCTACCAGCCTGCCTGTACTGCTCACTAGGGGGGATACACCCTCCTGGACATTTTATTTCTGGTTGAGGTACCTGTAGAAGCCCATCTTGTTTTTCTTGGCATCCCTAGCCAAGCTCAGTTCAAGCTGTGCCTTGGCCTTCCTGACTCCATCCCTATACTGCCTAGCAGCCTCCTTGTACTCTTCCCATAGTACCTGATCCTGTTTCCACGCCTGTATATTGTCTTCCTACTCTCCAGTTTGAGCTGCAGATCCTGGTTCACTGGCAGAACAATACAAGAAGATGAGAGACTGAAATGTTCTTGGCTCTGTTCAACATTGCCCAGAAGCAAGTATAAACAATCATTATGTTACAGAATCACAGAATCACAGAATCACAGAATTGCAGGGGTTGGAAGGGACCTCAAGAGATCATCGAGTCCAACCCCCCTGCCAGAGCAGGTTCCCTACAGCAGGTTGCACAGGTAGATGTTGTCAGTTTTGTTTTATTTCTAGAACCAAAACATAGCCTTGTATCGGACATCATGAGAAAGGCAACTTCTGTCCCAGCTAGAAACTAAGACAGAAGCTGAAGTGAGACAGCTTTGATATCGCAGGGAGAGTCTTTTTGCTGGTTCTGCATTATAGGTATGAGTCAGAGTATCAAAGTCAATTTAGAAATAGTGGCTGAATTTTGAACTGACACAGTTATCACAGCTACCGGATGTATTTACATCTAGCTATTTTACCACATTGGGGCCAAATATTGTTCAGTGTTTTACAAAAACATATCTACTGTAGAACCTGTCGCAAAGAGTTTGAAGGCTGAAAGAGCAGATATAATGTGCATACAATGTAAGCAATCTATCTTTGAATTGTACCGAAGGCCAATAAAATAACAGGGATGTAATCCTGGCCATATTGAATGCATGGGCAAACTTCCTATTGGTGAACAGAGTATGTAAGGGATATTAGTAATCAAAGGAATCACAGCTAACCTGCCTCACCATCTTTACAGGCGTATTTCTGTAGGCTTTGTGGCAAATGTAGGCTGCAATAACCCGATGCTAGTTCATTCTCTCTAGTGTGACTTCCAGAATTGCTGTTCAACAGATCATATTTGGTCCTGACAGGAAAGAATCTCCCACTGATTGCTGGATTCAGTGCAGTTGATTATTTTCTTGTCAAAATGAGTTTTAATTAAAAAAAATAAAAACTCATTAAAAATCTGTTGTTATCCCAAGTTAAATACTAGCAATAGACTATGGTAAAATATGTTACAGAGTGCAGTGGCAATCAGCTCAGAGGGCTTACTGGTACAGTAAACTTTAATGTCAGCAATATTTTCCACAGATGTTAGCTTTAGAAACCCATTTTGGATAGCCATCAGTGCAAAATCGTCAAAAGAACATTTCTAAAACACCTTGGGATCAGACACATTTTGATATGTTTCTAATTTCTGACTTTACCTGAGAAATGACCCTTTTTTATTTGTTTGTTTGTTTAAGAAGAAAGTGGTTATATAGAATCCATAGGTCACATCTGCAATACCGGTGAATTTGACAACACGGTGATATTCATAAAAATGAGGGAGAGAGAAAGTAGAAAGAAGGAGAAAAGGAGAATATAAAATAGAGTAATGGATTCTTTTTACTGTAAGAGAAGGAGTAGAGAACGTTAACAAAGAATGTAATTTAATACCTAATCAATTTGCTGATTGGATTTTCCATGAGATTAACTTTGAATCCAGAATGAATTGCACTGATCTTGGAAACTGCTATAATGACCAGCAAGCAGTGGTATGAGGCTGTAGTGATATAAAAATAATAATGTCAGAGACTTCAAACAGCTACAGTAGTTAATTAAATGTGTTCAGATAACATTATGGTTGGACATAAACCCACAAAAGCAGGGAAATTTTGAGGTAAGCCTGCCAGAGCACTGGCTGACCATTTTCTTGTGTTAATACAATGCTAAACATACAGACTCTTCTCTGAGGGCCTCAAAACACTGCATGGGGGCAAATTCTGCCCTCCAAAAAGCATTTACAGCTCCATTCAATTTCTGTATTTTTTTCATGAGTACCTAAGACTATCAATATATGTGCCTGGGCATATCGCGCTTTCAAAATACGTAATGTGGCTGTGGGCCACAACTGAACAGTGCTTGGCTCAGGAAGGCAGCAAGCAAAACTAGCTCTTGGGATGTGTCTGCACTTTGATCTAGGGCAACAGAGCATACCACAGAAAGAGAGCCAAGTACATGCTGCTGTGCTCTGGCCACTCCTCGTGTTTCCACAAATCTCATTTTGTGCGGATGCTGGCTGCTTTGAGTGATGCCTGATGGTACAGACACAGGGAGTGCAGGACCTTGCTGTAACTCCACAGCCATCATGCTGGATTTGTTATGGCTCAATACATGTGCACAACTTTTTAACAGTATTCAGTGTTTGTTCTTCCGTCTCTCCCCTCCCTGTTTAATCCTTTTGTTTTCATGCACTTTCACTAAGGAAAGTGCAGCTTATTACAATCAGGGGAACATAATTTGCCCTAGTGGGGAACCAGCAGCTGTTATTTTTATGCAGCAGAGGGAGAAAAGTTCCCAGGAGGTGTTTTTTTTAATACTATTTTCAGAAAAAGGGGCTGTCCACAAGGCACACCATAGTACTTCCTTCACGCTGTACTTGCATTGTTAGACCAGAAGGCCACTACACTTTGGGAGGCCTAAGAATGCCACAGAGAGAGGTTTCTCTCTGTCCCACCTCTGCATTTATGAACCTCCAGCCACTTTAGTAGCTATATAGCCCAGCACATAGAAACTCCCCATAATAGCTGGATAAGATTTACATTATTGAGTTCTATTTCACCTAGCGCTTTCAGCAAATTCTGAAGGCAATACCCCTTGCTATCCTTACTTGCTCTTAGAAACTGAAAGCATAAGCATTGTGCCTATTTATAGCCTAATGAATCAGTCTCTAAAAATACAGGAAGGTGAGGCCAAGTTAACCTCAGGGCTTCTATTCCTGCTAGTCTAAAATCAGTAAATGTGGGATAAGGCTTAGTCACAGTATTGAGCAGTGAGAGTACCCTTCTAAACCCTGAAGCTGCCCTGAGGGGAAGTGTCCCTTGAGGTATCCATTGACCAATAAGGATAAACTGAAACAGTTTTCATAAGAAATCACTAGAGGAGGCCTAGAAATAATGGGGCAAGGATTACGGAGACAACTTATCTTTCACTTAAATTTAGAGCTAGAGAGACAGAAGGAGGACAAGAAAGCTTGATGAACATTGAGCTCTTTACTGGTGTGGCCTCAGATACATTGGGAGACTTTTATGAAGCCACTAACCGCCAGTCAAAAGCATTAGCTAATTCAGCGCACTCTTTGAAAGAAGTAGAGACTGTAAATGACACAGCTTTTCACTTTTTTCTAGTATGGTTAGAAGACAAGGAAAATGACAAAGAAGATAGCTGACAAATTTATGAATAGGAAGAAGGAAGAAATGGCTTCAGGATATCTGAGTCTGTCACAATTGCAAGGTCTCACAGGCCCAAAGTAACTTGGTGATACATCTCTCTATCTAAGTTTTAAAAAATAAATTAGTAACTTCTCAAAAAATCAACATTTGAGAACTGGTTTATAAAAAGAACATAGCAAGAACTATAAAGACCAAAGGGAAGAAATGCATTTGAAAGCAATACAACAGTGTACAGCTCTCATAGGTGGATTACTACAATTTTATTATCTTGTTCATGCCTAGTTCATAAGGTCAATATGCACATTATCTAGAACCCTCAAGCTCCTTCTAAGCCCTGAATATTGACTTCAGTGTCACAGAAAAGATGTGCTTCAGATTTCAGAAATAATTCCGTGTAGTGGAATAGTGTTTGTCCGGTAAGTGAAGAGCAGACTGCATCAATAGATATTAGCCAGTTAAAGCTGTGTTCTCCAGGGAACAAATTCATAATGCAAGTTATACATAGTGTTGTGCAAAAGCGACAGCACTTCTGCTTTTAAGTTCAACATTTCCAAGGAAAGCACTCGGAGGCGAGCTCAGATTCATCAGTTTAATAGCAGGGTACTCACGATACCGGCGCAGCTGCGGGGTAGTCTGTGCCGATAGGAGTACCGGGGGCGGCAGGCCGGCAAAGGGGGTTTTGCCGTGTGCTGGGGGCAACAGGCCGGCAAGGGGGGTTCACCTATAGGGAGGCCAGCGGCAGCAAGCCAGCAAGAGTTCAGCAGCAGGGTTCAGCCAGAGCAGGAGAGGGAGAGAAAGAGAGAGAGACCCCCCCGTGGTATGGCCATTTATACAGTAGTGGGGGATGAGTACAGATCTGGGTAAACAAGGTCATTGACACACAACAAGGGTGCTTGCTTAAAGCTACAGGGACAGCTACAGAGCACTTTTCTCACAAACAAGTTTACAACTAGCTAAATGCAGGTGCACATGCTGAGGCAGTGTACTCGTGCTCCCAAGCTAACATGAGCCCTTTCTCATGGGCTAGTCCCCTGTTCAGGCCGTCATCTGTGATTTTCCATGCACATATTCACATTATTCTGTTAGTATCTACTAGGGGGATGCACTCAAACCTTTTGCATTTAAACAGGATGGCAAGTAATAAACTAGCCTTCAAATACTAGAGAGGCCTTGAAAGTAATGCCTCCTATTTTATTATGTTGGCCCACAATGTCAGAGGTAGATGTTGGTGGTATGGCAGTAGAAGTTGAACCTTTCCGCCACATATTACATTACATTTTGTTGCTACGTAAAAGAGGGCAGCAGAGGGGCAATCTGACCAAATGGTGTCTGACATGGAAGTGTATATGAAGCAAAGATGTGTAATTGAATGTGGAATTGTCTGCCAGGACACTGTGCTAGCTCGTGTTGAGCCTGCTGTCAACCAGCACTGTCACATTTATTTTTGCTGAGATTCTCCCCACCCACTGATCTCTCAGTCTGTACCTGTATCCAGCATTGCTCAGTCCCAGGTATAGAACTTGACATTTTCTTTGTTGAATTTCATGTAATTGAGGACTGCAAAATTCTCCAAGGTACCAAGCTCACTTTTCAAGGTCTGTTGTCCCTCCTGGGAGTCAACATCACCTCTCAGCTTACTATTATTAGGACACTTGCTGAGGATGCATGCAGATCATCGATAAGTGTTGAAGAGGATTGGCACTAGAATTGAACTCTGGGAAACACCACTGACGACTGGCTGCCAGCCAGATGTAGCCCCATTCACTACAACTCTTTGATCTCTACCATTCAGCCAGTTCATCACACAGCATAGTGTGAAGCTGTTCATCCCACAGTTGGACAATTTGTCCAGCAGGATGATGCAAGGGGCAGTATCAAAGTCCTTATTGGAAGTCAGAAGGATTATTTCCACTGCCTTCCCTTCATCCACCAAATGGTTGACCTAATTGTAGAATATCAAAATGCTAAGACAGAACTTTCCCTTGATGAACCCAGTCTGACTATTCCCAATAACTGTTTTGTTCTTTAAATGCTTTTCATTATCTCTCAGGATAATATTTTCCATAGGTTTTCCAGTGACTGATGTTAAACTAACAGGTCTGTAGTGTCCTGGGTCTTCTCTCATGCCCTTTTTGAATATGGTATAACATTGTCTAGTTTCCAGTCAGCAGTGACCTCCGCAGACTCCCATGAACTTTCAGAAATTGTAATAGTGTAGGATTTAATCCAGCAGGTTCTGAATGTCCTGAAACAGAATCAATAAAACACATCAAACTTTACAACTCCAAGGGTATAAACAGCCAGCATGATTTCAAGAAACACCACTAAAATACTGTAAGTCAAATTAATCAGAATATTACGCTAACTGGGCCAAATAGATCAGCCTCTTCAAAGACTGAAGATAAAGTGTCAGTAGAAATTTGGAAAGCACATCTAGGCTGGCTACGAGATGCTTCTGGATACTTTTAATTTGTTTACTGAGAGACTAAATGTTTATCTCTTTTAAGGATTAGGTTCTGGAAGGAAAAATAGCTATTGACTATGGAAAATACAACTTTGCAATACTTTCACTGGGATAAGAAAATGAGACAGGTGGTAGAAGAGATAATTTAGGAAAAGCTTGAACACTAAAGAAGGAAAGAACTCCCAAGACACAATTATGGATAAACTGCAGTTAGATACAGATATGTTTTTCCAAATAAAATTCAAGAAGTCTTCTCTCTATATATTTGAGGGGAAAAAACGGCCTTTATAATGCCAAGATTAAGAACATGTTAAAAGATTCTCATCATAGAATCATAGAATGACTTGAGTTGGAAGGAACCCCAGAGATTATCTAGTTCCAACCTCGCTGCTGTGTACAATATTGTTGCCCACTAGTTCACGCACCAGATCAGGATGCCCAGGGCCCCATCCAACCTGGCTTTGGACACCTCCAAGGAAAAGGCATCCACAACATCTCTGGACAGCCTGCTCCAGTGCCTCATTGCCTTCTCAGTGAAAAATTTCCCCAATGTCTAATCTAAATCTCCCTTCTATCAGTTAAAAACATTACACCTTGTCCTGTCACTATCTACCTGTATAACAAGTTGGACTCCTTCCTGTTTATAAGCTCCCTTTAAGTATTGGAAGGCTCAAGTAGTCTCCCCAGAGCTTTCTCTTCTTCAGGCTTAACAAGCCCAGTTCCCTCTACCTTTCTTCATAGGAGAGGTGTATCAGCATCCTGATAATCTTTACAACCCTCCTCCCAACCTGCTGTAACCGCTCCACATCCTTCTTGTGTTGGGGGCTCCAGACCTGGATACAGTACTCCAGATGGAACCTCATGATGGCAGAGTGGAGGGGGACAATCAGCTCCCTTGCCCTGCTGGCCATCCCTCTTTTGATGCAGCTCAGGATACTACTGGCCTTCTGGGCTGCAAGTGCATACTGCTGAATCATGTTGTTTTTCATCTGCCAGGACCTACCTGGGAGTCCTTTTTGGCAGAGCTGCTCTCAAGGAGTCTTCCTCCTAGTCTCTGCTCATGTCTGAGATTGCCCTGACCAAGGTGTACCTCCTTGCACTTGGCCTTATTAAACCTTGTTAGCTTCACATGAGATCACTTCTCAAGCCTCTCCAGGTCCCTCTAGATGGCACCCCTTCCTTCTATTGTATCAGCTGCACCACTCCACTTAGTGACACCGGAAAAGTTGCTGATGCTGCACTTGATCCCACTATTCTAGGTCATTGATGAAGATGTTTAAGAGCATCGCTCCCAAGACTGACCCTTGGTGAGCACCACTTACTCTCTCTTGGGGAACATCACTCACTCATGACCAGCCTTCACCAGAACATAGAGCCATTGACAGCAACTCTCTGGCCAACCAATTCCTTATCCAAAAGATATTCCACCCTTCAAATCCTTATCTCTTGAACTTAGAAAAAAGGATGTGGTATGGGACCATAGCTATATCAAAGGCCTTGCAGAAGTCAAGGTAGGCAACATCACTTGCTCTTCCTTTGTCCACTGATGCTATCACTCCATTGCAGAAGGCCACCAGATTAGTCAGGCAAAATCTTTCTTTGATGGTGCCACATTGCCTGCGTCTTCCTTTCCACTCTTCTTAAAAATGAGAGTGATGTTTTGCTTCGTCCAGTCACTGGGGAATTTGCTTAACAGCCAAGATGTTTTGAATATGGTAGAGAGTGGCTTGGCAACGACATCAGCCAGTTTCTTCAGGAGCCTGGAATGCACGTCATCAGGCCTCATAGATTTGTACACATTCAGTTTCATTGGGTGGTCTCAGACTTATTCTTCACTTATAATGGGAGGGACTTTCCTCGCCCAGCCCTCACTTAGAGACTGGGGGACATGAGAGACAGTGGCTGATGTGACTGATTGTCCCTGAAGACTGAGGCAAATAACTTGTTGAGTACCTCCATCTTCTCCATATCTGTTGTAGCCAATTCTCCCAACTTGTTTATTAGAGTGAGTACACTCTACCTGGCCTTTTTATTCTGACTTTTGTACCTATAGAACACCTTTTTTGTTATTTTTCACATCCTTTGCCAGGTTCAGTTCAGTCTGTGCCTTGGCTTTCCTGATCTCACCTCTATCTGTCCAAATGGCGCCCATGTAGTCTTCCCAGACCACACATCCCTGCTTCCATTGCCTGTAAATTTCCTTCTTATCCCTCAGTTTGATCAGCAGATCCTTGCTTAGCCATGTCAGTCTCCTACCTCTCCTAGTTCATTTCTTGTGCTGACAAATGGAGAGCTCTTTTGCCCTCAGAAAGGCGTCATTTGTCCCTAAGGACAGTTTCCAAGGGGATCTCATCCAATAATTTCTTAAACAGCTGGAAGTTCACTCTTCCGAATTTCAGGGTCCTGACTTTTCTTTTTGCCAGATGCATATTCCTTGAGATCACAAACTCAACCAAGGTATATGTAGGTATTGCCACTTGCAACTGTATGTCTGGAAAGGTAAAAGAAGTATTTGTCCTTGTCTTAGTNCTTTCTTCTGAGGTAAAATTTTCTTGGCAACTTTGACAGTGATAAGAAACCTTCCAAAGCTCTTCATCTGGGAGCAGAAGTTGAGCCTTTGCTTTTTTTTCCTTCCCTGGGAGAAAGTTTATTTATGATACCCTAAGGCAGCACAAGTTTGAGATTCATATTTATCAATGGCAAGGTAGCCAACACAAATTCAACATCATTTGCCTGTAGGGAACAATCAAGTTTATGATTTTTTGCCAATATTTTCTTACTTGAAGGTGTGATTGGGCAACAGCAAGTGCCTTCTTAGTATCTGAGTCCAAAAACAGTAATTTGAAGCGTACAGCACATAATAAAGGAAAACTGTCTAAAGATTAATGTGCTTTCAAAAAGAGAATTTAAAGTGCCAACATGAAAAGTCCATACTTGAAAGATGCTTTATTGGTACACAAACTGAGGTGCAAGCTGTTCTTGATAAGTCTAGTGTCTGACCACAGTCCTTAGAGCTGTGTGCCTGCTTTTTCTACAAAAATATATTTAAATGTACTTATGTTTATGTGCTATTTGCTCTAGCAGAGCTGTAGGCTCTGACATGCCCCTGCACAGAGGAATAACATGGGGACACCTGCCAACATCTGTGCCTTCATCAGCACAACCAGACAAGCAACTCCTCTCTTTGAACCCAATCATCTTTTCCACAGTCAGACTGTGCAGAGAGAAAAGCAGCATTCAGTAGGCTGCCAGCCAGCCATGGTGTGTAAAAGCAGCCATGGCAGACCAACTTGCAGCCACCTTTGTTAACCAGGCTTCCAGACTTGTGAACAATGGCAGCAACAGCAATATGTCAAGGAAACCAAACCATGCCCTCTACAGCTGAGATATGTTGCCATGCAACAGAGGGCAATGGAGGGACAGTCTGACCAAATGGCATCTGACATGGAAGTGAGGATGAAGCAAAGGTGTGTCACTGAATTCCTCCATGTGGAAAAAATTACACCCATTGACATTCATTATCACTTGCTGAACATTGATGAAGACCAAACAGTGGATGTGAGCACAGTGTTGCAGTAGATGCCATGTTTTAGCAGTGGTGACAGCAACAGTGGGTCACCTCCACAGGTGCAGATATTTACAAGCATGGCATGCAGGCTCTTGTTCATCGCTTGTGAAAATACATAGCTAATGGTGGTTACTATGTTGAAAAATAGTGTGTTGTGTCCAAGAATATTGTCTGTCAAATAGTGTTATTGAACTCCTTATATCTGTTGTAGTCTCCATGGAAATAAATAAGAGGCATTACTTTCAGAGCAACCTTCATTTCTCTCCTTGATTTCCTCTTTTTTTTCAGTGGAAAAATGTATTTTACTACTTTTTACTACCTTGGGAATTTAATGATAGCAAGTGGTTTCCGACAGAAAAGGAAGTGGTATGGGTGTACAGCATAATTAAAGATGTGGAACATTGCTTCAAGTGTTACTTAAGGAAACCAGATGTTTTCCATCATCTTCCATTGCAATTGTAAAATAGACAATATTCTAAAACAAAAATGCATGTCTTAAAAGATGTTTCTTATGTTCAGCAGATGAAGAAATGATAGGAAATACACCTGTCACTCCTTGGCTTTGAAGACTAGCAAATAGCACTAAAAATTAAATATTTCTACTTGTTATGTAATAACCTACTATTGATCAATCACTAAGGACAAAAAACAAAACAAAGTAAAAAGTCAAGCAAGGAAGCAACTTTTAACTTCAAGATCCATTGAAATATTGAAAATAAATGAAGTTGTAATTAAAATATTTTATTAATGTTATGTATTTAATCAACTGATAACAAACTTCTCACCACCAATCTTAAAATTTCTACTATTCAGGATGGTTGCTATAGCTAGTAACATTAGATACTTAAAACAATTATTCCAGTGCTTAACAACAATATCTAACTTGTTTAATGTTTACTATGAACTACAGTTGAATAATGAAACAAATCCTACTTCGTAAAGTGTAATTGCACATTTTTTGTCATTGTAATTTTAAATAATAAAATAACAAAGTTTATCTTATAGCTTTACATTTTAAATCAAAGAGAGACTCTTGTAATAATCAATATTTAATTAACGTATAATTACACGTAATAACTGCCTCTTAGGTGTGAGCTAAAAACCTCTTTGACACATTTTAAGCATTAGTAATGTCCATGGTTAGGTCATTTTCACTAATTTTTAGTACAAAAACTTATCCTTAAGGGTGCTAAAGGTAGCTCGTGCCACAGAAAAGAACAGTCACAAGCAGAAGAAAATATATTATAAAGATATGTTGGTGGCACAGTAGGCAGAGGAATAGTTTACAGATGGGTTCTGATAAGCAGAGGAAGGCAATGAAAAATCACAGGTGAAAACGATGTGTTTTGCTTCCCAATATTTCAGATAGTCTTGGACATACTTAAAGTTTAGAGACAGGATTTAGGAAGATCATAAAAATAAAAGTGCTGTCATTGAAAGGAGAAAAATTGTTGTGTTTTTTAATGGTGCCAGCAGTTAAGCTTCAGTGAACAACGAGGAAAATACTGGAGCAGCTTCTGAAAGAAATTCTGCTTCATAACTGGGTTTAGGACAGACTAAAAAAGATACAAAATACCTGAAGAATAAAGAATGAAGTCATTATTTTCCAGCAGGGAAAATCCAATTAATTTCAAATATATACTTTAATTCCAAAGCTACAAAATACTTAGAAAACAGAATCCTGAGGATTTTGAACTAAAAGAAACCTAATAATCTCTCCTCACGCTATTATCCTGTGCAACAGTGACAAAATCAGCACACTTGGCAGTTACACATTAACAGAAGCACCTGAATGACATTCTCAATAAATGATTCACTGAGAAGCATGCTTTCTGATGGGTCAGATGAGTTTGTTTAGCTCTGTTTGACTGCAACGTTTAAAACCTGTGACTACTGAAATGTACCCACAGCCTGCTCAGAATTAGCAAACAAACAGAATTGGGAAAAAGAAAGGGAAGCTGAATAGGCAAAAGGGGAAAGAGAAAGGGAGAAATGGGAAAGGGGAAAGAGAAAGGGAAATAAGGGGGAAGAGATGAAAGAAATAAAGGAAAGAGAAAAGGGAAATGGAAAGAGCTGAGTTCTGGAGAATTTATTCTTGTAGTAAGCTAAGTGTGAAGGACTGCTGTATAGTTAAAAGTTTTAATACAGAAAACTGGTCTGTTAGATGCTTGGAAACAGAAAATGTAAGTGACAGATATGTGTGAAAAGATAGATGGGCCACGGCTTTTCCTTGGGTAGTGTGTTACAGAGAGGTCTGTGTGAACTGAAGTTTAAAAATCAATTAACTGCATCTTTCACAAGATTGTCCAAGTTAATTATGGAAAAAGCACACAGAGGCATATGAAGCAAGCTATAAAAGCAAAAAAAAAAAAAAAAAAAAAAGCCCATGACTATCATGCCCACTTAAAGCAGAGACCATAAAAGCCCAGGGGAAATACAGAATTCAAGTGGATGTTTTCCCTTCCTCTTCCCCCACTCTGCTGCACTGAAAAATTTTAATGTCTCGTCAAGTACATAGCAGTCATAAAATACTGTCCCTTTTTACGTATTTTCTGATGCAAGAAGAAACACGCTCTTTATAATGACAGAAACCTACCGAATGAAATAACGCTTTGGGATGATGAACTCTAAATTATGAGTGATTATTTCTAAATTCATTACTACTTAGTTTGGCATTTTTATTACCTTCTTAATTTCTTCCAGCCAAGCCACAGAAGTTATTATTCATGATATAAATGGTTCGCCAATTAGGAAAAAGGGTTTTCCAGGTTTTCACTCTTGGTGTCTGGCTTCCAACATTGGATGACTGAGCAAGTTATGGGGATGTCATTGAAGCAAATACCAACATCAAAAGCATAAAGTTTGTCATGTGCTTTGCTTTCTAGAAATTAAATGTATTTCTCAGACATTAAGCGATTAAAATGCACAACAAGCTGTTGATGGAGGTATTATTAGCTCCATTTTACAGATGGAGGCAAAATGTCAGGAACTGAGTCATGTCACAGAACAGATAGACCTTGCATACATTAGCAAGGCATCAATTTGTAGTGATTACAAAGGTATAACGTTGAGATTTAACCCAGAAGGCAGCTAAGAACCACAACACCAATCAATCGCTTATCCCCCATGGAATGGGGTGAAGAATTGGAAAAAAAGGTAAATTTCATGGTCACAGATAAAGACAGTTTAATAGGATAGACAAGAAAGGGAAAATCAATAATAATGATGATGATAATAATAAAATATACAAAACAAGTGGTGTACAATGTTGTTGCTCACCCCTACCAACTGATGCCCAGTCACACCCTGGCCCGTGGCCTCTTCTGCCCCAAGCCAGCTCCCCCAGTTTTATCGTTCATCATGATGCGTTATAGTACGGAGTACCCCCAGATCCCAGGTCAGCTGTCCTGGATCTGTTCCCTCACAGCTTCTTGTGCATCCACAGCCTCCTCGCTGGCAGAGCAGTGTGAGAAGCTGGAAAGTCCTTGACTTTGTGTAAGCACTGCTCAGCAACACCTAAAACATTTCTGTGTTGTCAAAATTATTCTTATCATAAATTCAAAACACAGAACAATATCAGTTACTAGGAAAAAAATTAACCCTGCCCCATCAAAACAAGAACACAGAGGTATTCAACAATGATCAGATTTGGAGACGTCAGTATGAAATTTGGTCCATGGTCTTTTGTGCAAATGTGTACAATTTTGCAAAAATAAATAATGATTTAGCTGAGCAGCTGAAAGGAAGAGTGCTGTCTCACCTTGATTGATGGCATAGCTGCAACAGCAGACTGATCTCCATGCCTCAGTGGAATTCAGCTTGGCTCAGTAACAAACACAGAGCATATCAGTCTTCATTTGCTAAGGAGAAACGCTGCTCTTCTGTTCCAACGTTTGGATCAGGTCCTAAGGTAGGATGAAGTCTGAGCTTCACACTTTTCACTTATCTACACAGAAAAGGATAAGAGGAGAGTGCAGGAGTGTGATTACATTTGTAGAATAGTACTCAGGTAAGGTAGGGCACTTAGTGCTAGGTTCAAGGCATCAGTCTGTTGGGATCTCCTACATGACTGACTAAATACGTTTTGAGGCTTTTTGGCTTTCCTCTGACAAATCAGGTATTGACCATTCCATGAGGCAGGATATTCATCACATATGGTAAATTCTGTGTTCTTCTGATCTCTCCCTCTGGTGAGGTTTATAATTAAGAACCTACAAACTTCAGCCTGAAGCCAAGAAAAATTCAAGAATATGGTGAATGCTGAAAGAGACAGGAGAACAATTTGTCTGAGGAAGGCATTACTGTAAATGGAATTACAGTAACTAGTAGAGCTGGTAAAACACGAACACGTGACATTTGGCAAATATTTCCTTGTTATCCAGTATATTCAACGAAGGAACAGTTGAGTTTTAGATTTTCATTAAAAAGAAGAATGTTGTTGGTGAACTCATAACATCACTGACTGCAGAAATTTTTCTTTAAAAAGAAAATTGTATTTCTTGGGGTTGGTGACAATACTAACACAGAATAGTGTAGATTCAGCTGGTTTATTCAATAGCAGATTTCTGGCCAAGGTCCCCTGCTTGCCTAGCTGAAAGACTGCTTCATGGGAGCACAGCATCTCACCCTTGTTATACAGTACAGAAAGGACAATCTTGCATTTATTCACCCATTCTGATAGGGGTAGATGGTTCAAGACCAACCTATATGAGTCACTGTGACCCTTTTGAGGCTTGTTTTTGTGTTCACATGAAAGTACTTCTAACAATAGCTTTGTCTGGGCACTCTGCCTGGAAAGTTTGAGACTTTGCCTGACAGCTTCACACAGTTACATATTTCATCTCTTGTGTCAGGGTGTGCCTGAGAAGAAAACAGTCAAGGAACTTCCCCAAAGTACTCTCCAAAATCTGATTGCCAGCCTCGTATCACCCACCCGGAAACACAAGTGGGTAACAGAAGAGGTGAGTGTCTGCATAGGAAAAAGATAAAATTACGCCTGCAGCTCCTCTGCAACTCAACATTATCCAACATCATGATAGTAGGTAATGCCCAACATAGAGGTACTTGCACTGAAACTCACTTTCTCTCTTTTGGAACAAACTCACAAGGCTTAGGAAGACCAGCCAGGAAGCACAAAAAAAATTTCCTTCCCAAATCTGTAATTTCTGTTCTGAAAACACTGATATGTGAGATAAAACTCCTACTGATTAAGTTCACCTTATGAAGTATCTGATTCCCACTGTGCCTCTTGAATGCTTCATTTTATTGCTTCCTAACCTGCATACGGCCTCCTTGTATTAATATGTGATAGCTGATCAGATCAACACTTTCAGCTCCACTGCAACTGTTTCTTTAAAGAAACAATAGGGATCTGATATACCCTAGAGAAATCATAGAGTTCAGCAGTAAAACGCTCTCCTGTGTATGCTTTTTCTAATGATATCCTTTCCCTCAGATATGTGCACCATGAGTCAGTCTCTTTCTTACCTCTTCTTTCCTAAACTGGGTATCTTCACAGTTAACAGTTATGACTATTCTGCATAATCATAAAACCAAGTTTTCCCTTAGGTGAGCAAAAAAATCCTCCACTAAATGGCCTATATCTAGCCTTGGAAGTAGCCAGGAACGCAATGCTCTTGAAAAGCAGACACTCAGAAATGTATTCAGGTCTCTAAATATTGATTTAGAAAATCAAACATTTGATAGTGATATTCCTATTAAACAACTATTCTGTGTCATTATTCTAGCTTTTAACTTTGTTCTCTGTCCAACCTAAAGCAAAAGCTTTTTGCATTCAAATTACTTTTTATCCTTTCCCTGAGCACTGTACTTGTGATGCAGATTTGCTGTTACGCACATTGTATTACCAGTTTCCTTAATCAAATGCTGTTTTATTTATACCTTGCTCAGGATGAGATTAACTGTAATGAAGTACTGAGCATAACTGAGATCCAAGGGTCTTTGAGTCTTTCAGGAAGAGGAAAGAAGCCACTCATAAGACTATAAATATCTAGACATGGCGTTTTAGGAAATTTTTGGGATCTATTAAATCTCTTTTCAGTTACTTGAAGCAGACACTGCTTGATGTGATACATCACTGCTAGTATCGTTCCCTCCTTAATGCTAAGCAGGTGTGTAAAGCTTTGCATGATTCTTCTACAAAAGCTGCAGCCAGATCTCTATCTGACAAATGTAGGACTTGGCTGGGCAAAAGGGCTTGTAAGACTAGCAGCAGCTACACAGTTATCAGACAACTTTGTGCCTGTCTTTCCCTGCAGGGCAATTTTTCAAGATGGTGGCATAGAAACATGCAGTGACTTAACAATATATGATCTCTTGGAGAATCAAAACCTCGACCTCTTTACAGAGCTCCAAACATTACCAAGTCTTATGGTGACAAACTTAATAATTTTTGCATTCATCTTAGTATAAATATTTTGTAATAACATTTCTGAAAACAAAATAAAATAGACGGAGAATTTCTCAGGGTCTTTCTGATAACAAATGTCCACCCTATCCCACCAGATAGACTGTTTTTGTGTTCATACAGCATAAGCAATTGGCTGGATTTAAACGCACTGGGAAAAGCAATCAAATGTGGAAGCACTTGGATCTAAACTACAAGACTTGCAGAGCATTTTAACTGTAGCTTAGCTAATTTACTGACCTAATAATTGTAATAATGAGTAAAAAAACTGTAATTATACTTCTGGCCTTATAACATTTTAAGAAAACTGATATCAGAATTCTATTATGATATTTTTTGTTAGGTCACTAACTAGTTAGATTTGGAAACTCACTGGCAAATATTGAACGTTGTTTCTGTGATGTATCAAATATTTAAGCAAGTAGAAACTAAAAAGCTAAGGAAGAAGAAACAGTGCATTTTTTTAACCTTTTTTACACTTACTTGCTAATTCACAGAATCAAATCTGGAAATCTTTACTGCGGTGTTACAAGTTCTCATGTGCTATCAGACAAAAATTTCTTCAAAGCAGGAGCAGTTTAGATATCAGTATTTTGTGCAATAATTGTTCATTTGCTACTAGTCTTTCATCCATAAATATAAATTAGCAGGTTCTCAGGTTTTCAGACTGAACAAAAATATGTATGCTTTTTATGTGCACAGAGCTGGAGGTCTTAATATATCTAAAGAAAATTGGATGCCTGCAAATGTGTTCACTCCTTTTTCCATGAATACTTTAAAAACTCTGGGCCTTCGATGAAGAAAATTGGAACCAGACTGCTTGATGTTTGAAAGATTAGAAAGAGGGTTTTTTTGTTGTTGCTTGTCCTTCACAATCACAGTATAATTTCTGCAGTATTTTTAGCCCCTGTATTTCAGATGCTTACAATTGTGCATGACATCAAACACATGTTTTCTCCTTGCAAGGGAAATCACAGCTTGTATGTGAAAATTTCTAAAGCACTATACATAATGAATACAATTTACAGGACATAATAATAATCCAGGATAAAAGGCAGTAGAAGAAGACAGGAGTGGGGATGAGAATTCCCTAGACAAATACTTCCTAACTTGCATGAAACTGTTATTTCATTAAATTAAACTGATTTCACCCTGGCTGTATTGTATATGAAAGGTAAATAGCCAGCTGCTTTTCCTCCCCTCTGAGGAACGACTTCGCGTTCTTCAGCAAGGATTCAGCTCTAGCTGTAGTGATTAGGTAGCACTATTACCCAGGCAGTCTATGGCTGACAACAGCATGTATCAGTGCAGAAGCAGCAGTAATAACCACATCATTTCATTGAGGAGAGAAGGCTGGTGTTGGCAGATAAGTGACAGAAAGCTTTACTTTTTGCTTAAATGCTTTGAATGAGAAGCCCAAAGAAAGAGCAAGGCTGCAAATATGTAGTTTTAAGGCAGTATTAGTGAAAGAAAAATACACAGCTCATATGTGCTTGTGTATTGCTTCTTGCAGTTGATGAGAAGAGAGTCCACAGATCCCTTCTATTCAAGCTACAGTAAATAAGCTAATATCCAGGGACACATCTGTAGCGTTAGCTAATGAATCTTCTACATACTTTCTCCCGTTGTCTCCATAAGCTGAAGTAATGTTGCTGGGAATGATCAATACATCATTTGTAACACAAGCTACGCATGGCATCTTTGCTTTAGCCAAGGCTTCAAGAACTGTTGCAAGGAACAAGATTTGCTTGACCCTCTATTTCACAGCTTTAATGTATCGGCAGATTGATAAAACATAGATGCACGATTTTTTTGATTTTTTTTTTGAAAGATATATAAAGGTGGCAACAATGCAGTTTGTTTAAAAAGGAAAAACGTCACAAAACTGCCATAGCAATTTCATATCCACCTGGCAGTCACAGAATGGATGGCCATTCCTTCTACTGTTCTGCAAAACAGTGGAAATAACAAAAAGAGCCGGTTTATATCTCTATTGCAACAGAAAATGGATCAGATCCAGGCCTCCTATCCAAAGAGTTTACATGTCCATCTTTTAGAAGCTACCAATAACTAACGATGTTAGTTAATACAATATCTTACAAGAGAAAAGTGTATAAAAGTTAAAAGTAGAAATACACTATTTACTTCGTACAGAAGAGTTGTCTGTATGCTCATGTTACTTAAAATGCTGTTCCTTCATTTATCTTTTTCTAATTACTTTATTTTCTAACTCATGCAGCTTTACTTTGATTTTTTCTCCTGCACATGCCCAGCTCTTCTCACGTGCAAAAACTATTTTAACTAGGAAATATGACAGTACTAGAACAGTATTGCGTACTGTTGCCAGAAGGCAAATATTTGCTGTCCATATGTAATTTACTGTATCAACCTTTGAAGGAAAACATGCAAAAATATTTTCTTGGGATGTATTTAAATATGGTCTTAATGGCACTTTAGTTTCTCTGCTGCAATTGTTCAAGTCAAAAGAAGACTGAATTAATTAAGTTGAAAAACCCTCTTAGAATTTCTCAGCTGGGCAATCCTGCAGATAAACGCACTTCTTTCTATGTCATATTTGCTGAATATCTTAAAGCAGTCCTCTTTCTATATAAAATTATAATAAAAAGGTCATTTGCATGCATAATATTAATGAAGAATTTTGTTTTTTAATGCGCATAAAGATTTCATTTTATATGAGTGAGTTATATAAATGCTTTCAATTTTCTGGTTTTAGTTGTGTGTAAGAATATTTTTACAATGCAAAACTGTAATTCTAAACAACAAAAAAATGTGCATTTTCTCTGGCTTCAAAAATGAAACTGTTGACTTTTGAATTTCATTTTTCCACCTGCATTTTATTCCTTCTTGGGAGAAGAAAGAAGGTGGGCCTAGTGAGATTGAGGTTAAATAAATAATCCATAATTTCTGGATTACATTTGTTCAAATGGAATTGTCTAAGAATTGAATGCTTTAGCATGGATTAAGGAAGTAACATTAGGACATTTTATCTTAGAGGCAGAATACTTTGAAGTTTAGATATAAGGCTTCCAAGAAATACTACACAGGTTTCAGGCTCTGCATTAGTCATGACTGTGAATACTGTTATATTGTCTGGTAGCAGTCAAAAAGAAATGACTCATTATCCACATACTGTATTTAATATCTACGTTGACTTAGCTCATATTGAAGGCATTGCAAAATCTTTCTCATCTTTGTACTTCCAATGCCTAAGAATTTGCACATAAAAATACACAGCAAAGGCAATTACAGTTACAGGTCTGGGTCCACAAGTTGTGTGTTACTTTCAGTGAAACTGTCTCTTTTGAAATGCGCTACGGTACCTAAGTCTAATTCAGGTAGTCAGCAAACTGCAGCATCTGCCAGCAAAGGAATATGTCACTGACTGATACACATGCACCCACTATCTTCCTTTCCAATTTGATGCCAGCTGAAAGCATAGGTAGCAAATGTCTGAAAGAGAAAAATGAAATCCTGAAAGAGGAGAAGTGAGGGAGTGGCATTGTGCACAGTCTGATTAACACAGGTTCTCCCTTGCTGTTCAGAGATATATCAAAAATACCAGATCACAATGGCTCTTCTGTCTTTAATATTCACGAGATATTTGGTAGAAAACAGAAATATCTGCATCTGCAGTGGGGAAATCATAATAATTTCTATCTTAAGGGAGGCAAAAATCAGGTTAAGATTAAGAAACATCAAGTATGCCCTCAGAACAGCCAAAAGCACAACTACTGTACTCTAGATTAAGAAAGGATGTTGTGAACAATTGTTCACCGAGCTGGAAAATAATCTAGTGATAAACACTGCTTTTTAAAAATTCATTGCTGGGGTAAAAGCCACAGCTCTGAAAGTAACATGTTAGCAGGAGAGTTGTGGTGAAAAGCTCTGGAAACTAGAAATGATCTGTGCAAGCCTGGGTGTATCTCAGACTCAGGATCAAAAAGATACATCTACATCTGTGTCATTTATAGTACTTTGGCTATTATGACCTTATGTGCATAAGACACTATAATAAAGGATTTGTTGGGAAAGGTTCTTCCCTCAAATAGAGGGCCTGAATCTAACAAATGCAGAAGCCTCTTATACCAAAGATTGTTACAAATTATGCTGTCTGGGCCAGCATGGTTTTTAAAGTTTGTTCTCTTTAACAAGATCTTTTAAGCTACCAAATTCTTTTAAAGATGACTTTGCATAAATGAGGATTGCATGCTTAATCTCATCCACCCAGAAGCATGCAAACAATGTTTCAGACAGGCAAATGCCAAAAATACAGGACAGTAGCAGGTAAATTGGCACCTTTCCCAGCTCCAGGTATGCGTGCAAGTCCTCTCTCAGAAGCTGCATGTCTTGGAGCTCCATTGTAGGATCCCTAATGTGTGCTTTGTATCCCTTCCACATTGTTCAGAAACAGATACTGGGCAGTCAGTAAGGTGTTCCCAAATTGATACAAGCCTCAGACTCCCTGTAGGAACAAGGCTGGCTTTCCAAGAACTGCTGATTGGTTGCATTTGTGATTACTCATAGTGGTAAGGAGTGTGCTCCCAGGAACGGAGTCAGGGGTTTGTTCAGCTAAGTCTGCCGACTCCTTTGAAAGCTTTAAGGTAAAAGAATTGTGGGGAAAATCTCATTACAACATTATCAGTAAGGAGATTACTTTTTATTCTTCTGTAGTTGATTGGAAGACTGCAGAAACTCCTGAATTTTGCCTTAAGATACCTATACTTCCATTTTTAATTTTTTCTTGGTCTGGAGCTAGGGTGTTCTTACTGTACCACATTGTGGCTAAGTAGCAAAGTTGATTTTGCAGATTTCTGAACCATTTTAGCCCATTCTCTTCAGCCTTTTTGACACACTTAACATTAATAAGAATTGTAACAAGCATAATTATGAATGTCACTCATTTTTCCTTTCTCTCAGAACTCCTTTTTATTTAATTAATGCACAGTTTTTTATTTTCAGGGGCACATAATCAGTAATATATGAATGTGCCTGTCTCTTAAACGCTGTTTTTACAGAGAAGATATTTTTCTGCTCTGATGTATTGTAGTCTAAACGTATAAACGTAATAAGAAAAACTGTACACATCTCAGCAGAAGTAGAGATCCAAGCCAGAATGCATGCTTCTTATGGATTTTTGTTACCTAGTTGTTTCAGTTGCTGTTCATTCAATCCAGGTTCCCCTAGATTGTGTACTTCAGAAGAAAACTAGAGGTGGAAGATTGTTATTCTTAAAGAAAGGCCAATCTGAATGTTTTTCTGCTGTTATAATCAGTCTGAGGGGATGATAACATTCCCACAGCCTACCCCTCTCTTAGCAGCCCTTTATGCTCCTAGTGGAGATGCTGACACATATATCTTCAATGTAACTCCTGATGCTGTAGTAAAACATCCTGCAGGTTGATTTCTCTAATCCATTTAAGTTGCAGGAGGCTCAACAGCTGGGGCTCATCATGTCCTCCTCTTATGCTGATTCAGTGGTCAGCAGAAAATATGATGATTCCCAGATGTTCACACTTGATAGACTCAACAGGCTTGAGAGGAATACAAAAGAAATTGGTGACAGGTGTTTTTTTTTTTTTTTTTTTTTCTTCCCACGACAAGGAACACAGAGTAGAAGGACAACATCATTTTTAAGGGAATGGGTGTTTTGGGGGCTTCCAAATATTTACAGAACCTTCATTCTCTGATGCTGAGGTCCGGAGATAGGGAAATGTGATGTTGCATATATTTAACAAATAGTTGCTCATATTTATAAGCGTGTATTACAGCATTTTTTACTTTGATTCATTAGTAAAACCCAAATGACATTTACAATAATACAGGCATTACAATATTCTGGTCATAGCAGGCAATAAGTTTATTCAAACTGAAGTCTGAGTGATGCTGTTGTAAACTGGCATCTCTCACAAAACAGAACACTGAAGATTGATGAAAACCAATTGAATCAGAGGACAGAGAAAATAAACAGATTGTCAAAATACAGAGGTGCTATACTTGATTGGGTAACTAGACCTTGATGATGACAATTAAAGGATGCAGCACTAAGAAAACATGTTCACCTGCTCATGGAGTTTCCATGTTCCATGCATAATTAATTGAAGAGAAAAGACAAGGATTTCCTGTTCCAAAGTTAAAGCAGAAGAGATCCCATCACCCATCTGATAGGTATTTGCAGGGATACAGAGGTTTGCTCTGAATTAGACTTAAGTGGGGACACACATCTGAGCCAAGCATTCTAACTACAGGGAAAGAGGCTGTTTGGCGGTATATCTTCTCTTTTGAAAACAGTTATTTTCTTCCAGCTCTCTCTTGGCTGATAAGATAGTGTAGTTCACTGCACTATTCTTAATCTCTTACTTAGATAGTGCCTAGGTGATCATAGTCTGAATTCTCCTGAATAACGTTATGTTTCAAAAATGATGGATCCTAGAGGAAGGCTTTATGTCCCAATTATGGTTGTTGGTTTGTTCATCCTTTGCAAGATATCTGGTCAGGCAGAGAGCATGAAGGAGTCATAGCTGCAGCAGTGAGTACCAGATATGTGTCCCACCACTTTGTCAATGAATAGCTTTTCAACACGCAATAAATGAGTAAGAGTGCTCAAAGCCAACTTGTGACTTAAATATACACTAGATAAAAATTGGAATAATGAATCAAGCCATGATTAGCAAATCACATCCAAGAAAAATGACGGAACCCATAATGCTCCAGGTTATCAGCTAAACTGGAATCATGAGTTTATCCTTTTGTTTTTTATCCTGCTTACAGAGGAATGTCAGATCTACAGTACTCATGCTATCACAGCCATTAAACTACAAGGGTCTTATATCCCTTGCATGCCTTCCTTTTCTCTCCCTTACAAAGTATTTGTCACATAAAGTTGTTGTTGTGGTGAGTCTTTCACAGCAGAGGGTGGTGTTATGGTGTGGGTGGATGAGTCAAGCTTGGTGGGGAAGCAGATGACTGTTAGTTCACACAGAGTAGGAACTCTCTCCGCAGGGAGAGTAAGAAAAACACACTATCTTACAACAGCATGAAGGCTAAGTTTCACAGCATTGCTTTTTCTAATTTCAACAAGGTACTTAAAGACCATCTTCTCCACTATTCTGGAACATGCTGTTCACCTCTCCCTCTCCTTTCAGCTTCTTTTCTTGGAATTAAAAAACTTCCTCCTGTGCCGAGTGAGAAGAGGGAGTGATATGCAGCTTAGCTGGTATTTGAGGGACACTCCTGCAGGAGCTGTTTCATTTAGTCCAAGCTAAATACCAGATATCCGTGATTCAGAATGCTTTATACGTACAGAAAAAACGAGTCAAACACAATGCATAGCTGTAATATCCTAATAAGTGATAATAGGAAGGACCAAATAAATAGTCACATTCAATTCAAGCACTGAATATTGCTTTCAAGTGGGTTATATTCCTATAATCAATTGACTCTAGTCAAAACTTTGATCCAGTTTCCAAGATTCAGTAAGGAATTCAGATTTACATGCACTGAACAAGACTTGTAAGACCAAGCAATTCCCCTCTCTCTGAAATCCTTTATTTAGCAACAAGAACAATCTGTGTATCATTTCAAATGAAGCAATTTGATTATTAAAGACAACACAGGTAGACTGTGCAACAGATAGTTGCCTATGTAGCCCATCAAAAGTGAACAGGCAAAATTTCATAATGCAGCATGACTTACCTCATTCACAAGATCTGACAGTAGAAGTCCTTTTCATTTTGCTGTTCTGAAGGGTAGCATCTGTGATTCAAACAACCTAGACTCGCCCTTGAGATTCAAGCCTTTCTCTTTCTATCTTGTACCTTTTTTTACTTTTTCTTTTTTTTTTTTTAACATTTGCCCAGGTCTAGACATACACTAATCTTTTCAAACATACTGACCTTGTTTTTATTAAAATGATTTTTGGAGAGGTAATCTTTATTTCAAACCAGTATCATTTTGAAAGCTTGTGTTTCAAATGTGTTTCAGTTGTCTTCTGAATTGTGTTTTTTCTATTTGTATGTGTGCTTTACTATCGATAATGATAAATTTTAAGCAGTGTGTTTCTGCTCTTTGTTTGGTCCTTTGAAGAGAACTATTTATGTAGCTATTATACATTGCTTGACATCCATTCATTCGAACTCTGCTATGCCGTACATCTTTTTATTCAGTTGTCACTGTGACACTACCTCTCTGGGCTGTCTCCAGCAACTGGTTAGCATTACCTTTTCCTTTCAAGAGCTAAGTGGATATGCTATATTTTTGCTCTGACAGATAGGCCATTTTATTTGAGCCTTATTGGACTTGATAGTTACCCTTAGGGAATGTCTTTTCCAATTATTTATTTCCAAAATCTTCTGTCAGTTCAGACTGTGAAACACGAAAGAGAATACTGAAATTGTTGGTACTGATGCATCCCAACAGGATAACAAGTGGCTGGGGCATCACTGCTCTTTGGACATTGCAGGTTTATTAGTATCCTATAAGAGTTCCAAAGAAAAGAAGGGAGAGAAAGACTGTTTTCAGTTCGTCTTCTAGCTACACATCTTTTTAAAACATTTTACTTTTATTAATGTTAATATAACTTTATTAGCATTCTTGTTTGGTGCTGTTTGGGTGTTCACAACTCTGCCAAGTGCAGTGGAAGAAATAGCACTGTTCTAAATGGATTTTTATCCCAGTAATGGCAATGAAACACATCCCCATATAAGAAATGCTGCATAGATGATGTCCTAGCTATAGCAATTACTAGCACAGCAAAGTTTAAGTCGGTCAGTCATAACCTATGTCTTTTGCCAGTTAGCATCTCTGTCGTACATCCTTTGGGATGGTGTGCGTCCCAAACAGCATGTTACACATCTAACTCCATTAGAAAGCTCCACACAGGAATAGTGGCTGTAATAAGCCCACATGGGCAGGATACTTTGTCACAGGAAGATATTCAAACACTAACACATCCAATCTTATTAAAATGTTTTGGACATTCTTATACTTGACATGCATAACAAGGTTGTAGGAAACGTGAGGATTGATCTAGAAATATAAATAACTGGATGGCAACTCCATCTTCAGTTACATAGCTGTGAATTAACCTAAATGCATTAATTTTGGTGTGTATAAGAGTATCTTTTTTAAAACTCTCAGTGTCAGCACTCAGTGATGGATTGAAACAGCCATTTCATTCTCAGGAAAATACTTATAATATTCATTCAATACAGGCACCAAAAAACACATCTCTAAAAGGAGATTCTGTTTCTAAACTCTGGCAAACATAGAAAGAAACATAAACTAAATAACCAAATAAATTGATTTATCCCATTAATTTTCCAAGGATTATTTTCACATAATGCACACAATACAGTTCAGACAAATAAGGAACTTACAAAACGAAACTTTTGATTCTGTGATTCTATTGTTTGCCCATGCTATTGAACAGGAATTGTCAGGACAAAGAAGAGTGATTTTTTTTTTTTTTTTTTTCTTGGAGGACTAAAATGTTTTAATGCGAAGTATAAAAGGCAAAGTGAAAGACAATAAGAATTTTTATAATGAGTCCAACCAAAAATATCAGTCAACATAATTCTGACTCCTGGTCCTTTCCCTTCCATTCTACAGTATTCTGAATATATACAGCTCACACTAGAATTCTGCACAACTCTTTTATTTTTAAGAAATTGTATGGTCCTCACAGAACTCAAGTTTGTTTTCTGTGGTTCATGGAAAATCATGTATGTATGGCAAATTAACTGACTGGAAGGAGAGCCACCATTATCTTCTCTGGAGGCATTCACTGAGAATCAGATATGAATGTTTTCCTTCAAAATGGATTGATAAAATAGATGTAGAAACAACGCAGAGTAAGATAAAATGGTATTGCTATCAGTTTGACAGGTAAACAAGATCTCTTAATCGCTCATTATTCACCACTCAGTATTATTTTTGCAACTCTTTGAAGTAATTTAAACTTTGCTGAAATCTCATTTTAATATGCATTGGCTTTCATGACTTTTTATCTTCTCACTCAGAAAGGCACAGCCTTGAGAAAACCAGTCTAAATTCTGAACTGTATTGTCAAAATGTTTGTATGCAAATGAAGGACAAGAACATTGTAATGAGTAGTCAGCATGGATTCACCAAGCAGAAGTAATGCTTGACCAACCTGATAACCTCTATAACGAAATAACTATCCTAGTAGTTGAGTGGAGAACAGTGGATATTGTTTACCTGGACTTCAGTAAGGCCTTTGACAATATCTCCTATAAAATCTTGTATATCAACTTATAAAATCTTATATATCATCTTGTTCCTTGCGCATGGCAGGGGTGTTGGAACAAGATGATCTCTAAGGCCCCTTCCAACCTGAACCATTCTATGATTCTGTGATTCTATGAAAATCCTCACTGATAGGCTCTTGGTGCCTAGGCTGGATGTGTAGATATTGGGGTGAATTGAAAACTGGCTGAATGGCCAGATCCAGATAAAGGTGATCACTGATGCAAAGTCTCGTTGGAGGCTAGTAACTAGTGGTGCGCCCCATGGGTCAATGCTGAGTCCAATCCTGTTTTACATCTTCATTAGTGATCTCAATGATGTGACAGAGTGTACCTTGTGTAGGTTTACAGACAACGTTAAACTGAGGAAAATGGTAGATACACCAGAAGGTCATGCTGCCATCCAGAGGGACCTAGACAGATTGGAGAAATGGGCTGACATGAGCCTCATGAATTTTAACAAGGAAGAGTGAAAAGTTCTGCACGTGGTGGAAACACACCCAGACACCATTGTGTGCTGAGGACGATATGGCTGGAGAGCAACCCGACAGAAAAGGACCAGATGTTTCTGATGGATATCCAGTTGAACAGCAGTATGCCCTTGCCGTAAAGAAGGCTAACATTATTCTTGAGTATACTAGGCAAAGTATTGACAGCAGGTTAAGGAAGGTAATCTTTCTACTCTATTGAGCATTGGTGAGGCTGCACCTTGAGTTTTGTGCCCAGTTCTTGGTTCCTCAGAACAGGAGAGACATGAACATGTGGGAAAGAGTCCAACGAAGGACTACAAAGGTAAGAAAGGGACTGAAGCATCTGTCTGATGAGGAAAGGCTGAGAGAACCGGGACTGTTCAGCCTGGAGATGACTCAGTGGGGATCTTATTTATGTAAATACCTGAAAAGACAGTGCAAATTGGATAGAGCTAGGCTCTTTTCAGAGGTGTCCAGAGAAAGGCAATGAACACAAACTGAAACACAAGAGGTCCCATATGAACATCAGGAACAACTTTTTTACTGTGTGGGTGACTGAGCCCTGGCGCAGGTTGTCTAGGGAAATTTTGGAGCCCTTATCTTTTGAGATTTTTAAAAGCCATCTGGCCATAGTTCTGAGCAACCTGCTGTAGGGTGTCCCTGCTTGAGTAGGGAGGATGGACCAGATGGCCTCCAGAGATCCCTTCCAATCTCAACCATTCTGTAATTCTGTGCATCTGTGATATTGTTTGACTACACTTGTGTCAGCCCTGAGAATGCCTATTGTTTGTTTTTTCTCTGACTATCCTCACAAACAACCCAAAGTGACTCCAAGCTCATTCACAACCAGTTGCCTCAGATGTCCATTAAACTCATCTCTGAGGATTCAAACGTTGCCTGAGGTATGCTATAGATAATTTGTCTGCAGTCCTTTCTCCTGGACAGCTTCTCCTGCCACAATTTAACCTTGCCTCTGGCACTATATCTTTTGGTTCTCCCTTGACGGCTCTTGGACATTTTTTGCCATTTGCCTGGGAGTACCAAAATGCCAATTGCCCCCACCACTCCACTCACCTTGTCCAAACCAATGTATTGGGGGACTGTGCCCCACAGGGTGGTTCCTGCCTCCAGGGACAACCTCTTCCCTGAATTGTCCTGATAATCTTCATGAGAGGTCATGCCATTGTATCAGTTTTGATAATTCTTTAACAGGTCAATAGTATGCATCTCAACTTTTTATTGAATTTGGATTCAGTCCTAAATGGACATAGTAGCCCTTTATGAATCAAAACCACTACCTTAAACAGTGAGGGCAATTAAATTTCAGAATTCAAAATAATTAAGGATTGTATTTATCAGTAGAAAATTTATTTCTTCATGCTGTGTTTCTATAGTCATGGTAAAACAGAGCTTTCAAGGACTACTGAAAGATTTGGTAGTGGTCCTCAGATCTAGAATGAACTTACCTCCCCGGGTGAAACAGCACTGGTTTGTGAGCTTCAAGGGAAAACAACAATCTGTTTAAACTGTTGCAGCGGCTGAGGTTTTGGGTAAGCGTCTCTGAGTGTAGACAGGAAGTTTCACGTTTGGAAATTGGTCTGATTTTTTTACTTGTTCACATGCTGAACAGTTTAGTCATCTTCCTTCCTTCCTTCTTCCTCCCGTCAGTCACAGCTCTACAAAAACTACATATGCATGTAAGTATACAGGCATACATCAGTATATGCTTCCAAGATCCTACATGTTTAGTGTTCAAAATGGATTTATAATCCATTAGAATAACCCCAACAGCAAAGTTGTTTTGAACAAAACAAGCAAGTGGACATTTACAGTATGGTTCAGTCATATATAATCCTGTACAATAATATTTAATAAAGCGGAGATTATGAAACAAAAGGGCAACACTGGGCAGTCAACAGATGGAGGGAGCAGCAGGAGAAGAAACATTAGCATTCTGAGAGTCAACTTGGCAACAGCAAGTTAATACCAGTAAGTCACTGGATCAACAGGCAACAGAAGTGCATCCAGGCTTTCAACAATACCTGACTGTACATTTAATTATTACAATTTAGAATTTTCTTTCTCCCTTTCATATCTTTGTTAGTAATTAGCATTATTTTTTTTTGGGAATAATGATGTTTCTCTCAGATTAGCAGCCTGTGGGTGTTACATAAACTTCCACAGAGAACCTTGGCA
This sequence comes from Penelope pileata, assembly GCA_013396635.1. NCBI lineage: Eukaryota > Metazoa > Chordata > Aves > Galliformes > Cracidae > Penelope > Penelope pileata. The sequence goes on from WBMW01000097.1 coordinate 47,912, forward strand.
ATATATATCAATTATTATTCAAAATGTATAAAATCATTAGTAAATTACAGGGGGCACTAGGACTTTGTATGGGGTAGCACAACCTATCCCAAAGAAACCTAAACAGAGCCGTGATTCTAAGTGTCCTGTTGTAATTCCGTTTTAATCAACCTGATATGTATCTTTGAATATATTAACCAGGTGCTTGGGAAAATCATTATTTGGCTGTATTTTAACACTGATAGGTGACTAAATTGTACACAGGCACTCTCACTCCTCCTTCTCAGCAGGACTGCAAGAGGAGAAAAAGAAGGGAATGTACTTGTGGGTTTAAGATAAGAGCAATTTAATGAAAGAAAATGCCAAGGTCACATGGAAGCAAAAGGAGAAAAAAAGTGTTCTCTATTTCCCATCTGCATACAATGTTCAGCCACTTCCTGGGAAACAGAGCCTCAACATGCAGTTAATTGGGAAGAAAGATGCTTTCATAATGCGAGTCTCCCCTTTTCCTTCTTCTCCTCCTGAGTTTTTATCACTGAGCATGATTTTACACAAAATGAATTATCGCTTTAGTCAGCTAGTGTCAGCTGTTCAACACCTCTTGCCCAGTTCAAGCCTACTGACCTTTTTGGGTGTTAGAGAAGCAGCCCAGATGCTACATCAGCACTGATCAGCAAGAGTAAGAAGAATGATGTGATTTCAACATTGTTCTAGTGAGACATGCAAAGCACAGTACTATATAGGCTACTGTGAGGAAAGTTACCTACATCCTGGTCACACCAGATACATCAGCCTTCTTCCTACCCATGCAGATGAAGAAAATAGATGAAGTGAGAAGTGACAAAATGAAAATGGATGGTGGATGCATTTCCACCTTCTTCTCAATATATGAACATAACCGTGTGTTAGTGAAGGTGAAAAATTGACTAAAAAGACAAGAGTTAGAGAACATACTTCCCCTTTTTATTTCTTCTTGTACGTAAAATCATAGAAGGGCTTGCTATGGGAGGGACCTTAAAGACCATCTAGTTCCAACAACCCTGCCATGGGCAGGGTTGCCATCCAGGATATCAGGCTGCCCGGGGCCCCATCCAACCTGGCCTTGAACATCTCCAGGGATGGGACATCCACAACTGCTCTGGGCAGCTATGCCAGTACCTCACCACCCTCTGAGTAAAGAATTCCCTCCTAACATCTAACCTCTCTCTCTAACCTCATAAATCTCTCCCCTTTTAAGTTAAAACCATTTCCCCTTATCCTGTCACTATCAACTCATATAAAAAGTTGGTATCCCTCTTGCTTATTAGCTCCATTTAAGTACAGGAAGGCCTCAGGAAGTCTCCTTGAAGCCTTCTCTTCTCCAAGCTGAACAAGCCTAGCTCTCTCAGCCCATCTTCATAGGAGAGGTGCTACAGCCCTCTGATCGTCTTCATGGCTTTCCTCTGGACTCATTGTAACAGCTCAGTTTTCTTCATGTGCTGGGGGCTCCAGGCCTGTACATAGAACTCCAGATGGGGTCTCACAAGGACAGAGTAGAGGGAGTGGCCACTCTGCCGGCTCACATTAAACTTCTCATCCACCAGCACTTCCAAGCTCTTCTCAGCAGGGCTGCTTTCAAGTTCTTCTCCCTGTCTGTACATGTATCTGAGACTGCGCTGGCCCAAGTGCAACACCTTGCACTTGGCCTTGTTGAACCTCATTAGGTTCACATGGACACACTTTCCAGCCTTCTTCAGGTCCACGTATGGCAATGAGATTTTGAGTGAGGTCCACAAGAAATAGCAGCACTCCAATAAAACTGCATCTGTTAAGAAAGATTCAGATCTTTTAGTCTTATACTCTTTTAATTCAAAATGTTTAAATTCTCTCCTAGAGAGAGCTGGTAACGATATGATGGGCAAGAGAGGAGTAGTATCAAAATTAAATGCATCATAGAATCACAGAATCATTAGGGTTGGAAAAGACCTCTAAGATCATCTAGTCCAACCATCAATCCATCACCACCATATCACTAAACTGTGTCCTTAAGTGCCACATCCATCCTTTCCTTGAAAACCTGCAGGGATGGTGAGTGCGCCACTTCCCTAGGAAACCTGTTCCGATTCCTTAGCACTCTTTCTGAGGAGAAATGTTTCCTGATATCCAACCTGAACCTCCTCTGGCTCAACTTGAGGCCATTACTTCTCATCCTATCACTAGCTACCTGGGAGAAGTTTTTGGGTAGTTGTAGAGAGTATTAATCATGGAATCATAGAGTCATAGAAACACAAGGTTGGAAAGGACCTACAAGATCATCTAATCCAACCGTCCTCCTATCACCATTACTACTCACTAAGCTGCTAAATCGTATCTCGTAGCATCTCATCCAGACGCTTCTTGAACACCACCAGGGACAGTGACTCCACCACCTCCCTGGGCAGGCCATTCCAGTGCCTGACCACTCTTTCAGAGAAAAAGTTTTTCCTTATCTAAATCTCCCCTGACGCAACTTGTGGCCATTCCCTCTCATCCTGTCATTAGTTATCTGGGAGAAGAGGCTGACCCCCTCCTCACCACAACCTCCCTTCAGGAAGTTGCTCCCCTGGTAGGCTCTCATACCAGCTGTGCCAGGAAGCTATCTTCCACACACTCTAGAAACCTCCTGGACTGCTTTCTCTGCACAGTATTATATTTCCAGCATATATCAGGGAAGTTGAAGTCCCCCATGAGAACGAGTGCTAGTGATCGTGCAACTTCTACTAGATGCTCATAGAATGCCTCATCCATCTCTTCGTCCTGATTAGGCAGTCTATAAAAGACTCCCACGAAATGTCACCCCTACAGACCTTCCCCTTGATCCTTATCCATAGACACTCAACTTTATCATTTCCAAGCCCAAGTTCTACAATATCAAAACACTCTTTAATATAGAGAGCCTCATCACCACCCTTCCTTCCTTGTCTATCCCTTCTGAAGAGCTTATAGTCATCCATCACAGTACTCCAGTCATGGGAGTGGTCCCATCATGTTTCAGTAATAGCAACTAGGTCATAGTTAGCCTGCCGCACAATGGCTGCCAGCTCTTCCTGTTTGTTGCCCACGCTGCGTGCATTGGTATGGATGCATTTCAGCTGAGACATCTGCCTCACCCCCAGCTCCAGCATTGTTCCCCTAGGCTCTTCTCTGGCGAGCCCTGTTTTGTCCCCTTTGTCATAGCTAGTTTAAAGCTCTTCCGATGAGCCCTGCTCATCAAGGTCTCCAGTGTGCCTCCTTTTCTCCAGACTAAACAATTCCAGTTTCCTCAGCCACTCCTCATAAAACTTGTGCTCCAGACATTTCACCAACTTCATTGCTCTTCTTTGGACATGCTCTGGCACCTCAAAGTCTTCCTAGCAGTAAGGGGCCCAAAACTAAAAACAGTCCTCAAGGTGCAGTCTTACCAGTGCCAAGTACAGGAGAAAGATCGCTTTCCTGGTCCTGCAGACTACATGAGTTCTGATACAAGCCAGAATGCTGTCAGCCTTCTTGACCGCCCGGATGCACCCCTGGCTCTTGTTCAGCCAGCTGTTGACTAACATCCCTAGATCCTTGTCCTCAGCACAGCTTACTAGCCACTCTGCCCCTAGCCTGTAGCGATATATGGAGTTATTATGACTAAAGTACAGTACCTGACACTTGGTCTTGTTGAACTTCATACAATTGACCTCAGACCACTGACCCAGCCTATCCAGATCCCTCTGTAGGGCCTTCCTACCCTCAAGCAGATGAACACTTCCTCCTAACTTGATGTCATCTGCATGCTTACCGAGGGTACACTCAACCTCCTTGTCCAGATCATCAATGAAGATATTAAACAGGACTGGCCCCAGCACTGACTCCTGGAGAACAGCACTCGTGACTGGTCGTCAGCTGGATTTAACTCCATTCACCACCCCATATCTGTCAGCCTGTACTCAAAGGAGAGGTGCTACAGCCCTCTGAGCATCCTCATGGCCGACCTCTGGTCTCACTCCAACAGCTCCATGTATTTTTTGTGCTGGGGCTCCAAGACCTAGATGCAGTACTCCAGACGGAGCCTTATGAAAGTGGTATAGAGAGGGAGAATCACCACCCTCAACCTACTAGACAAACTTATTTTGATGCAGCCCAGGATATGGTTGGTTTTCTGGCTGAAAGCACACATTACCAGCTCACGCTGAGTTTTTCATCCATCAACATTCCCAAGTCCTCCTCTGCAGGGTTGTTCTCTATTTACTCATTACCTAGCCTGTTAGTTATGTTTGGATTTGCCCCAACCCAGGTGTAGGACCTTGCACTTGATGTTGTGGAACTTCACAAGGTTTGAATGGGCCCACCTCTCAAACCTGACAAGGTCCATCTGGATGGAATCCCTTCTCTTCACCATGTTAACAGCACCACTCTGTTGTCATCAGCAAACTTGCTGAAGGTTCATTCAATCCCACTGTCCACATCACTGACACAGCTGTTAAACAGGGCTGGTCCCAGCCAGGTTCTTATTACAACAGGAGGTCACCTAGATAGGTTTCAAATACAGGCTTTTTTCAATATTATAATCTATGTTGTTCTGCTATTATTATCATTATTTCATGTGCACACCAGAACTTAATCACACAATCTGGCTTGCTTGGGACTCTACAAATGCATTTCCTGTAGCCCTTGCTTTTAGCTGTGCATGGGCTGTCAGACACTTCGAGAGTGCAACTGCTTAGTTTGTGGGTTTTTTTATACTATACATTCCTAAATGAATTTTTAAGGGAATATTAATAAAAAATATGGCAGATAAACCAGAAAGTATCAGAGACGAGATGGACAATTTGGAGGTTGAGACTTGCCATGGCATTATTTGCCAGTAAATCTGGCCAAAATTTTCTTCCTTCTTTTACCAGAGATGAAAGTTGTTAGTTTATCAGCAATGCCAATGCATTTGCTTATTAGACTATGATATTAACCAGAACAATAAAATGATCCTAGTTAACAATAACCCCTGTCTTGGCAAATACAACTGAACAAATTTTACTGCCAATTCTGATGTGTCATACAATGACACATGGAAAAGAACAAACTAGATATACCCCTTTGGGAAATTTTTCCATTTTGCAAATGTCAGTTGGGCATTCAACTACCATTTAGCCATCCTGAGAACTGTTCTCTAGTCACCTTTTTCTCTGTTTATAAATTTGGAAATGTGGCAATTCAGTTTTTTTACCTACTTATTGTCTTATATATTTGGATATATTGTCAATTAGTTTTGAAATGTTTTGATGTTGTTAAAAGATACCTAAATATTCTGTGTCTGTATTCTGGACTGGAAGGACCACACTGTGCTGTAATCTGGTCTTTATAATGGCTCTCATGATATGATCACAGAATCACAGAATTGTAGGGGTTGGAAGGGACCTCATTGAGTCCAACACCCCTGCCAAAGCAGGTTCATGATGACCATGTCCTTTTTCATTCAGCATTTAGCACCAAGAATTTTTTTCTCTTAACGTCGCAGAGATTCCTGTTTTGTTTTGCTTTGGCTTCTTTTGCTTGCCACATCATCCATTACATGCAGACATTGATAAGGAGAGGAGAGAAAATGGAAAGAGCTTGGAAAATGTGTCTTTGTAACTCCAGGTGTGCTGTCAGTTGCTGCTCAACTCCATTCACTGCTATTTTAGTTTTTCATTGGTCCTTTTTCAAAAACACATAATTGAAAAAATATACAAAGCAAAAATTAATATCTAGTCCAGAGAGAAAAGAATAGAAAGTTTTATTTTATGAGGGCTTTGGATCTGACAGCTTAAAACACCAGCTGCCAGTTTGTTTTATTATTATTTGGTTAAAATTTATACATGGATGGGTGGGAGGGAAGACAACTTGTAATATTTGCTTCTGTTATGCTCATTATTTTATAACCTTGAGCTTGATCCAAGCAGAGTTGTTAGTGGAAAAGAAAAGAATCATCATTCCCCACATCAAAAAAAGAAAGAGATTGCTCTGTGTCTGTTTCTATTCATTCTCTGTTACCTGTAAAGTATTTTCTTCAGTGGAGAAAAGTTCAGTATCTCACAGAAAGGTTTTTATTTCTGTTACTGCTTAGTCATATTTTGCGATAAGCTTAACACAGTAGTAGAGCATCCAAATTTCATCTGCTCTCAAGAACTGCCAAAACTTCTAATCTCCTTCTCCTAGTCGTTGTTCCCCAGGCGACACCTTTTGTTAGTAGGTGCTTATGACTACTTAGTTTTGAGTCCAAGGCCTAACAAATCCAAAACCAGACCAAAACTTTTAAGGAATAGTCTAATCCAGGAAAACAGGAATTTAAGATAGAAGCACATGCTTCATACAACAAGCCTAAGTAGGACTCTGCTTATTTCTTCTCTTTCTTTACACTTGTCTCCTCATCTCACTCCATTTTCTACTCTCAGATGACTTAAATATTTCTCCTCTTGCCCTGAGATTCAAACAACTTGGAATTTTGACCAACTCAATTTATTCCTCACACAGACTGTCTATAAATAACTTCATAGGTTATAAATCCATGTAATCTCTGCTTTAACTCGTGTGCATCCCATTACATGTTTTGGCTCATTGTGAACTGGAAACTTCCTTAATGTACTACAAACAGTTGTACATTGAGTGTCCTTAATACTAGGGGTATTCAGCAGTGCATTTTTAGTAGCGAGAGACATTCTCCATGAGTTTTGAGCCAAACCCTTCCACTTTTTTCAGTTATTAGATGCGTTTTAACATTACTTATGTGATAGTAACATAAAAATCATAGAAGTTTTCAGGTTAAAAAAAAAGTTAGTGTTAAAGAACAAGAATGTATTACTTGAGAACATCCTGATGCAATGCACATGCTTCAACTGAATCCTTTTCATACAGCTGGCTACTAAGAAGTACATCTCGAAAAGGTACGCAAGGAAAGGAAAGACAGGAAAAGAGATAAATGGTTTAGAAAAAGTCTTCCAGGTAGTGGCAAGTATAACTAACTAAAACAGCTGAGACTGGAGCTGGCAAATGCATACCCATGTGTATTCTATGCTGTCTCTCCTTCTGGAAGGTCTACCTTTGGGAAAAACTGACATAAAAGAAGATCAGATGAGACTGTCATTGTGTCCTTTCTGCCCTTTGAGTCCCCAAGAAAAGTTTTAGAAGCTAAAAAAAAAAGCCCTGTGACCATGAGTGAGAACAAGAGATCTGGGTGGCGGGCACAAAGCTGGGGAAGCTCTTCCTGCAGCAGGGTCAGTGTCTCTGTTACACAATCACACTGAGGAAAGGCTCAGAAATCCTCTGCAACTTCTGAATTCCTGAGAAGACAACATACTTAGCATTTTGTGCTGCTCTCCTACATGGATTTCAGTCATAAAATGTCATATAGAATGCAGTCTGAAAATGTGAAGGCATGGATCTCTCAAAAGCTGGCAGAGTTGTCAATAGAAGATACATTACAAACTCAGGTATACTATTCAGTATTTTACTTGGTCATTTCAGGAGATGATATTAGCAGATGTCTCTGTGCGTGAATTTGAGCCTGGTGACTGAGCAAGGAAGGAAAAGGCAAAAACTTTATTCTGATATCCCTTTGAACTCCAGACATTCTTCTTTAATTACATTTTTAAAATGTAACAAATACAAAGTAAAACTGAAGTTCTTCTGTTCAAACAACTCCTTTAAAATACTACCGTTGTGTATCTTTTCTACACACCTTTACAAGGTAGTATATTGCATTCTTCAGAAGCAGCTGGAAAACTAAGATTAAGTCTGAAACACTTCAGGATTAACAAATACCTTACTGGGATTGGTGATTCTAGCCTTTAGAAGTAGACCAATCTAGTGGTTGTTTCTAATAGAAGGGAAATGGCTTCCAAACATCTAGCTATATCCTGTATTTTGGCTGCTTTTTGAAAACACAGACAATAAATTCTGCTCAGGGATTGATTCCTTGGGCTCATGCCAAATTACCAGGCCATTTAAATTGTCATTTTATGCTGTTGCACACTTAAAATTATTTAAGCTGCTTTTATGATAATTTCTTCAATCTGTTCTCTAACACTAACTCAGTAGATAACCATTTGCTCCATAATATCAGCATATTTTCTTTATTTCCTTTTTGTGGAGAAAATATTATCAATGCAGCTGCAGTGAGGTTTCAGAGGGTGTTTCATTTACAATATGAGCAGCTTGAATACCTTTGTTTTGGACAATGTATTTGTTTCTGTTAATTCCCTTCACTTTCATTTTTCTCTTTTGAGTTCTGCCCATACTGCTGTGTAGCTAGCTTTCCAGGCTTCTGAGGCCTGAGTGTTTAGTAGCTCTTATTTGGGAGCTGTGAATGGTCAGTTTTGCTGGCTGAGGTACATCAAGTTTGTAGCAGTACTGACAATTACAGATGATCAAAATTAACTGGTTCATAAGCCTCAGAAAATGTCAAACAAAATTGCCTTTGTCACTTTAATATCAGTTAAGACTGTAGACAGATAAATGGAAATAATGTAACAAAAAACATAAAAATATTTTATATATATATTTTATTTATATAATCATCAATTTTACATGGGAGACACAAGGGGAATGGCTTGAGGAAGTAGCCTGAGAAATTAAATGTGGAACTTTGCTGCTTTTACTACATTGTCTAATTGCCTAGCTTCATGCCATCTGTTCCTTTTCCTCCCTGCAGGCAAAAGGGCATTATAGCAGAACCAGAAGTAGGCAATGGAATAAATGGAATACTATACATACAGTAAATAGCAAGAAAAGCTATTGTAAATGTCAGCAATTGATGAAAAATCTATTTGGCATTGCAGATCAGTGCATGTGGAGATCTACTTCTCTCAGCATCTAATCCTCTTTCTTCTGGGTGAAATGCACAAGGGTGATATTGCAGCTCCAGGTTCAGATTTTTGCAGCTTCAAGGAAGTTCTGATGCCACAAAGTCAATGGCAAATCTTTCATTGTCTTCAAAAGGTTCTAGAGTCTACTCTTCAAGTTTATTTTTGTTTCTGCTGAACAGTTCCCATAGGTTCTTAAAATGATCATCTAAATTGAGGTGCTGTCAAGCCATGTGTGCTTCTAATTTCTGCCTCCTTGACTCCACTGCTGCTGCCCCGTCCCTAGTCTTCCAGAGACCAGGAAGAAATGACCAAGTCAGTAAACCTCTTTTCTTTCTGATTAGCCTTCAAGGGAAAAATGTTCTTGAAATATGTAGAAAGAACTTATAGTTTGATTTCATAGATATGGAGGGATATATAAACACAAATATATCCATACATATGTATGCATATATATGTGTGTGTGTTCTAATTTATATTTCTTTATAGACACAATATAAAAAACCTATTTAAAACTGAGAAACAAAAATTTCATGACTGGGAGGATATATTTTTATAAGCAGTTCATGTAATTTACTTAATGGTCCAAAGGAAAGTGCTACAAATCTTTTGTCCAAACAAAGTGATAGGCTCTGGAGGTTCAGAGTCCCTGGCTAAATCTCAACTTTAAAAAAAAAAACATCCTAATCTTTTTCTATTCATGTTACCTAGTTGTCCATGGGTTACTCGGTTCCTCTCATTCCCCCAGATGCCTCCAAAGTTCTCCCTATGCCACTACCACATCTGGGAAGCTAGCAGAGAGTTACTATATACTTGTATGTACACAGAAGATTTAAAATTGTATAGTTTCAGTGCAATGTCAGTGAGATAGTCTGCGCAGCTTTGCCACTGTATTTTTCCTTTGGTGATTTACAGGAATGGTAAAATACTCTAAGAAATAGACGTACTGCACAATATAGGCTGATGTGAATACCATAGGAGGAACTCTTAAGGTGGTGCTGACATTTCGGTTCTAAGTTTATCTGGATCTAAATAAGGCTAACAATTTAGCAATTACCTGTGATTCCTGACATAAAGAAAACAAAATGAAAAGTCACACTATTGGTTTCTAAGGGTTTACCATAACTGGAAATTACCTTGTATTGGTATGATACAAAACTATATTAGCAGTCAACATGATCCTTTTTTTGGCATTGTAGAGCCTCGTACTCCTCCAGAATTGCAGAATGGTTGATGTTGGATGTGACCTCTGAAGGTCATTTGGTCCAACCTCTGTTCAAGCAGAGCAGCTTGAAGCAAGTTGCCCAAGAACCATGTCCAGACAGTTTTTGAATGTCTCTGAAGATAAAAGCTCCACAAGCTCTCTAGGCAATTTGTCCCATGACTCAGTCACATGCACAATAAAAAAATGTTTTCTGGTGTTCACATGGAACCTCCAGTATGTGCCCGTACCTCTACAATTTCATCAAGCTTTAAAGTACGTCTACTGAGGCACACCCTGTGTACTATAGTCTGGTATGAAGCACACTATAACATCCAAAGCATATGTGTGCCATCCAATTAAGTATTTGAAATCTTTATGAGTGTAGAATTTTATTCATCCTTCTTCATTAGGATGCGGGTAACAGACTTAGTCTACCCATCAGTTCTCCTTAGCTCATTGCCTTTTTTTCTTTTCTGCTTCATTATGCTAACTGCGTAATATTCACACAGAACTTCAAACGTCTTTTTAACCCTTAAGTCTCTTGCGCTGTGAACTAAACACTTCTAGAATTTGGACTGTCCAGAAATAAAAGTTCATTGAAGTTAATGGACGGCCTCACAACCCTTCTTCCCTCCCTGGCTCCTCCCCCTTCTACTCATCCCCCTGGATGGCCTTTCAATGCAGCAGGAGTCCAAGCTTCCCAGATACATCTACAGTACTAGGAAATTTGAAGAACCATCTAAATTCTTTCCTCTATTAGCACTTCACAATAAGTATCTGAAAGTGACTACACCTATTCTAGGAATATTGACAGAGCAACTTTCTAAATGTACTGTATTGATAGGGCATTAGCTATAAAACTAATGATATTATTTCAAAACTGCTGAGTCTGGGAAAAGTATTGGAGTGGGGATTTTTCTGTTTCTCGCATTTGAAAGTGAGTAATTTGATCCTCTAGCTGGTCTCTTTCCTGTTTTCCACTTTCAGAATCTGTCCTAGTGATCCACAAATCAAATAGAAAATTGCTTCTGAACATTAATTCAGAAGCATACGTTCAGAACATAAGATTCCAAGGGTAGGTTGCATCTCATCTAGCTGCACACGTCCACGATGTAGACATACATGTCTAAGCTACTTTACTAATCTCTCTTTTAAATTTGCAACGTTCTCTTCACTTAGAAGCACCTTCATCAACAGTTTTCAAGCTTGATTGATCTGGTCTATTTCAGATTTCTACTTTCTGGTGAGATTAATCAAGTCCTGAACACCACCAGCTATTTTGATTAGGTTGTCATAGATTAGACAGGAAATCCACAGTGACTAACTCAGATAAGATATCTCCATTTAGTAAGATGATTCACAGTTTAAGAGATGGAGAGCTTATTGCCTCTGTAAATAAGCCTTTTGGATACCTTTTGTCCATTTCTTCTTTCTTGCACAAGCTTCCTTTTACAAACACAGTTTTTCTTTCATAGCTATTCCATGTTAGATCTTGTCTTCTAGATATGTTTTCTGAAGGCAGGTGACTACTTAAGCCTCTGAGGTGATTGAATTCTCCAGTTTTTTTTCTTTCTGATGCATACAGATAATTGTCAGATAGTGTTGTCCAAGTGAATGTTTATTTCAATTAGTTTTCTGTATCTACTTCAGCAAATTCTCTGAAATTGCTAGTGAGTCTAAACATACATGTCCATCCTGGTTGATAAATTGGATAAATATGGATTTCATGGATGAACCACTAGCTAGATAAGGAATTGGCTGAATGGCCACACACAGAGTTGCAGTCAATGGCTCAGTGTCCCAATGGAGACCAGTGATGAGTGGTGTACCTCAGGGATCAGTGCTAGAAACAGTACTGTTTAACATCTTTGTCAGCGACATGGACAGTGGGATCGAGTGCACCCTCAGCAAGTTTGCAGATGATGCCAAGCTGTGTGGTGCAGTCGACACGCCAGAGGGAAGGAATGCCATCCAGAGGGACCTGGGCAGGCTTGAGAGGTGGGCCCATGCCAACCTCNCGCTTCGAAGGGGTCTTATAGCAGCCTTCCAGTATCTGAAGGGGCCTGCAGGAAAGCTGGGGAAGGACTTTTACAAGGATAGGTAATGACAGGACAAGGGGTAATAGAAAATGAAAGAGGGTAGATTTAGACTGGATATAGGGAAGAAATTCTTCACTATGAGGGTAGCGAGACACTGGAACAGGTTACCCAGAGAAGCTGTGGATGCCCCCTCCCTGGAAGCGTTCAAAGCCAGTCTGGATGGGGCTTTGGGCACCCTGGTCTAGTGGGAGGTGTCCTTGTTCATAGCAAGAGGGTTGGAACAAGGTGATCTCTAAGGTCCCTTCTAACCTAAACCATTCTATGATTATGATTATGATCCTATGATCTTTTTTTGACAATGTTAATGTAGGTTACTTCTCAAAGGTGTTATAAGTATTTACCACATTTAGGAAAACAAAGAAAAATTGGTTTTAGAGAAATTGCTAAAATATACACTAGAAATATTTGAGGAAATTTGATTGCAGTTCATCTGTTTTTACTATTATCTTGCTTTAATAAAGGTGTAGACTTCCTGTATGGCAATATGAAAACATGAGCTTGACATTATATCTAAGTTAAAAGATTGATGAATGGGCCGTTCAGGCAAATATGTCTATATCTAGAATGCAGGCAAATACTTCTGATTCAGAAAGACCTGGAAAAATTGAAGAAACAGGCAAGCAGGAACCTCATGAAGTTCATCAAAAGAAAATGCAAAGCCTGGTCCCTTGGTCAGACGAAACTCTTCAGCAGAACAGTCACAGGAGTCTGCTGGTCAGGAGCAACTTTGCAGAAAAGGCCTCTGGGCGTTGAGGACAGCAATTTTGCAATGAGTCAGCAGTGCCTCTGAACAGGAAAGAAACACTCTCTACCTCCAGGACTGCACAAGGCAGAGCACAGCCAGCAGATTGGTGGTGTCCTGCCTGGCTGTCCAGGATCTGTGTAATGAATCAGGAATGGTATGCCCAGCCTGAGGTCTACATGTGTTCAATGAACACTGATGTGCTGAGGTCAGTCCCACTGAGGTCCCACTGAGGCCACAAAAGTCATGGAGGAAGGCTTGTTGGTAACTGATGAGAGTGCACAGAAGATATGGAGCAGGCTCTGAATGTCAATTGGCTGGGATGCAATGAGTACACATCCCAGGAAATTCTGATAGGATATTAGGGCATTCTGTTTTGTATTGTGTTTTGTTTTGCTTTTTTCATTTGCTTGTTTTGGTTTGCTTTTTCGTTTTGCTTTGATATGGTCTGGTTTGACTTAGAATCATAGAATAGAATCATAGAATCATTAAGGTTGGAAAAGACCTCCAAGATCACCTAGTCCAACCATCCACCTAGCACCAAGATTGCCCATTAAACTGCTAAACCATGTCCCCTAGTACCCCATATACACATTTCTTGAACACCTTCAAAGATGGTGACTCCACCATCTCCCTCAACAGCCTGCTCCTGTGCCTGACCACTCTTTCAGAGAAGTTTTTTTTTAATATCCAACTTGAACCTCCCTTAAACATTCTGGTCAGCACAAACCTCTCCATTTAGTTTGGTTTGGTTTGGTTTGGTTTGGTTTGGTTTGGTTTGGTTTGGTTTGGTTTGGTTTGGTTTGGTTTGGTTTGCTATGAGGGTGGTCAAATAGTGGAACTGGTACCCACAGAATCTGTGAGATATCCATCCTCACAGGTGCTTCCAGTCCTGCTGGAGCAACCTGATCTGACGTAGAACTGCTTTGGGCAGAGGAGTGAATGATTTCTAGATGTTCTTCCCAACCTACGTTATTCCTTGGCCTAATGATTTTATGATTCCTTCTTTTCTTTTCTTTTCTTTTCTTTTCTTTTCTTTTCTTTTCTTTTCTTTTCTTTTCTTTTCTTTTCTTTTCTTTTCTTTTCTTTTCTTTTCTTTTCTTTTCTTTTCTTTTCTTTTCTTTCCTTTCCTTTCCTTTCCTTTCCTTTCCTTTCCTTTCCTTTCCTTTCCTTTCCTTTCTTTTCATGACATTTGAGTAAAGTTTCACCTCTTCAAAAAGCAAAAAAATCAAAGGTATGCATATTTGACAAACTGTCTTGAAAAAAGGGCATGGTTTTTAATCACTATGTGCATTTAAAGGCTTGTGAGAAATCTATTTTCTTTTTCTTCCTTACACTATGTTAAATATGAATTATTGTAAGTGCTTCAAGCAAAACACAAGCTGAGAAAGAACAAGTAGATAAAATAACAAAATCTTTTAGTATATTACCACTGATCAGCAAAAGAAAAGCTTAAGAATGTCTATTTTCTCAGGCTGGAAAACTTGAATGCATGCATGCACATGCATATGCTGGCTATTATAGAAAGAATTAGACAGAGTAAGGACATGAGTAGGAACTGTCATCCGGATCATAACACTGAAAGTACCTTACACAATTCTAAGGAGATATATTTCTAACTGAATTTTTCTGATTTTCTAGATGCTGGTCTAACACAGTAATTCTTAGGCAGAAGTCCAAATATGCAGCCTAGTTAGTCTCACAACTCCTCTCTGAAGATCTGATTGTAAAACTGGCTGTAATACAGCTGCAGCTACTGTCATTGTCTTTATTAGTAATAAATAATTCATTGGATTTTTGAGATATAGTTTGTTTTACTGCTGACCTAGATTTTTAATAAAGAGATGCAAATGCCTGTAACCAATTTCTGCTAGTATAATTGCTGTGGTTTCCTGTACAGCCATGGTATTTTTGTCTTCAAAATGCACAGAATTATGGAAATCTGGTCTATCATAACTAGAATGGAAACTGTACTTGCTCTTGCTCCAGTTGCAGCCCATGCAAATCCGAACTCCAGTTTCATTGTAACCTGCCTATAAATATGTATCTTGATGTTTTAAGTAGGTAGGATGGGATCAGGTTCCCAACATTGCCTTAGTTAGCCTGCTGGTTTAAATGATAACAATAACTAAATCTGAAAGCAGCAGATTTATGTATTCCTGGGCCAAACCCTGATGGTTTTATTTTATTGATTTCCATTAAAGCGAAACTCTGTGGAAATTAATGTGAATTTGGCTGGAATTTGGACTAGGTGGAGCAGGTGACTAAACTCACATCTTTCAAGAGTTTCGAGTTTTTGTTTGGTTGCTTTTTTGCATGTGTTGAAGCAAAATATATTAATGCACTCTTTTCCTGAGCATTCTGTTTGCTTGTTGCTGTACTGTTACGAAGGTCAATGTCATACAAAAACCTCTTGCCCCTCCAGTGACACAATAACTAACTATTATCATGAGTGAAACAAGCAATAACTCTTTGAAGTACTCAGGCTGCTTTTTATTTATAAATACGTGAGGGGAAACTGTAGTAGTATATGTCTTCTCTTCCTCCTCATCATGCCAAGTTTGCTTTGAAATACCATGCATTACTCCTCAGAAAGATATTAGAGTACATTTGAAGTAGTTCCATTAGTGTCAGAGTGAATTAGTATGCAATGTTCAGGCTCCTATCATTTAGAGCTTGTGATCAAAATTGTGAAAAAACTGTTAAGCTTCAGTCGTTTTTTGGTTATTTTATTCTGTTACAGTTTCTCATATGAATTGTAATTTATTACTTAACTTACAGGTGATGAGAGGGACCATTTGAGAAGATCCATAGGGGAAAGTGCACTGCCACTGCAAGTCTATGGCAAATCTTGTCTTGTCTGCTGAAAGTAATGAGAAAGGAGGGGCCATATGAAACTCAGATCTCTTTACTTTTTATCACCAATAAGCATATGAAAAGCTAGCAGGAAACACATGGAGTGTGTAGGGGAGTAAAGGATTAGTATTTTATGTTTTTTCCTTCAACTTCACACTGAGTACTGTGTTAGCAATACACCTGAAAATTGGTGGTAAGCTAAGGATGTAGAACAGTATCTATTGTCCTGATTTCAGGTGGAATAGTTAATGTTCATCATAGTGGTTGGCATGGTGCTGTGTTTTGGATTTAGGAGAAAAATTAAGTTGATAGCACACCAGTGTTTTTAGTTGATGCAGAGCAGTGCTTTTATAGAGGACTTTTCTGCTTTTTCTGCTGTCTTGTCAGCGAGGCCCTAGAGGTGCACAAGAAGCCAGGAGCGGTCACAGCCAGGACAGCTGGTCCAAACTGACCAAAGGGATACACCATGCCATATAATGTCAAGCTCAGCAATAAAACTGGGGGGAGTTGGCTGTGTGGAAGTGGGGCTGCCACTGCTTAATGAGTGGCCAGGCATTGACTGACTGGTAGTAAACAACTGCCTTGTGCATCACTAGTTTTGTATATTATTATTATTCTTTTTGCTGTTGTGAACAGGTTTGTGGTGATGGGGTGTCTGCCGGGTTAAACCACAACTTCTGGAAAGAGTTTACCTTTATTCAAACTGCTTATCACCTCTGTGACAAGACTAAGCCCTAGATCAATAGTGTTCCCAAAGAAAGTATGTCAGAATATCCAAACTGTTTGTGAACCTCTGATGAGAATCTCAGGGGGACTGTCACCCACCACAGAAACAGTGACTGTACTGAATGTGCTTTACCTGCACCTCCAACAAGGGAAAGATGACTCAGTTGTAGCTCTTGCATCCTCACTTAGTTTGAACTGAGGCTTTTTTGATGAAGCCATATATTCATTGAAGTCAATTATATTAACTACATGGGCCAAAATTCTCCCTTATTCATCTCTCAACGCACCTGTGCAAGCCACAGTGCTTATCACTGAGAGCTTAATTTCTGGGAAAAGACAAGATATAGAGTAAAAGGAAACCTAAAACTGATATTCACATGTTTTTTTACACTTCATTTTCCACAGATTCCTTTAGCTTCCGTTTCCTTTTTTTTTTCTTTTTATGGCATTGTGAATTGAAGCCTTTATGACCTAAGTATAACATAAATGTGTGCTTATAACAAACTCCTGTTGTAGAGTGGATTACATCAACATAAAACAGTAGCTATTAGGGTCTTAGGGAAGCACTGTGGGAACTTTTCATGCCACTCTAAAAGGGCAGTCTACATAGGGGAACAGTCTTGTTCTTTTTGCTTGAGCTCCAGTAGGTTTCCGCATCAAAATAGAAAAAGTCTCCCCAAAAAAATTAAAAGCAAAGAAATCAAAATGAATGGAGTAAAGTAATTACTGTTCTAAAATTGAAGATATAGAAGAACCTGCTAGATATAAGGCAGGGTAAAATCTTGTTTTTTGGATAGATTAAACTAAACTTGTTTTCTGCAAGTATTTTTAGATTTGCACTGGTCTAAGTGACAAATGGAATTAGTCAGGCTTTACAACAGTGGATCTGAGAGCAGAATTTGTCCTGGTATCATTGCAACAGGGTGGACTGTATTTCAGTGCAAATAATCCTGCTACTGGTAATATTTTATTTTTATAGTATGTTTTTCCCTACCTCCCCGCATACTAGTTTTACATTTCCTTTATTCACCCTCTCCTACTCTTCCCTAATTTAGGTAAGAGAGGTTCTGAAACGTGCTTCACTACCAGTTTCCACTCCTACATTTTAGTTTTATTTTTGTAATCCTCCTACCTTTGCAGCAAGTTGCTACCACTATCACACTACACCAATATCTACTGCCTCTTATCCATAGGCACCCACTCCATCTTACCAAACCCTGTTCACTTGTTTTCTTGAACAAATGTGCTAATAGTAGTGTGCATTAATTCTTCTCATACACTGTTTTTACTGACTTCTTAATGCAATTATGATCTTAGGGTTTTTTTTTTAATTTTTTAACAGTCTTTACATCAGAAGTTAACCTGAGCTGTCTTTCTAAGAACATTGTCTCAAACCTACATTGTCTATTTGGTTACATGTTCGCCAAGAAGTCACATTGCCAAATAAAATTCAATTTTCTCTCAGAAACTTCTCCTTACCTAGTACAAGCCTCATGGGAAAAAAAAAAAAAAAAAAAAAAAAGGAAGGAAAAAGAAAAGATTTTAAACTTTGCTCCTTATGTAGACTCCAAAATCTCACTGAGATACCTACGTCATTGTTCTGCCACCCTCACCATAAAGAAGTTCTTCCTGATGTTTGGACAGAATCTCTTGTTTTCCAGTTTTTTCCCACTGCCTCTTAGTCTTACCTGAACAGATTAGTCATTTGACAAGCACTGTTACCAGGTTGTTTATGAAAACAGTATTTGTGCAGTGTTCTACACACAGCATGAGCAAACTCTTTTGAACAGAGTAAAACACAGCATATCTCCTGAATTAAAGGAAAGAGCCCTGACCTGCATACCTCAGGCACTGCTCTGATCTATGCAAAGTCCTAGCGCAAGGTTGATGTAACTATTACAGCACTCTGTACCCTCTAAAAATGACTATAATTCCCAGCTGGAAAGCATAACTTTGTAATTACAGAGTTGGACAGGGATTCAAAAGCAGGAAGCTCTTCACAGATGTTCTGTTGGCTCCCCCTTGAACAAAGAACTAATCATTTTTCTTTTCTGTGCTTCAGTTTCTTTGTCTGTAAAATGGACTCTGAGCTTGTCCATGGTTTGGCTTAGGTATTTATGGCTTGCGTACAAAGACTGCAGTAAGACTTTGACCGCTTCAGGGATCTGCTTGGCAGGGTGTCGTGGGATAAAGCCCTTGAGGGGAGAGGGGCCCAAGAAAGCTGGTTGGTATTCAAGGGTCATCTCCTCCAAGCTCAGGAGCGGTGCATCCCGAAAAAGAGGAAAGTGGGCAAGAATGCCAGAAGGCCTCTGTGGATGAATAAGGAGCTCCTGGGCTTTCTAGGGCACAAAAGGAAAGTCTATAGGGAGCGGAAACTGGAACGGGTTAGCTGGGAGGAATACAAAGAGGTGG
>WBMW01000100.1:0-19595 GCA_013396635.1 Penelope pileata
GCAGCCGGCAGCGCTGCCAGAGCCGTTCCACCGCGTCCCCCTGGGGCTCCCTACCTGTGCATGGCGGCTGCCGGTGGTGCGCGAGGTCCCTGGGCACGGCAGCGGCGGCAGCCTGTCCTGGTGGAGGGACGGTGCTGCGGTGCGGCTGCGTGTCCCCGGTGTGCGATNGGAGCTGCTGCCTACTGGCAGAGCTGCTCTCCTAGGAGTGGGCACCCCGGGGGCTCTGGCCCTGCCAGGGGCACCGTTGCTGCCAGGTCACAATGGCCTTTGGGTGTGGTGCCACCCACACGTCACAAAGCCCCGGCGGTGGCCGTGGGGCCTCCTTGGCCCATGTCCTTGCACCACCTGAGGGACAGCGTCTCCCACGCCCACAGCAAAGCATGGGTCAGCAGCCCCTCGGGGCTCTTCGAGCACGCCTCCCCCGTAGGCAGCCCCGGGGCCCTTCGTGGGCTCTCTCCATCAGCCCCAGCGCTCCTGTGCACTGGGCACCCCGAGGCCGGGCACAGCTCTCTCAAGGCCGCCCGTGCCAGTGAAGAGCTTATGAAGGATGAATGATTTTTCTTTTATTTTTTTTTAATGTATATAATGAGTGTGCTTGGTGTGCATGCCAGGAGGTGAATCCCCCATGCTCCCAGTGCTTCAATAAACCAATGTTGGTTGTGCTCAAGGGGCATCACCACCAGCCCCATCCGTTCCCCACCAAAAATGAGCTGTTCCTCAAAGTCATCCTTGGAGTAGGACATTGTGGGACTCTGAAAATATTGGACTGTGAAACATTTGAAATGTGAAATTGTTGGGGTGGGAATTTCATGGAGTGGGAAATTATTGAGGTGGGAAATTTTGTGGGGTGGGAAATTGTCAGGGTCAGAAATGTTTATTAGGATGGGAAACGGTTTGGGCATATTGTCGTTTCTCCTCTTTACTGCTTTGTAAGTTAAACTGTTGTGCCTGGTATTCACTATGCCACACCTCTGTCGGCAGTCATTCACACAGAAGTGGCAGAGGCTGTGGGGCCGGGCAGACAAGGCCTCTGGCTCTCCTCCCTCACTGCTGTGCCCCATTGGCCCAGGAGAGGCGAAGCTGAAGTGTTCTCTTCTTCCTGTGCTGCTGTGGGGATGGAGCTGGAGGACAATGCATGGAGCCAGCCCTGCTGGGCCCTGTCCAGCCTGCATCCTTCCCTTGGCCCCTGCCTGGGAAAGCTGGCACAGGTTCCCTGCCGGCAGCCGTTGCTCCTGCATGCACATGAGCATTGGGCCCTGTCTGAGCAGCGAAGCTGCTTCTCTCCTTGGCTGCCTGGGCCTCAGCTGCTCTTGCTGCCATTGCTGCACGCTGAGCGTGTCAGGTCCCGCTGTCCCTGCCTTACAGCCAGTCTTTCTCAGAACTTCTGACACGAGGCACCGCACGGTGTCCTTGGGTGCCGTGTCATGGGCATGGTGCGGCAGGCTCTGGGCTCTCAACCATCGCTGCGCTGTGCTGCTTGGCAAAGGTGGGACAGGCTGATGACTGAAAGTCTTGCAGCAGCAGTGTTGCTTGAGGCACTCTGTGGCCCTCCTCCCAGGGCCTTCCAGCTGAGAGAAGCTTTTGCCTCAGCTTCTGTGTGGCTCGACGCAGGAAGAGCTGCGCTCTGTGCTCGGCCATCTGACTCTCCTGTAGCCTCTCTGGCCAGCAGGATAAAGAAGTCTCACGTGTTCCACAGGATGAGCCAGGGGCCTTGGCAGAGGAAGTTGAGCAGAGAGACAGCAGCCATGAAGAGGCAGAGATCAGCCACAGCTGGGTCAACCCCAGGATCCCAGGCCTCTGCCGGGACCTGCAGGAGACCTGCCAGATACATGCACTGACTGCCAACTCCATGGCCATGGCCTGTGGGTGCACCGTGAGGAGGTTAAGGATTGCCTGGAGGTCCTGTCTTTGAAGACAGCTGGTGGAGGAACTGGAGAGGAGTCTGCCACAGGCCTTGGGCACAAAGGTGTTTT
The DNA here is from genome assembly GCA_013396635.1 of Penelope pileata. Lineage (NCBI taxonomy): Eukaryota > Metazoa > Chordata > Aves > Galliformes > Cracidae > Penelope > Penelope pileata. Next base: position 1,974 of record WBMW01000100.1, read on the forward strand.
CCCTTCCGCTGCCACCAGCGGCAGAGGCTGCAGCTGGCAGAGGAGGCAGCGTGCCCAGCATGGCTCAATGTGCCAGGGGACGGCCCACTGTCTCCTCAAGCAAGGCCTGCCTGCTGGGCTGCACTCACTGGGGCCTCGACTGTGTCCTCCAGAGAAGTGGCAGAGGCTGTGGAGCCGTGTGAACAAGGCATCTGGCTCTCCTCCCTCAGGATGCCCTTTTGCTGCTCTTGGATCATGTTGCAGAGGCAGCTGCCAAAGGGCAAGTAGCCGGTCACCATGGCAAAAAGGACCACCCCCAGGCTCCAGATGTCAGACTTCTCGGTGTTGCAGGGGATCCCCACCTGCTTCTCCTGGGGTTCATAGGCCACTGTGCCGCAGAAGCTGGTGCTTGGGTCTGGGTTGCCGCTGACCTCCTTGGCGAAACTGAAATCTGTGAACTTGCCATGGCAGCCATCAGAACTCAGCAGGATGTTTTCACACTTGAGGTCCCAGTGCACCAAGCTGAGGTCGTGCAGGTAGTACACACTCCCCATAACCTGCACAAAGATGTCCCGGGTGCTGGGGATGCAGGGCAGCTTGCCCACGTGCTGCAGCCGCTGCTCCAGATCAGTGGCTAACGCCTGCATCATGACGTAGACCATCCTGTTGCTCAACCCAATGATCTCAGTGCCCTGGCTCTGCAGCCAGTCCAGGATGGTCCCCATGGGGCCAGCTCCATGAGGAGGCAGAACCTTGTCCTTGTCCCAGTACTTTTGTAGAAGCAGATGGAGCCTCCACCCAAAATTCCCACCCCAATAATTTTCCACCCACCAAAATTCCAACCCAAATAATTTCACAGCCCAACACACTCGCACCCCAACAGTTTCAAAGCCCAACAAAGTCCCACTCCAATGATGACCTTGGAGGACAACTCAGCTTCAGAGAGGAAGGGTTTTGGCCGGTGGCAGTGCCCTTGGAACTTGGCCATTACAGCCTGGGCACCGAAGGGGTCAGCAAGGAGCCCAGGTTGCTGGCATTGCCTGCTTACCTGCTGCAGCCAGCCACTGTGCTGTCCCCCCATGAACTGGTTTGGTGAAGTGTTTGGAGCATTTGATCTCTTTGCACGGCAGCCGCTTCCCCTGGGAAAGCAGCTGGGATGCTGCTGGCAGGCTGACCGTGCCGGGAGGTCTCCCCTTGCGCAAGGCAGTTGGCTCACTTGGTGCCATCCTCGTGCTGCTTGGCCATCACCCAGCAGGAGACAAAGCCTGGGGACAGTGCCACGCGGGTGAGAAGTACACAGGGCTGCCTCCGCTGTGCCTCTTCGAGGAGCTGCGCTGTGCCGGGCAAAGGAGGCACGAGGGCAGATAGGAGTCGGCAGAGGTATCTCTGGTGGTATGGCAGGGGCAGCAGCAAAGGCCCTAAGCACAGCATCTCAGGCTGCTGCCCAGGGAATGGTCCTAATCTCCAGAACATGTCGGTGGGGGTCCCAGTGGCAAACTCTCAAAATAGGGGGGGGAAGGCTGAAAATTGGGAGAGGAATAGAAAAATGGGGAGAAAAAGCCTTAAAAATTAGGGGGAAATCCCTAAAAAAAATGGAAAGAAAACCCCTAAAAAATGCAAGTAAAATCCCTTACAGAGTGCGGTAGAGCCCCCCAAAATTGGGTCAGAACCACCAAAATGAGGTGGAACACCAAAAATTGGGTCAGCATATGTAGGGAAACAGTTGGTCACAGCATGAACTGATGATTGAGCACATGGTGGAGGGGCACGGCTGGCCCAAGGAAGTACTGGTAGCACCTGTGACTGGAAGGGGTGGACCTGGGGCGGGGTGGCCCCAGGCTTAGATAAGGGCCAAGCAGGCAAAGCAGAAAGCAGCCTGGGAGAGAGGAGGTCAGGGAGCAGTTGGAGAGGCAGCAGCACAAGGAAGGAGCCAAGGAAGCAGAAAATGTGCAGCAGGGATCCCAGCTCCAGCTGAAACAAATGGCGTAGCTGTAAGAGTTTGGGGACTTCTGTAACAGCTTCATTATAAATAACTATCGGCACAATTGGGGATTTGCACACAAACAGCATAACTAGGGGTTAATTAGTGCCATCCCGGTTAATTAGGGGCTAACTAGGTAATTAATTGATGCTGTGTGGGTTAGTAATGAGGGGGGATTGGGGAGCACTGAGGGCACACTGAGAGCACTGCCATTAAAAACAGTGCATATATATATGCAAAAAAGTTGTATATAATTGTTAATTAATGTGTAATCAACAATTAGGGATGTAATTAATGATTAAAAATGTAATTAATGATGAAAATTGGGGTGAAAAACAGGGCCTTGGGGGTTGTTCTGAGGGAAAACAGGCGCCAGGGCTCTGCTAATGCCTTAGAAGTGATAAAAAAATAAAATTAAATTAGGGGCGTAGAGATGGATGATAATTAGTGGTGAAGTTGATAAAAAGTTAATACTAGGAAAAACGTCCTGAGGGGAAAATGAGTGCTATCAGCCCAATCTCACTTTTTGTATCTCTAAATCCAAAGTAAAACCAAAATTAATTAATTTATGGGGTTAAATATTAATCATAACTAAAATATTGAAAATAATGAGAAACTGAGGAGAAAAGGGGATTTTTAGGGTTAGAAAGGGGTTGGTGGGGAAGGAGTGCTATCTGCTTTTATGCATTTAAAACCAACAAACCCAAAATTAACCAGATTCTGAGGTAAAATACACAAATATTTACTAAAATAACAATAAAACATAATTGGTAAAGACAAAAAAATGAGAAGGAAAGAAAACGGAGAAAATTAGAAAAGTTGAGGAATTTAGAGAAAATGAAGAAAAAGAGAATGGAAAGAGAGGAAAAGATATAATAGAAAATGAGAATGATGTAATGATGTGGTTTTTTTTTTTTTTGATGTAACAATGTTTGAAGTATTCTGCCCCTGTGAGTTGTTAATATATGAAATGTGTTGAAATACATATGGGTTATAAAATGCAGGAAGGTGAAGTTTAATTTAGGGCATTAATAGTCAGAAGGTTTTTGTTCAATAGTTGCCCCATCAGGAAGTACTGTGGAGAAATTATATGTGAGAAGTCAGTAAGGGCCTAGAAGGATAAAAGAAATTGTATGAAAAGAAATCATGTGGAAAAAATTACATGAAATTACACACCTGAAGGGGTGGAAATAGGTTCCACAAGTTGATGGGAATGGATTGCTGGGGATGTCGGGGCAGGGACCCACCAGTGGAGCCCTTGATTACCCATGGGTCAAACTGAGAGAAGGTGCAGTTCTTAGGGTGGGTACCGCAGTCTCTCGATCTACTTTGAATTTAGTGCCCAAAGGGACCTTCAGTAATTCAAGGGGTGAGTGGAGAGGATGAACGGGTACGTCTCATCCAGCCACTGTTGAGTGATGGGGGATAAACTCGAAATGCGTGAGTTTCTGTTTGTTCCCACTTGTGACTGTAATCTGTTGGGGATGGATATAATGGTTAAATTGGGAATGCAAAGTCATATCATAAAGGGTGACAGTATGAAAATTGTCTAACGCAGGGAGAACCTGGATAATATCGCTAAGGTGATGAATTGTAAGTGGTGTCAGATAATGAAGGAAGAAACTACGGAAAAACCTCGTTGCCAGAACTCAGTGCTCCAAAAGGAGACAGAGGAGTCCTGAAAAGTAATTTGAGAAGAATAAAGGGAGAGTCTACTGCAGCATTTCCCAGCAGGGTCTCAACTCGTCAGAGCTCACAGCCTCTTTTTATCCCTGTACCCCAACGCTACAGTGAGAACTTCCCATTTCCCCATTGGCTGAGGCACTGGGAGTTGCATTTTTCTCGGGTCACCTATCACATGCTCATCCCTCGCTAATAGGTACGTCCTTAATGAGCAAGCAAGATTTTGCAAGCAATCTCCTAATAAGTGCATCCTGGTTTTGCCTAACTCAAGATATCTTTGTGCCCTGTTTGACTAAGTCAGTATCTCTGTCCTATCAAGCAAGGAAGATCCCATAAGCGTTTGCCAAGCAAGCGCATCCTACAGCACACCTGCAAGATAAGTTTGTTCCACCAGGGCATTGTGACCTACATCAGTTCTTCTTCTCAGCCTTCGTTCTTCAGCTTTCCTTGTTTTGCAAGGACACCTTATCCCCCTCTGTTCATCTCAAAATAAAGGAAAATTGAAGGGAAGGAAACAAAAATGCTGCAATTCTGGCAGCCATATTAGCTTAAGCCCAAACCTCCTCTCAGGGAAGATGTTTCAGGTTTCCCTTGAAGACAAGCAGGAGAAAATGAGGACCTCAGCGAAGAGGCTGATCGTATGGCTAACACAGCACCAGGAACTAGAGAGCTGAGTGAATCAGCAGCAAACGGTTGGGTAAATAAAACTTTGTGGGAAATTGGAGAATGGTCATTGACAGGATGGCTAGCTAGTCTGTTACAGAGCATGATTCTTACTCTAACAGTGATAACAGGATTATGATAACAGGATGTGCGAAAAACACAACGGGTACTCCTTACTCACAATCAAATGTTGCCTAAAGATGATGGAAGTCTCAAATAATTAATTTGAAACTTCCAAAGAGGGGAAACTGATGTCTTAAACTCAATTACCTGCTATTTCTGTTGTTTATGATTTCCAGATGTGTTACATCACAAGACAATTACAGCAACATCCTGGGATGTCCATCACTTCGTCTAATTAAGGTGCTTGCTGTAACTTCCAGCCCTATTGCTTGTCAGTGACAACTATCCTTCCTAACCACCAGACTTGGAATAAGACCAACGTCCTCTAACGGGGCTCAAATCTGAAGCAGGAACCAACCAGCAGAAACCAGGTGGAGAGCGGGCATCCTTAGAAACCTGTGGACAAAGTGAGGAGGGGGACCCCTCCCCACACAACTGCTGGAGACCCCCAAGCAAGATATGTCTGTGTGACCTCGTAGCCTTAGAACCACATTAATCTCATGAATATGTACTGGGCAGGTGTGCTTTATGTACTGGGCAGGTGTGTGGTGAAAGCTTTTGGACTGTAAGGAGAGGCTGGTGTGATGGCTCAGCTGTGTGTGATCTGTGGGGATATGGCCTTGCGCCCAGCAGTGCCATGTCTCCTCTCAACACTTGTCTTGTCTGTGTGTTTCAGGGGGGTTTAAAACCAACACCACCATCACAAGCCTGTTGTCTTCCCACGATGTTAAGGAATTTGGGATGCCATCCCCAGTTAGGAGCTTCCATGGCAGTTAAAAGCTCATCTGCAACAGGGTTTGAATCCAGGTATTTCGTGTTCTGACGCATCCCTTGTTCTGGGCCAGGAGAAGCACATGCAGCAGTGCCTCAGCCAGCAGCAGGGCCTCCACCACAGCATCGCTGCGGGCACGTTTCTCTTCCAACAGACAGGGAAAGAGTGATGGGAGATCGCTGCAAGGGAACAGAACATCCGCACATGCTCAGCTGGACTGGAGGTGCCAACGTGCAGAGGGGATAATGGAAGAAAACAACCTGAGGGAAACCAGCAGCTGCTGCACGCTGGAGGCACGCGGCTCTCCGTCACCTCGGAGCACGCAGCGCAGCCGGGAACGGGGGCAGGGGGAACCCTGAACCCAAGTGGGAACGGGACCCCCCGAGCACACCCAGCACCGAGGAACCAGAGAAAAGCTTCACAGCAGCGGAAGGGGCACTGCCGGGCCGCTGAACGCCAGCGCCCACGCGCCCTTCCCCAGGGCCAGGGCACGGGGCAGGGTCCGAGGCTCCGGGGCCGGGGAGGACCGGGGCCGGGCGGCAGCGGGCGGCGNCGAGAGCGGCTCCTTCGCGAAGGGCGTGGTGCTGGGAGGGCTCTGCTGCGCGGTGGTGACGCTGCTGGGGCACATGAGGGTCGGCGGCCGCGGGAGCGGGGCGCGCCGCCACGAGCACCACCACATCCAGGCCCCCAACCAGGAGGAGGTGCTCGGCCTCTCGGCGGAGGAGCGGCTGCAGCTCAGCCAGAGCATCCGCGTCTATTGCATCGTCCTGGTGAAGCCTAAGGACCTCGGGCACTGGGCTGCGGTGAAGGAGACGTGGAGCAAGCACTGTGACAGGGCTGAGTTCTACAGCTCTGAGAATGTCAAAGTGTTTAGTTCTGTGGCCCTCAACACAAATGACATGTGGACGATGATGAGGAAAGCATACAAGATAACCTACGAGCGTTACAAGGACGAGTTCAGCTGGTTCTTCCTGGCCTACCCAACAACATTTGCCATTATTGAAAATCTCAAGTATTTCCTGCTGAAGAAAGACCCGGCCCAGCCCTTCTACATAGGGCACACGGTGAAATCTGGTGACCTGGAGTACGTGGATGGCGAGGGAGGAATCGTCTTAAGCATTGAATCACTAAGACGGCTCTCCCGCATTTTTGAGGACCCTGACAAATGCCCGGAGCAGGGGGGGATGATCTGGAAGCTTTCTGAGGATAAGCAGCTAGCAGTATGCCTCAAGTATACCGGGGTGATCGCTGAAAATGCAGAGGACTCGGAAGGGAAAGACGTCTTCAACACGAAATCAGTGAACGCTCTCATCAAAGAGGCCATGGCAAGCCACCCCGAGCAGGTGGCCGATGGCTGCTGCTCGGACATGGCCATCACCTTCAGCGGGCTGGCCCCCAACCACATGCACGTCATGATGTACGGCGCGTACAGGCTGAGACCCTACGGGCACACCTACAGCGACGCGCTCGTCTTCCTCCCACCCGCGGGCTCGGACAACGACTGATGGCTTCCAGAGAGGACGGGGAACCTCGGAGGCCGCTGTCCTCCTGCCACACAGCCGTGCAGACACTCCGTTCTTGTATCCCATGGTACTCCGTGTGCTTTTTGCACACAGATTTGGTAAAGCTCTTAATTTTAAAAGCGGAAGGAGAACTTTCTAAGCCTTTTATGCAGAAATGATCCTGGCTTTTGACAGCGCTAGAATGAAGTGATAAAGCAGTTGTTTGTGATAAAATGAAATTGAGTTTATATGGGGGGAGGAGGGGTTGTATACCTATTTATTAATGAAAACTCAAAAGAACTTTAGTCTGCTATAAATATATTTTTGCAAGACCTTGATTCTCTCAATTCTTCCAGGTATTTCCCAGCTGCCTTTATACCTTTGTAAGATGCACCAATAAACCTGACTACAGATGCAGTCTCAGAGACCAACTTGATGCAATTTCCTTGCTGCTGCACAGCAGCTGGAGCTGGGCTGGTCAGGCAGCCCGTGGGCTGCACCTCTTGCTTTAGGTGCATTCTCCTAACCCAGTAAGAAGCCAGCAGGAAGCAAGAAAGAGATCTGTTAAGAAGTTACTGCAGAACAATGCTAAGTGACCTTTGGACTGCTGTTCTTAACACACACAGAAGGAAGAGATAACCACATTTGAATAAATATTAGCACAGTCAGGCAGCACACACGTAATGGCTCACTGTAAGTTGTTAGATCAGTGTATTACAATAAAGGTTCTGTCTGTAAGCTCTCACTGTCAGAGGCACTCATGGCATTTACACGGAAGAAGCTGGTTAGCTGTAAATACTATATGAAGCATAGCTGTAGGTACAGGTGGTTTTGAACACCAAGATGCAGAAAGATCAACGTGCTTGCACACTCCACCTTTCTTGTACACAGTGCCAAGCAGGTGCACAAAAAACACAGAACACTCCAACACTTATTTTTCTTTTAAAAAAGTGCATAAAACTTCTGATTTCAGGTGCATGTCACCAGGTGACACTGTTTCTCCAGCAGTCACAGTGAAGTGGTACTACACAGCACTTTGGTGTGTTTACTCCATTTAGAATCCACTTACTCGACCTGGACCTTACAAGACTTAAAGGTGGTCCTGCACCTCTGCTACACCCAGGGCTCGCACAGGCTTTAGTGCTACTGAACACCTACAAAAGGAGAAGACATTAGGGTAGCACCACTTTCTTCAGCAGACCATCTGTTCATAGGATCTGTTCATCCTATCCTCAGCTGCAGAAGGGGAGAAAAAGGTTTGTAAACAGCTAATTCCAGCAACGGTTTCATTCTGATCACCAGGTCCCTGATCTTTGCTAGGAACGGCCAGAGAACTGCTGGCACCCCAGGCCAGCTACTACAGCTCAGCTGTTTCAGAGGGATAAGACAAAGAGGAAAAAAGCAAGCCATAGAACCCCAACTAGCTCACTTCAGGAACCACTGAGCCACAGACTGATTCCCCATAACACTAACAAGAAATAAGTACACATATGGCAGTCTTTAAGGTGCACAGTAACCTCCACTATTATTCTGAAGGGAAGTCTGAAGTTTGGCCAAACTTGTCTCTGCAANCCGGGGCCGGGCGGCAGCGGGCGGCGCTGCGCAGCGCGGGGCGGCGGACGGGAACCGGAAGGGCCGCGCGGCGCATCCGCCGGGGAGCGGAACGGGGAGGGTCGCGGCGGAGCCGGTGAGCGGCGGCGGGGTCGGGCTGGGCCCGGGTCGGAGCGGGGCTGCGGCGGNTTCCTGGCCTACCCAACAACATTTGCCATTATTGAAAATCTCAAGTATTTCCTGCTGAAGAAAGACCCGGCCCAGCCCTTCTACATAGGGCACACGGTGAAATCTGGTGACCTGGAGTACGTGGATGGCGAGGGAGGAATCGTCTTAAGCATTGAATCACTAAGACGGCTCTCCCGCATTTTTGAGGACCCTGACAAATGCCCGGAGCAGGGGGGGATGATCTGGAAGCTTTCTGAGGATAAGCAGCTAGCAGTATGCCTCAAGTATACCGGGGTGATCGCTGAAAATGCAGAGGACTCGGAAGGGAAAGACGTCTTCAACACGAAATCGGTGAACGCTCTCATCAAAGAGGCCATGGCGAGCCACCCCGAGCAGGTGGCCGATGGCTGCTGCTCGGACACGGCCATCACCTTCAGCGGGCTGGCCCCCAACCACATGCACGTCATGATGTACGGCGCGTACAGGCTGAGACCCTACGGGCACACCTACAGCGACGCGCTCGTCTTCCTCCCACCCGCGGGCTCGGACAACGACTGATGGCTTCCAGAGAGGACGGGGAACCTCGGAGGCCGCTGTCCTCCTGCCACACAGCCGTGCAGACACTCCGTTCTTGTATCCCATGGTACTCCGTGTGCTTTTTGCACACAGATTTGGTAAAGCTCTTAATTTTAAAAGCGGAAGGAGAACTTTCTAAGCCTTTTATGCAGAAATGATCCTGGCTTTTGACAGCGCTAGAATGAAGTGATAAAGCAGTTGTTTGTGATAAAATGAAATTGAGTTTATATGGGGGGAGGAGGGGTTGTATACCTATTTATTAATGAAAACTCAAAAGAACTTTAGTCTGCTATAAATATATTTTTGCAAGACCTTGATTCTCTCAATTCTTCCAGGTATTTCCCAGCTGCCTTTATACCTTTGTAAGATGCACCAATAAACCTGACTACAGATGCAGTCTCAGAGACCAACTTGATGCAATTTCCTTGCTGCTGCACAGCAGCTGGAGCTGGGCTGGTCAGGCAGCCCGTGGGCTGCACCTCTTGCTTTAGGTGCATTCTCCTAACCCAGTAAGAAGCCAGCAGGAAGCAAGAAAGAGATCTGTTAAGAAGTTACTGCAGAACAATGCTAAGTGACCTTTGGACTGCTGTTCTTAACACACACAGAAGGAAGAGATAACCACATTTGAATAAATATTAGCACAGTCAGGCAGCACACACGTAATGGCTCACTGTAAGTTGTTAGATCAGTGTATTACAATAAAGGTTCTGTCTGTAAGCTCTCACTGTCAGAGGCACTCATGGCATTTACACGGAAGAAGCTGGTTAGCTGTAAATACTATATGAAGCATAGCTGTAGGTACAGGTGGTTTTGAACACCAAGATGCAGAAAGATCAACGTGCTTGCACACTCCACCTTTCTTGTACACAGCGCCAAGCAGGTGCACAAAAAACGCAGAACTCTCCAACACTTATTTTTCTTTTAAAAAAGTGCATAAAACTTCTGATTTCAGGTGCATGTCACCAGGTGACACTGTTTCTCCAGCAGTCACAGTGAAGTGGTACTACACAGCACTTTGGTGTGTTTACTCCATTTAGAATCCACTTACTCGACCTGGACCTTACAAGACTTAAAGGTGGTCCTGCACCTCTGCTACACCCAGGGCTCACACAGGCTTTAGTGCTACTGAACACCTACAGAAGAGCTGAGAAGACATTAGGGTAGCACCACTTTCTTCAGCAGACCATCTGTTCATAGGATCTGCTCATCCTATCCTCAGCTGCAGAGGGGGAGAAAAAGGTTTGTAAACAGCTAATTCCAGCAACAGTTTCATTCTGATCACCAGGTCCCTGATCTTTGCTAGGAACGGCCAGAGAACTGCTGGCACCCCAGGCCAGCTACTACAGCTCAGCTGTTTCAGAGGGATAAGACAAAGAGGAAAAAAGCAAGCCATAGAACCCCAACTAGCTCACTTCAGGAACCACTGAGCCACAGACTGATTCCCCATAACACTAACAAGAAATAAGTACACATATGGCAGTCTTTAAGGTGCACAGTAACCTCCACTATTATTCTGAAGGGAAGTCTGAAGTTTGGCCAAACTTGTCTCTGCAACACTGGTGTAACTATCACCATCATTTTTCTATTCCTACATGGAGTTGCAGATATACCTTGTCATTTTCTAAAGTACAGCCTTGTAAATAATTCTACAGAAGTAATTAAAGAGCAGCACGTTAAGTAATACATTACATCTCTCATGTTGTAATTTGACTTTAGAATTCGATGGAGAACACCTCTGCCACCACCTGCTGTAAAGCTCCCAGAGCGCAGAACCAAACATGCAGAACAGCTGAGACACGGCACTGCACACAACATTAAGCTCTACCATTAATGAGTGTTAGAAGAGACTTCAGTATTAATAAATACTTCCAGAGACAGAGTTATGAGTAGTAGACCTTAAGGTTTCCTTACTTTATTACAGAATCCCATGGCACAGGCATAGCTTTGGGTATGTGGTCACTGAACAGAGCTGCGGTACCCAGACAACCAGTGCTCTTGAACTAGTTCTGTAGGTGTGGGTGTATGTAGCACCCTGCACATGCTGACATGCTTTGAAGCTCCACTTGGCCACACTGTAACTAAGTTCTGCTATCATGCCTTTGTTGAACAGTGATTTTGTTTCTGCTCCTAAAATGAGGCAGCAAACAGGGAGCAGAGCATCAAGCACCACCTGGCAGGTACTGCAACCGGAGCGTGCCCACCACTGCTGTAAATGTGACTGTAAGGACAGTGATATCAAACAGTGCTGGCAGGCAGAAATCTGAGCATATATATTATGATCTAAGATAAAAGAATTTATAGTCCACGTACAACTCCATGTTCTTAAGTTCTATAGATAAATGCATCTTAAAAAGAGAAATTCCTGGAGTAAAATACTAAAGTTAATGCTGTTAATAAATTAAGTTAAAAAAAGATTTCCCCACATTCAAGAAACAGGTAGGCTAGTGAGATGTTAAATCAGAAACAAAAAAATCTGAAGTGTTTTAGAAGTTTTAGAAACCGTACTTATTATATTTCACATACACTTCACATTACTCTCTTAAAGGAGCATAAGAATGTAAACATTTCTTGGCTTTTTCCTCCTTTTCATTTCTAAGTCTACTCACAGTCCGTGCAGAATCTTTCCATCAGGTATCTTCGGAGACTGAAGACTTGGGTTGAAGACAAAAAACAATTAAGAACTGTAATAAAAAGAAATCTAGAAAACTATTGTAGCCTAACAGTACTTTTGCATTCACTTGATTTATTTAGCATAGCCACAGAACAAAATAATTTGTACATTCAGTCACATGAAAAACGAGGAATTACAAAGCAGTCCACATTTAACCTAAGTGCGTTCCCTTGGAGTAACACAGTTCCTCTTGTCTCACTTGTATGTCTTCATATGCCAAAGGCCATCATTTAAATAGTGGATATTTTCAATACCAATCCCTTTGTTGACCTTCTCACTGTTGAGAAACAAAAAGAGTGCAGAAGTATTAGTCAGGGTAAGTGTTCACACAGCACAAAACACTGCACGGAAAGAACAAAATGTGACTGTCAGTGACCCCTCCCACTGTAGCTCAGGTGGTGGTGGGACAGGAAACACCTCAGGGACACAGGATTGGACCTTATGGCTCCAACTGTGCCACAGAATCCAGTGCAGGTGAGCTGCTTTGCTTCTAGTTGCAAGACTTAACAAAAGACCTACTTAATAAAAGATGACAAATGCTAAACTAACGTGCCTTGCAGCATTTTACAGACATTTTCCCTACATCATTTGAGTCAAGGCAGCTCTTAAAAATGATTGCTTTGTATACCTGTATTGGGTTTGCGTTCATCTTTTTTCCAGTAGATGAATTTCATTGAAAAAAAAATCTAGTTTTATCACAATGAACAAGACAAAACTAGCCATTCTAGGACTGAAAACTTTCAATCCCCTGGGAATCAGAGAAGAAAGTCCTCCTATGTTAATTCTACTACGGCATCATGTATCATAATGCCAAATGACCTAACTCGTACTGTTCTCAATTTTCTGTTTTACACAGTATCACAGAAAACAGCACAGTAACAGGCTGCACAGGGCTATGTCCTTTCATCCTGCTCTCCGGGTTATGTTGCTTCTCACAGAGGCATGACACATTCTACTGCAAGGCTGCTGAATGTGCAGAGGGGATTAGGGACAGCCAGGCTTGCAGTGATCACAGCAGATCTCTGCAGATGTAGGACTGGGACGTAAGTAGCTCTATTTCCCTTCTCTCAAACTGTTCTTGGAGTCTCTCAAAGGCACTACGAATAATTCTGAGAAATAATTATCCATCAGCTAGAGCAGGTCCAAACCCAGGCTGCCTAAGTGCCAACCTACCCCATCCATGGGAGCACCCCCCCACCTCTCTCCCTCGTGGTATTCTCACTGCTTACAACTGCACAGTGACCCAGCACAGAAGATGACCCAGCTGAGAATTAGCCCCACTAGACAAAACAAGACTTGTCCTCATCAGAATCAATTTGTCACCTGCACAACAGATAGATGGGGCTGGCAGCAAGGCAGCCCAGACCTCCTTGGGCTCCTTTGTGAGATGGATGCAGGATCATGGATGTAAGCTCATCCTGCTGCAAGGTGTCACAGAACTTATGACAAAGTGTTTTAACTCCTTATAATTTTGGATTATCGGAATGCTGAAAATAACCAACATCCCCTTCAGTTTTCTGTCTCCTCAAACAGTTTTCATTTGATGTAGAGATCTGCTTGGGGATAAACATCTCACAAGCAGCTTAGCTGAGCTAGTAAGCACATTAGGCAGGATTGCTGCACGTGGGTACAGAGCACAGGGCAAGAGGAGGCCACAGAGGAACAGACCAGCCGGTCAGCCAAGGACCAGCAGGACTTGAGTCTCTGCTGCCCTTGCAGAAAAAGAAAATCACTTAATGATTTCAACCCCCTCTGACCAAAATTACATCTCTCACCCAGCGCAGGCAGGAAATACCCTGAAAGAGGTATTTCTTTGTTCAGCACAACCTCTGAGAAAGTGTTATCACAGCCCAAGAAATACCGACATTCAGAGACACGAATGAAGTTGTCTTGAAATCTATGTTCACCTAAAATAACTATTTGTACTCAATTTAGTAAATAAATAACTAGGGAGGACATTGCTTGCCTCCTCCTTTTCCCAGCTTAACATGCATCAAAACAATGAAAGCTTAAATAAATGCTATACGTGAAAGAAATACACTGCAATAGTGATTCGGTAACCTTGACAGCAGTGCTTACCTTACAAGCAAGGAAAGAAATTACGATATGGGACAAGTTATATTTCATTTTTTACAACACTTACATGTCCTCAGCTGACATCTTCATTACTCCCACACACAATGCATGTTGTTTTCCCTCTGCCATTATTGCCTAAAAATTACCGCTAAGGAAAACAGATCTTTTTAAAGTTATTCTGAAAAGTAAAAGCAGCAACAAGGAAATGAGGAAATGACTGTCCAAAAAGCATCAAACTCCCCAGCTGAGCTTCTGTCCCTCCAGTAACTGTAGAGCCCTAGCTCTTGAAGGTAAGCAAAATAACATGCTGCATTTCACAACTGCATCGCAGTGCGCAGCACATGAAGCACATTTATGAACGTCAAGCAGCAGTTACACAAAGATCTCCCAGCAGCACGCTCCCATTTCCTCCTTTGTGCCTAAGGCAGGTAACAGTCTCTCCCTTTCTGGAGCAACGCTGCAACGATACAAGGAGCCAGTTTAGATTCCATTGTACAGAAGAACTGAGACAAATCTGAAGAAATATAAAAGATAATGAACATATATCCTTTTCAGAACTTGACACCACGTAATGCTAACGGAGCACCTTTTCCTATAGCTTCTGAACAGCAACAAAAGCTGCTGAGGTTGGCGTTCACGTTGGATGTGCACACAGTTCCTTTCTCAGTAATACAACAAGCAGGAGTCAGTTAGCATCCTTTCCTCATCAGAGGCATTGAGCAGGTCTTGACCATGGCACAGCTGATGTTAAACTTATTCACAAATTTTGTAGGACAAGAAACATGTCCTCCTATAACTGAGGGAGATCACCGATTAAGGAGGCAGGGGACAGGTGAGGTTGTACCTCATCTCTCTTTGCAGTTCTGCCCAACATCATGAAGGAGCTCCTGTTACATTAGAAGAGCCTCCCACCTAACAGAGCACAGCAGGAATTGCTCGTTATTCGGGGGGCTGAAACATCACAATAGGTAAAAAGAATTAAGAACCATTTTAATCTTGCCAAGTAGCATCCAAACGTCTGCAAGTCTTTTCAGATTGCTAGTTATTCCATGAAATACCATTCAACTCCAAAGTAATTAAGTTTATGATCAGCTGAGAACACGTGAACAGAAATTTAATTCAGCAGACAGTAATCATAGAATCATATTCACAGATGAAGAAGGATACAACAACAGTGTCAACAGCAGCAGGGTAAAGTTTTGCTCCGGGAGACGTCAGACCAGGACACATGATATTAGCTCCACTTAGCACAAATTTAATGGCTCCTTTATCAACCTGCTGATGTGGTAGAATAAATGGATCTAGGATGGGAAAGATACAGCATTACAATTAATACATTAAGGTGATAACACACTGTGATGTCAGGTGAGAAGGGGGCAATTAGATGTACACCATGCTGCACGGGCAAGAAGGTCGAGAAGCGATTAACAGTGCTCCTGCTGGGCAGCACTGCCTTGGAAGGACACAGGTACTGCTTTCTCTGATTAAATCTCCTTTCTGAGAACCAAAGGCTGAGAATCTCAGAACCAAACAGTGGGCCCACGCTCCCTGTGTACTCACAGAGCCCACACGGAGTGACAGCTTTAACACGCTTCCCAAAGACAACAATCACTCAAGGGCCTCCATACCACAGGATCCTAACTCCTTCCAGTAGCATGTATAACCTCCTCCATGAAAAATAAACACTTCAACATTAACAGGACAAAAAAGGCAAAGAGACAAAATTCATGAAGGCTGTCGGCTCCCAAAAGCAATCTTCAGGTTTGTGCAACTTCAGTATTTCAAACAGTTTTCAAATGCAGACTTGGATGTCCATAAAAACGCTGCTCCATCCAGGTCACCCAAGACAGGAACAGAACCAAGTAGAACAGTGAGAGCAGCAACTAAAATAACCCAAGAGGTTACATTTTAAGAAGTAAAAACCATGTAACAAATTCTAAAAGGAGAGAGGCATCCACTGCATCATTATACCCATGGCTAAAGCCTACTCTTGCAGTAAGAGCCTGCAAGGGTTTGAAGGCAGCAAGGAGAGTTTAAAGAAAGCCCTGAAACAACAAAGGGAGGTACCAGGACTGACAAGAAGTTTAGACTCGGCTAGAGAAATCACTCTGAAGAATTTTTGTGGGGCTTTCTGCCATTTAATGCCTAAAAACCAAAGGGTAGACTACTTACCACACAGAATTACACTTACTCTGGCAGAAAAAAACCACACAGATACCTGAAACAGCAACACAATTACAGGTGGAAATGCACACTGCATCTGGAAGATCTGTCATGTGTGTGCACATATAAACAGGGAGCTGGGTTTTTTCCCACATTCAGCTGTACAGAAGTGCCCTTGAAGTGCTCACCCCTCACTCCCCACCACCACTGTCCTCAGGAAACTTACATTTGTGGAGCAGCCTCAGCGTTGGGTAAAAAATCCCTTCTCTCTGTCTGAAGAACAGCAACTCCCCGTTCACAGTGAGGATTTCTATGTGTTCATGACTGGAAGATAAGAAACGCGACTTGAATAACTTTTTAATAAATTAAATACCTCCTGTGTTCTCATCCTTCTTGGTAGCTGAGACTAAGTAGGGAAATTCATTATTGGGAAGATTCACACCTTAGCAGCAAGCTGCACCCACCGAGCACGCTGCAGGCTCGCAGCCACGCAGTGCCTCTGTTTTCCTCAAGCACCCTCCAGGTACGACAGCACACCCAAACCTTCTGGTTTGCTCGTACCTGATCACAGCATGCACTGCTACAGGCCATTACTTATGTTTTTAAACCCCTAGGCTTTGCTGCTGTGGAAAACAATCGCAGAAGGGAGGGGCAGGAGCACAGCGGGGGCTGCGCAGGCAGGCACTCACCATCGCACTATTTTGACAGGGTCTTTCTTTGGCATGATTTGGTTGAGCCATGGCTCAATGACGGGGAATTGGTCGATCAGTTGGTTCTTAATGCCTTTGATAACCGAAGTCTTCAGCTGGATGCAGTTGGACACGTTCTCCTTTTCATCAAATCTGCCAAACGAGAGCGTCTCAGCACCGCGCGGCCGCAGCCCGAGGTGCCAGCCCCGCGCAGGGCTCCGCGGGAGGCTCACAGAGCCCTGAGGAAGAGCTGACAGGCGCCACCCGCCCGGCCCTCCCGCGCAGACTCCACCCCGCCCCGGGGCCGATGCTGAGGGGCACCGCGCACCCCCAGCCCCATCGCCGTGGCGGGCCCAGCCCCAGGGCCGGGGGACGCCGGGCCCGCGCCAGCCTCCCACTGCCGCCCCCAGACCTCATCCCCCGGCCCCGCTCACTTCTTGAACATCCTGCGGGCGGTGGGCGCCGGGCGGGTGAGAGCTCGGGCCGGGCGTGGGCCGGCGGGGNAACCAGTTCTTCCATGATGGAGGCGCTGACGGGACAGCGGCTGCAGCCCCTCCTGAGCGCACGGAGCCGCTCCGCAGCCTCAGTGCCGTTCCGGAGAGTCACAGCACGGCTGGGGTCGGAAGGGCCTTAAGGATCGTCCAGCTCCAACCCCTGCCCTGGGCTGGGTGTCTGCCCCGGATCCCAGGGCCCAGCGCTCGGGCACCGCCAGGGATGGGCACCTCAGCCCCAGGCTGCGCCGGGGCCTCTCGGTCAGAGACCCTTCCTCGGGGATTTCCTACGGCAAACACAGAACCCCCGCGACCTGCTGGCTGCCCACAGGCACAGCGCTGCCTTCCCGGCTGTCACATCACCTTCCAGTGAGAAAACCTCTCAAACTGTGGGAATAGAATGTTGGTTTTGCATTAGGACTAACAAAATAAGGACAATGTGTATTGTTGTTCTTGGTTTTGCATTAGGGCTAACGGACATGAGTGCAGTGTGTATTGCGGTGTGTTAAAACTGAATGCAGTTACAAGGGAGAA
>WBMW01000100.1:22905-52187 GCA_013396635.1 Penelope pileata
AGAGGAGGCTCCGCGATCACGAGAGGGACCCGCCGTTCCTCCGACGAAGAAGGGAGCGAAGGGCGGGCGGTGCCGGAGCCCCGTGCCGCTCGGAGCAGGGCAGGGCGCTCGGAGGGCTCCCCC
This sequence comes from Penelope pileata, assembly GCA_013396635.1. Classification (NCBI taxonomy): domain Eukaryota; kingdom Metazoa; phylum Chordata; class Aves; order Galliformes; family Cracidae; genus Penelope; species Penelope pileata. The sequence continues at coordinate 23,029 of WBMW01000100.1, forward strand.
TGCGCTCCGGAGCCGCCGCNCCCGTGTTCATGTTTCCCACAGGCTTCTCTTCCCCCAACCCCCCCGCTGCCGCTCAGGAGGTCCGGCCTGCCGCCGACGGGAGCAGCAGCTCCTCCTGCAAGAAGAGAAAGTTAAATAACAGCAGCAGCGCCTCGGAGCGAGAGGAGTTTGAGCCCATCTCCTCCTGCTCCTCCTCGCCTTCCAAGAACAGCTCCTCATCCTCCTCCCTGCTCCTGGCCCCCTCCTCGTGCTCCTCCTCGGGGGTCGCCTCCTCCAACCACCACCTCCAGAAGAAGCTGCGCTTTGAGGACTCCCTGGATTTTATCGGACTCGATGTGAAGATGGCTGAGGAGTCGTCTTCCTCCTCCTCTCCCGCTGCCTCTTCTCAGCAGCAGCACCAACAGCAGCTCAAAAACAAAAGCCTTTTAATTTCTTCAGCGGCCGCAGGGCACCACGCCAATGGCCTGACCAAAGCTGCCTCCTCCACCGTCTCCAGTTTCGCCAACAGTAAACCCGGTTCTGCTAAGAAACTAGTGATCAAGAACTTTAAAGGTAACAGCCCCTAACTCCTCCCAGCCTGGCGCTCAGCTTTGGGTTTTGTTTCCGACCTGAAACTGGTTGGCTTTGCGATAGCTCCGGGTCCCACAGGAAATGCTGCTCTGTGGCCCCTGTGCTTACGTGGAGGGGAGCCGTGCCCGCCCCAGCCACGTGCATGCCCCAAGCACTTCCCTGCTTGGGGTGTTTTTCTGCTTTCACTCTGAGGAGAAGGCCTTATTTTGTGTGTTAAAGGAAATGTTTTACTGCACTGGTGTGTAAATCGCTTTTGTTCAGACTTTTAAGGCTTGGTAACTCTTTTCCTAGTAACCCTGGCTTGGGGCATAGCGTATATTAGCCCTGGTTGTGTGAGTCTTTGCACAATGCACTTCTTTAAAAAACAGAATTGGACCCAAACCTGTGTGCCTTGCCCATATCCATTGTGTCTGTTTGTAGGTTAATCTGCTTGTGCTTGGTTTTAAATGTTGAAACTAAGGTGATTAGCAGGCTCTTAGGGCAGATTTCCTTTCTGCTCCCCTACTTCAGAGTAGGTACAGCAGACTTTTACAGGATATTTTCCTTGCAATACAATTGCTGCAGTTTTCATTGATTTTTTTTTTTGTCTTTTCTGTCTTAATGAGCTGTTCCTCATTTTCTTTTCAAATTTACTTTCTTCTATACTTTCTTGACAAATGTGGTTGAGCTCCTCCAGTGTTGTTGCTTGAGACCAACAGAAGCAGAGAACTGAAACTTTCTGCTGCAGGTTCTGCATGATATTCTGGTAAAAAGAATTAAAGTAGGTGTAGGCAAGAAAGCCTAGCTAAAATTCTGTGGTTTTTATCCTGAAAAGATGGGAAAATTGTGAGATTTTCTTCTTCGCCTGTTGCTGTCTCTTACAATAGTCTGACAAGTGTCTTTCCTGAGTTGTTTTTATTTTTCCTCGCATTGGGGAAGAGAGGGCTTAAAGATATTACTGAGATGAAAACTTATTTCTAAATACCCAGTTAACACAAACATGCTGGAGATGCATCACCCTAACCCTTAGCTCCTGTTGTTTTACCACTGTGATGTTGCAGTGCAACTTCTTGCCTTCAGGACCACCCAGTTCCCAGGAATGTTCTCCGCCCATTTCCTATTTCCCATGTCGTCATCACTTGATTTGGTTATTTTAAAACTTTGTACTTAGATGGTGAGAAGTCAATGCTGCTCTTCTGTTGTATGTCCCCGTTGCTCTCTTTAAGAGAAGGCAGCTTTTCGTGTTTCAGACAGGAGCTCAGTGCCATGGGCTGCGTGGTGCTGCAGCCAGCATTGCTCACGGGTTGGTGCTGGAGTCACTTTCTTAAAGAGGATGTCCTGAGAATCTAAGTCTGTTTTTTATTTCCTCTCAGATGCTAAGATGACTAATAATAGTACTGGTCTGCTGTCTGTGATAGCAATACACACCCTTTACATCCTTTACAACTTCTTAAAATCCAGAGTCTTGCTATGTGCTGCTGAGTGTCTCACTCACTACTTGCTAGTGCAAGTCTCGGTTGCAGTGAGTTGTCTCTGCAGGTCCTTACAGTAGTTAATGTTGGGTTATTGTCAATACTGTAGGGAAATGTTTTTGGGGGAAAAAAAAAAAACCAGAAGTAGGTTTTTTTTCTTTCCTTGAGAGAAATCATAAACCTTTGAAATATTTTTTCTACCTTTAGGTTTGCAAAAGTCCATTTGAATGGAGTCAGTTTCACTTCCTGGTCACGTGGATATGCATCTGACTTCTTACTTTTATCTACTTACTGAACTCCTGTGTCACAACAGAAAGGATTGTTTGAGAACACAACTTGCAGATAATCTCTGTTTTCTGAGAACGTGACATGGGTGATCTTTCTCAGCCTATTGCAAATGCAGTGGTTTTGGTGTGGGTGCTGCACAGCAGGGCCTCTCTGGAAGATCTGCCAACCCTTGAGCTATGTGAACACTGAAAGAGGGCTTAACCCTCCCAAACAGCCACTGACCGAACCCAAGAGAGACATAAATAGATCCTTTCAAAACTGGGAGATTTTCCTTGTGACTGTAAAGCCTGTATTTCACTAAAGTATTTCCATGCATGTTTCTTGGGAGCTTCTTTCCAGATCTCTGCGCTGTACAGCGTGGAACTCCTAAGATGAATAAAAAATATGCTGCACACAACTCCTTATCCCCTGCATCGCTTTCAGCTTTGACATTATTATTTTTTTTTTTAATCTTTTAGCTGTGCTGTTCTGGTGCTAATGGAGAGTGCAATGTAGGTGCAGATCAGCCTTCCTGGGATCTGGTGTTCCCCCACTGAGCTGCTTAGCCACGTTGTTGTTTGTTTTATTATAAAATCACTTTGATCTGCTAGTACTGTGATCTGTATGCAGAGTAATGCTGAATTTTCAGTGTTACCATTTCAAATGTCAAAAACTGCTTTTACACTGTTGCTTTCTTTTCATGTATGTGTGAAGTACAACCTAGAGCATCATCCTATACTTCTTTTTCTTCTCTGAGTCATATTTATTTCTGTGAAAGGTAAAATGTTTTGCTCGTGCTAAATACTTTCTCAAACTCTATATAATAATTTCTTTTAAAGATAAGCCCAAATTGCCTGAAAACTACACAGATGAAACCTGGCAAAAACTGAAAGAAGCTGTAGAAGCTATCCAGAACAGCACTTCAATTAAGTACAATTTAGAGGAGCTCTATCAGGTACGTGCTTGAAGTAGAAGCATTGATGTGAGGAGTTTTTGGGGTGATTTAGGGTGTTTTTTTTTCTGTTGTTGTTTAAAACAGTCTTACAGCAGTGGGAGGAACATGATGCTTTGCGTGATAGTTGCTTTCTTTCACTGGAAAATGTTTCATCTAACAGTTTCTCAAAGCATAAATTCATCAGTAGAAATCTCACAAGACTAAGCATTGAACAAAGAACTTTTTTACTTGCCACAACATAACCTGAGGTGTGGTTCCCCTTGCAACAGTTGACAAGAATTAAATAAGGCAAGTGGATGTATTCCATTTGCTGTCTGGGGCTTTATGGTGTGTAGCTGCTAAAGGAGAAATGTTTCAGGATTTTCACATTGGTATTTAGGTAAGAAAAAGATGATTTATATTTGTGATTGAGTATCATAAGAATTCACTGAAAAACTCCAAGCTTTTGTTTGCCTTTTTAAAAGTAAACGTAATACTATATTATTCTGGTTTGTTTCTAATTGCTTATCCTTCAGCATGGTGTCTAACAACTGAGAATTAACATTTGTTTCCAACGGCAGCTCTGATTGTTTTGTTATGAATATTGTAGGAAGTGATCAGGCTTGAGTTCATTTAAAAAAAAAAAAAAAAAAGTTATGAAATGCAGTCCAACTCTTTTTTTAGCTGAATGTGGTGGGGAGACTTCTCTTTCTCCTCCGCTCCCCTCAACTCGTGGTTTCAGTGGTGTTGCTGTGTTAGCCAGGTGTAAGGAAGCACTCTTATAAGGATCACTTCTGAAGCTTTTGTTACCTGGTTGGTTGGTTTCTCTGTGTGTGTGTATTTATTTTTTTTCCCCTCCATCTGTTTTTAGTGCCTGTTTTTCCCCGATCCCTCTCCTTTTTGATAAATGTGGCATTTAATAGCTCAATTTCTGTGAGCAGGGTGGGGGGAAGAACTCTGTTTGCACAAGGTTTGGGATCAGGTTAGGGGAAAGTGGATTGTCATTCTTTGTGGAACCTGGAACCTCACGGGCAAGTTCCTTGGTGCAGTGCATTTTTAAGGTGGTTATACTATTTTGTACTGTTCAGTTAACTTCAAAACCTGGTGAAACTACCAACCAAGTGCAGTGCAGTGTATTGGCTGGTGTTTTAAATGACTTGCTCTAGAGTGGGCAGAGCAAATAACTGGTGATCACATAATTAAGGATGTTCAGAATTGCTTGAAGATACAAACTTTCATTAAAAACCTTGTGTCTGCTGCAAATTTACCTCTTAAATTTCTGCTCACTTTTACCACAGCCTTCGTTTTTAAGGATTCATATGCCAAGAAAAAAGGATGAGATTTTTCTTTTAAATGTTTTAATATTGTAATAATGCACATACCTTCAAGAAAATAGCATGCAAACAAGTATGTTTTTTTTCTATTCTTTTTATACATCTAAAGATGTCTTGATTTAAAAATAGGGATGGGAGTCCCTAGTGTTTTTAGTGCTTCCTAATGTCATTTCTGAACAGCTATTTGGTAAATGGATCTGCTTGCCCTGGCAGACACCATTATCCAAATATGGAGGGAAGTTACACACAAGTCTGCAGAAGTTCTTGCTGCACACCTCAAAATAAGACACTTTTTTTTTTTTTCTGTAATGGAGTTAAACTTGTTGAGTTTAAAGTCTGTGTGGGAAACCCCACTGAGCAAACATTGAGGTCTTGCTTGTTTGTGGGCCACTAGTTTTGTACTTTCTTCATTTCTCTTCCAGCAAGAGAGGTAATTGTGAGTAGCTGAAGTGCTACAGAACTGACAGGTTCTTTATTAGAACATTTTCCCTTCTGTTAATACCAGAAAGTAAAAATCTAGATCTTTGGTACCAGCTGCATAATCATTTTTTTTAATTAATCACAGTACTTATGGGACGTTCTGATGTTTCCTCCTCAGAGCTGTGTTCAGTCTTCTCCTGCTTTCCCTGACACAAACCCTGGTCTGGGTGCTGCAATTAAAAAACCAGAATGCATGTTACAGATGTGTTCAGATGTTCTGACCATGCCTAGGGCACAGATGCCTTGATCAAAAAGCTTTATTCTGCTAAATCAGAACAAAACAGTTCTGTGAGCTATAGCTGCTGAGGTTGTCAGGAATATCTTACATATTGCAATCATGTTCTGTAAAACCAGCAGTTAAACTTGCAGAAGCACTGCTGTCGCGTTGTGCTCTGCAGAGCAAATCTTAGTAAAACGTCTGTGTGCTTGGAAAGGTTATCCTCTGAACAATCAAAATAACAGCAGTAAGTGGAGCAGAATAATAAAAATTAAAATATTAAAATGAAAATATTTTTATGGATGTTATCAGTGAAGATGCAGAAGCTTTGTACTTGGTGTTTGAGCACTCAGATTCCAGCACATCCCCTGTATTTAACATTTCAGAGTTTCTGATGCACGAGTGGGAAAGCCCAGCTTTACATGAACACTCTAAAATAAGTGCATGCTGGTGTGTGTGTTGATACATGTATGTGGTTTCCATCTGCAGTGCAAAGGATTTCTCTGAGGCTTTGTGGCAGCATGGCTAAATAGCTCTTGGGTTGGCTGACAGCAGTTGCTGGAGTTGCAGGGGATGAGCTGAGCAGGAGCTGTTAGCAGTGAGGTTCAGCTGAGCAGCAGCTGGGGCTGCAGGCTGGGGGGTGGAAGTGGGGCTGGTGGGGCTGTGCAGGCAACTGGGAAGTCAAAAACATTCACCTTTCCAGCTCTCAGCTGGCTTCTCCAAAATAAGTGAGAGAAGTAGGCTGCTTATTGCACTCACTGAAAGCTTAACCCTTCTCTTTAAACTTGGTGTTTTCAATCATCCTTTCTCTTCCAAAATCCAAGTTGCAGTTACACATAGGAATTCATTTTGAGCCCACCCCTGTGGGCACAACAGCACAGCAGAGGTGATTGCAGTCCATAACCTACACTGAACTGCGACGTAGAACATGTTCTCCTATTGTATTGTTGCATTTGTTTGGGATTTCTGAAGTGTTAAGACAGAGCTGGATGTATTGCTGTTTACAAGCACTAACATCTGTATGCTTTGACAACTTCTGGCTTTTCTAATAGCCATAATTCAGGTGTCACAGACTGGGCTGGTCTTTCTGTACCTCAGTGTTCAGAAGATGCTGGTTTAGCTCAAAGTGTCGTGCTCGTACTTGCTTCTTGGGATAAGCTTCTGCAGGTTTGGCTGTCTCTTCTGACTGTTGGTAGGCTTTTGTTTTGTTTCAGCTTTGCTGTGGCACCCAGCCCGTATTTTCTGTGGCATGCTTGTTCTGCAGCAAGAAGTGCTCAAGACCCCAGGAATCATTGCTGGTTTAACTGCTGTGGTTATTGCAGTGCTTGTGATGGTGGCTGCCAGCTGCTGGACAGTTGGTGTGAACTGTTAGGATGTTTCTTGGGGGACTTTGTCTTGGGATAGGTCTGCTCCGTACACTGAAAGTTTTAACTGCAGTCAAGAAGCTGCTCGATGCTGAGCTGCTCAGGGCATGGCTCTGATTTGCCTCTTATTACCACTGCTGTCGTGTGTCTGGTGTTCTGCATACAGCTGTTAAGCCTTGCTGGTAAGAGCTGGCACACCTGGAGGGAGAAGCAGAAGGATTCCATGTCTTTCTTTTCCCTTGTATAACCACGTGTGAGAACATGAACAGACTTCTTAGGATCCTTTTCTCTTTATTTCAGGCTGTTGAAAATCTCTGCTCCTACAAGATTTCTGCAAACTTGTACAAACAATTGAGACAGATCTGCGAAGACCACATTAAAGCACAAATTCACCAGTTCAGAGAATATCCTTTTTCAGCTGTTGACCAGCCAGGATGTTTTGACCTGCCAGCACATAGTGGTGGATTGCTTTCAGTAGTTCACGACACTGGGTGCTGGTGATCAGAATTCCTAGTTTTTATAATTGGGTCTATTTGAATTTTTGTGGGACACAACACTTCTAGTTCCTTTATATCTGTAACCATCTGAAAACTTGTTGGGAAAGTTTTGGTGGTATTTATGAGATGGGATGCTCCACTGGGGCAGATCGTCACGAGCGTGGCATGCGGCTCTTGCTCGTCGCTGGTGAAAATGCAGAGCTCATAGCGGTGGCTGAGTTGAGAAAGAGTGTTTGGAAGCTGAGAATGTGCTCTGTCAAACAGTGTTACTGTGCTCTTTGTTGTTTCCATGGAAATAAATAGGCATTACTTTCAGAGCAACCCACATATATTGTGGACTGTTGGGTTTTCAGTTGTGGGGCTATGTTTCTTTGCTTGTTCCTTGCACATCTCCTCACCAGGATGAAGCACTGGACAAAGCATTCAAAAGTCTTTAGGTTAAAAAAGTTTGAGTTGTTATGGTCTGTCGTTATTGAAAATATTATGCTTACACCAGGACCTTCATTAAAAATAAGCAAATTTAAAGAAATTAAGTGGTTCTGTTTGAGAGTAGGTGAGTTTGTGCTGTCAAGTGTTTATTTGAAAAAAAAAAGTTAATTTCACTGCTAATGCTACCTATTAATCATAGTTTTCTTAATGATTTCTTCATGGATTCATTGGATAGTGTTCTTTTTCTAAAGAAAATAGACAAATGTTGGCAAGATCACTGCAGACAAATGGTAAGTTGCTTTTTTTTCTTAAAGAAAAGCAGTGTACTCATCCAGCTGGTGTTTTACTTAATTCTGTTCCTTTACAAACACGCCGTGCTTCTGAAATGTTGCCTTAGATTTTGATAAGGCTTCTGTGTAAAATACAGTTGTATCTAGTATGTTAGAAATAAAGCCTTGAAAATACTGTAGTGTATTTCTTGATTGGTCTGACCTTGGGATGGGGAGGGGGACAGCACAGCTTGGAACAGTTACTTCCATGCAAACTTTTTTCTGCTTATACCTATTGTGGCATAAGCTATTCGTCTCGAGAGAAAAATGCTAAATGTTGCATTGAATATTTCACTGAGATTGGCAAAATATTTTGAACAAACTGCCCGACCAACACCGCCTGAAACCTCTCACTGGGATTTTGTTGTTGTCATTGAGTATAACTTGTTCTGCTCTTTAATTTCAGAAGGAATATAATTGTGGCTTTCTTTATTTCTTCTCCCACCAGATTATGATTAGAAGTATCTTTTTGTTCTTGGACCGAACTTATGTACTTCAGAACTCAATGCTGCCATCAATTTGGTAAGGGCACAAAGAATAGCATTGTGAGGAGGTTATTTAAATATCCCAGGAGATCTGGCTAAGTACTTTCCAGTGACCTGTGAATGAGGTGGTGAATGCATACCTTCTTCTTGCAAAGAGAGATGGTGGTTCTTGATGTACTTAACATGAATTGTGGATTCCTCTGGAATAACTGTGATAGCAGATCTCCAAGGAGGTATCAGCATCCAGTTTGCACAGCAAAAGGAAGGGCTGTGTTCATCAGCTGAAGTGCCAGGGTTTGGATTGTCTGCTTCTTGGCTTTAATGGGTAGTGTTCCTTCAACACTTCTGGAGAGGAAAAGTTACCTAAAATAAGAGCAAGTTATTTTCCCTCCTGTGTTGTAATAATTAACAGATCCCTACAGCACCTTTACCATTCAGCACTTGGATCTTGACTGGGAGCAAAACTGCCTGAATTACTTTGCCACAGGATGAAGGAGTGGGTGGAGGGTGGATGGAGTGCCTGAATTTCCTAAGTGTTCAGACTCACATTTCCAAATTCATGGGATGTTTTAACTGGGATGCCCAAAGCTGAGATCCTTTTCTTTCAAATCACTGAATTATCCTATGGTCTGCTTAAGAGAATTAGAGATTAGGAAGTGAAGGAAAAAAAGGAATATTGTCCAACAGTTTAAACATGGAATTGGGGCCCAGAATATTTTCCGTTCCTAGTGAGGGCAGCTGTTCACTCAGTCTTCAGTCATCCTGCCAAGTGACAAATAAAAATGCTAAAAAAAATTAGGTGATTAAATAGGAAAAATGTGTGTGGTCTTGAAAATCTGTAGCTTGCTGTTGGTGCTGTCATGGTTTGTTTTAGTATGTATGTGTTTATTCATCTTGAGCGATTTGGGGACAGGGGGCTGAGGAATTTGGGGAATGCAGTTGGGGGCTCTGTTAGATCTAGGTCAAGTTTTATTAATGAAATATTTGGGGCTGATTCTTATGTGATTTATTGAATAATTTTCATTTTCTTTTTAGGGATATGGGGCTAGAATTGTTCAGGACTCATATAATCAGTGATCAGAAGGTTCAGAACAAAACCATTGATGGCATCCTTCTGCTGATCGAGAGGGAAAGAAATGGTGAGGCTATTGATAGGAGCTTACTGCGAAGCCTTCTAAGCATGCTCTCTGACTTGCAGGTGAGTAAACTTGTGTGTCAGCTTTAAACCAATAAATATTCTTATTTAGTGTTCAGTAAGCTTTACCGTGGATTGTTGTTGTGTTGCTTCCCTAGATTTATCAAGATTCTTTTGAGCACAGATTCCTGGAAGAGACTAACCGCCTGTATGCAGCAGAAGGACAGAGGCTCATGCAGGAACGAGAGGTATTTTGAATGCTTTATGCTATTTTGTTATGCCTAATAACGGAGTGTTTCTCAGGGAGTGAGGAGCTGTTCTGCTGCTTTGGATAGTGTACTGGGCAGTAATGTGCCTGGTATGTTCTACAGTCATCTGAAAAAGCAAATTCACTTGAAGTTGCCTTCAGTTGCAGTGCTAATGTTTTCTCCTTAAAACTGGATCTGCTGCTGCTATCAACCAATTTTGCCAATTTTTTTTTCTGTCTTGATTTTTAAAATGTACAAAACTAGTGTGGCATTTTCAGGTTCCAGAATATCTTCACCATGTCAACAAGCGCTTGGAAGAAGAAGCAGACAGGATAATCACTTACTTAGATCAGAGCACACAGTAAGTGCCATCTCTCTTTGCTTGATATCTTCAGCTGCTTGGCTCTTCTTTTGAGGGCTGTCTAATAGCTACAACTGATTTCAGTTATTGACTGTCCATCAAACGCTTCTTGTTTGCCACAATCCCTGGGTTTTGATGAAGGACTGTCCTGGTTCACACAACTGATATCGTTTTCTTCTAAGCCACTTCTAATTTTGACATAAACGTTGTTGGGTGTCTGATTGGAGAAACGCTGACTGCCACTCCCAGTCCAAACATGCAAATAGTCAGCTGTCATTCTGCCTGAAGAAGATAAGGCCAAGTATAGAGAAATCTCAAGTGAAAAAGCTTTTAATATTAACTCATGCATATTTGTGTGTTTGTTATGGAGTGTGGGATATTGGCTAATGTCACTCTGCAATCTCTTTGAGGAAATCCTGCCTTTAAATGTAAACCAGGTGGAAGTCATTGCTGGCAGGGCAGGAGAAATGTCCTAACATAAATCTGCAGCTGTTGTAGCTGCAGGAAATCATAGATCACTACTGTAAGGAAACCATGAGCAAGTAGTAGCAACTTCTCAAACAGCAGGTACAGAGGACTTTAGTGAGGAAGGTGCTTTATTGCTGCCACCTTTTAGATTTCCTTCCTCCGTAAGCTGTTAAAAACTTGAGCTCATTTGGTGGCTTCCTTTTTCCACACCGTTGTTGGTGGCCAGCTCCTTGCTTTGTTTGCATATCTCTTGCCTCATGAGATGTTTTATATTTCCTACTCCCAAGGCAAATCTCCTCCCACAAAGCAGGAAGATGTGCTCTTTGATAGACTTCTTGCCCAACTTCATCTCTGATGGAATCATTCTGTAGCTGTCTAGAAATCACTTTAGGCTTGTATGAATTAATTCTTCACTCAACAAACAGGAAAAAGATTGTTTACCGAGGAGGAAAAGGGACAAATAGGTATACACCCATTTTAGGTCCTTGGCCACAGATAATTAGAGCACTCCCATTGACAAGAGTAGTTAACATAATCTGAAAGAAATGAATTTAAAGTTGTCGGTACTGGAAAAAAAAAATAATAATTCTAAACGTTTTTTCTATAGGAAGCCGCTAATTGCTACCGTAGAAAAGCAACTTCTAGGTGAACATCTAACAGCCATTCTCCAGAAAGGTAATCTATCTTCTTTATAGAAATGTTTCTAATTATTGCTTGGGGCTTTCAGTTCCTGTGCTGAAGAAGAAAGTGACAGGTCCAGGTGCTGAGGGAGGATGCAAGCTTCGTTGTTCTGAAACTCCTGTTGCTACTCAGTTCATGAAATGTCACTGGCCATTGTGCTAGAGGGCAAGTGCCATTCTCCTTGCCAGAGCTGGAATGATTGTCTTCAGATACACAGCAAAGCAAAATGAAAACCAAAATAGAGGTGTCTTGAGTTCAATGTCTTAAGTAGCATTTTGAAGACTTAGAGGTAAGGGAGTAGCCTCTGCATTATGGTTTTACCAGAAAGGGGAAACACCTGCTGCTCGTAAAATGCAACTTGTTTAAAAAAAAAATTAAATTTGAGCAGCAAAGTACATTGCCACAGCTCTGCAACAGTCTATGTTTAGTCAAAATGACCCTTTGTTGCTCTGAGGGATAGTGTGGAGAATAAATATGGGTCCATCAAAAGCTGCATAGAAAAATGATCAAGTTCTTGTTAGCCAGATTGTTGATGAAGGAGGTGTGTGAGCATCTTCTTGCACATCTGGAACAGACTCTGTTCAGAGGAGTATCAAGTATGCAATATTTACCCAGCTGCTTTCTTGGAGCCCTTCTGTTAATTGTCCGGCCTTCTGCCAAAAACTTCAAAGTGAAAGGTGAAGATATTTCTTGAAGCTGCTTGCCTTTAAACATCTGTAAAGTTTATTTTTTTTTGGCTGGAATTGCCAAGGAACCTTTCTTGCTGGTCAGTAGAGCATAAACTTCTTGAATTTTTTAGGGAATAACAAAGCAAAAGTAAGCAAAGGTGGTGTGATAAGTATGTTATGTAAAGTAGCCTAAGAACCACTTTAGGTAGGCATTCTACATTTCACTGGATTTCTGTTAGCTGGATAGTTTTCCAAACAAAAAAAAAAAAAAGCCACCAACTGCTAAGAAGTACTAGCACTGAAGAGATCCCTTACTGCAGTAATAAGCCGTGCTCTCTCTGAATTGCTGTAGGTTTTTCATTTCTGCTAAAATGCTCTGATTTGCAGGTTTAAACCACCTTCTTGATGAAAACCGAATTCAAGACCTGTCTCTCCTGTACCAGTTATTCAGTCGTGTGAGAGGCGGTGTGCAAGTTCTCTTGCAACACTGGATTGAGTACATAAAGGTACTGCTTCTAGGGCTCTGGTATTGGTGGGGTTTGTACACAGATATTTCAGTAATCTCTATTGTATTGCTGTCAGAATTAAAGATAAACACACGATAAACACGTAATGGGCAGCCTTTGAAACTCTACTGGGTAAAGTACAGTCATTGTTCAAGTCATAGTGAAGAAAACATCTAATGTTTAATTCAATTATCCAGCTCTAAATTAGGAGTTTTTATCTTGTTTATAGCTAGTTGTGGGGGGCAATGGTATTTAGCCAAAATGTCTTTTGATGCTGACAGAACATTTCTCTCATCTCCCTTCTGAAATTCCTTGACAGGAAAAAAGTTCTGAATTTGTTAATTTTATTGAGAGTTTGGTTTTGAATCAACATACAAGGCCTGAGAATGATGATGTAGGAATTCCTTTATAATGCTGTTACTTCTGCTGTGTCAGTGCAACTTACATGCATATCAAAACCAAAGAATACATGAGTATCAATTACAAAGATAACTTGGGTTTTAGAAGTGTTGTCATATTCATTCATTATTCAGGCTAATTGAAAATGTGTTTTATTTTGCAGGCATTTGGTAGCACCATAGTAATTAATCCAGAAAAAGACAAAACCATGGTCCAAGAACTGCTTGATTTTAAAGATAAAGTTGACCACATCATTGATATTTGCTTTCTCAAGAACGAGAAGTTTGTAAATGCCATGAAAGAAGCCTTTGAAACATTCATTAACAAAAGACCAAATAAGCCAGCTGAACTCATAGGTATTTTTCTTCATTCCTTCTCACGTGAGAATGTGGTGGGAGGGACAGGAGAGAGCTGCCAATGCAGCTTTAACAGATGTGGTGTGATGGAATTGTGTGTTCTGTCTTAATACACAACGCAGCTGGAACTGGGGGATCTCCTGCACTTTGTGCAGGTGCATTGTTTCATAGGGTAGCATTAACTGGCAAGGTTAGAGAGAAGTGAAGAATATTGGCACTTAGACATTCCAGCAATTGGCTGGCTTCTGGGTGTGAGGACAGTGCTGATAATTTGACTTTTTGAGAAGCTTACTAACTGTCATCATCATGTGCACAGTGCATTTAGGGACTCCATGTAGATGTTTGTTTTATGTATACCAGTGAAGAGAGATGGCAGTGCTCTGTACCCATGGTCTCTATCTGTGGAGACAGAGCCTCTGCAGTTTGCAAATACACTGCTTGTGAATACCTTAATCATTTGCCTACACGGTGCCTGATACTTGCCTTGCAATCTGTTGTGCTGTTAGGCTTGTGGAGCAATGCTTTCTGCCCTCCTTTTTCAAATGCTTACCAAACCATTTAACTCTGATCTGCTAGAGAAAATGGGCAGTGTGGTCGATACAATTAATGCTAGTTTACGTAGTTCATTTCTGTATAACGATTTTTACTGTTCTAGTCGTGTCAATCTGTAGCAATGTTAGCTTTTTACATTCAGATCATGATAGAGACCAGATGCATACACAAAAATCTTATTTAACACTGAACAAAAAAAAATTAAGATGCAGTAATGCTTATCTGAAAAGAGATTAGAATGTTTTTCTAACCTGATAGCATCTCTAGCTAGCTGGAATTAAGGTAACTTCAGGATTTTAATTTCTAAAAGATCTAGCAATATTAGATTGATAACCACATTAAGCTGTTGTTTCATTGTGACACTAGGCATGTGCTAAACTTATTCTTTGATACTCCTTTAGCTAAGTATGTAGATTCAAAGCTCCGTGCAGGCAACAAAGAAGCTACTGATGAAGAACTTGAAAAAATGCTGGATAAAATTATGATCATATTTAGATTCATATATGGTAAGTGTTCTTTTTTTGTGTGGATATAGTTGTTTAATCAGCAGCATAAAGGTGCATTGAATTCACTTTTGCATTCTGTCTGCATTTAAGTGTAGTGCTGTTTGACTAGCGTGTGTTGAAATGCCTCTATGAGCTCTGGCTCCAGATCTGTTGAAGTATTAACGTGAAGGTCCTTGGTAGCTTTGAATTGGGACCCTTAGCAGTGATAATGGTTGTGACCACCACCAATTACCATCTCTTACAGGAAAAGATGTGTTTGAGGCTTTCTATAAAAAAGATCTAGCAAAGAGATTATTAGTTGGGAAGAGTGCATCAGTAGATGCTGAAAAATCTATGCTTTCCAAACTCAAACATGGTAAGTATCTATCCTTCTTTCAGCTTTCTTTTGAACACAGTCACTTCAATGGGACTTCTCAGAAGTCCTGCTTGTATTTTCTTCTTTGCATGAGGGCAAAAATCTTTGCATACAAGTCTTGAGTGACTGGTGTGGTTGTTTTTTCTTTTGAGGAGGATCATTTGCTTTAAATGTAATAATTGTAACAGTAATTGCCAAAATCCAGCAGTTTAAAGTTGAGCATGTGTTTTGGCCTGTGGGATCGAGTTGACGTTCCCTGCAGAATTTATCAGTGATTTGTTCAGAGAACTTGAGGATGACTTCTCCTCGTGTGATTTACTCCCTGTAAGGTCTGAAATGTGAAACTGTGGGCTAGCAGTTTTGTTGTCTTCATTGCTTTAGGATGGGTTCTTTGGGTGGCAGGAGCAGGATTTTACATCTCAAAAGTTGTTCCACCATGGAGACATTTTGGCAGGCAGCTCATTAAGACTGGCATAGAAGTCTGAGTGCCGAGTTGCCAGTGGAGGCCTGGGAAGAACAGTCTTTTTTTCTGCATGGAAAAAAATTGGGTTGCAAAATAGCTGCCACTTTATAAACAATGATGGGGGGGGATGTTTTAACCTGATTATATATCTTAATTAAATCAAGATCTTTATTTAAGGGCACTTGATGAAATAGGCCACCTTGCTTCTGATACCTAGAACAGCAATACTGGTGCATTCTGATACTCAGAACAACTACTCTGTGGTGTTTGGAAAAAAATTCTTTTCAGAATGAAATTTTCTTTTTCATAGAATGTGGAGCTGCTTTCACCAGCAAACTTGAAGGAATGTTTAAAGATATGGAGCTTTCAAAGGATATAATGATACAATTCAAACAGGTACTGCTGGAGAGCCTGCCATGGCTCCTTCATTTACTTGCTTTTTAATGAGTTATTCTCAAAAAGCCTCGTAAGAGAGTACAGGATGTCTTCAGTTGTAAACATTTCTGTCGTAATTTGAGTTAAACTCCTTTTGAGTTCTTCTAGTTGTCTGTAATGTTCTTTCACTGCAGAGAAAAAGGCTTTGTAAAGGGATTGCTCTCTAAAGGAGTGGACAGAAGTGTGGGAAAACAGTCTGCTGAAAATCAGTGGGAGTTGAGTTAATTTGTTTCTGTGCATTTTTGAAAATGTTGCTGAATTAATTAGTGACTTTTGTGAATAACAAAGCAAAAAAAACTGGAACAAGAAGCTTTAAAGAGGCAAAAAAGAAAAAGGCGAAAGAGTAATAATAGAATTGTAAACTTAAAAACATTTTAATACCAGTTAATGCCACTGTATTCTGGTGGGACTGACTTTTATAAGTTGAGTCATTTGGGCAAGTGGTGATGCCTCTAGGAGAGTCCTTTTGGCCATTAGTTAGGACAGTTCTGTAATGTCTTGATTACAATCCATTTCCTTAGTTCCCATATCGCTAGGTGCGTCTTCACATCAGGCTGCTAAAGCAATTCTTTTGTTGCTTTCTTCCTGTAAAGCACCTTTGAAACATCTGAAAAGTGTTTTTTCTTTATCTAATTTTCTTGTACGTAACCTGCATTTTACCTAGCAAAGGCATCACAGGTTATTTGCCTTCTGTACTCTCGTGATGCCTGCTTTAGCTAGCTTTTCAGTTCTACCAGAAATGTGTAATAAACACTGTCTTATTTCAATGTATTTCTTTCTGCAGTATATGCAAAATCAGAATGTACCTGGCAACATTGAGCTAACAGTGAATATCCTGACTATGGGTTATTGGCCAACCTATGTGCCTATGGAGGTCCACCTGCCCCCAGAGGTAACGAACATCGACACACTGTACCAAATAGCAGCCTAACAGAAGTGCACTGTGATAACAACTGCAACTTGGTTTTGTTATCAACTGCAACTTGTCTTACTTGATTGCAGGGCAGAGAGGGATGCTTTTAAAGTAGAAATTGCATTTTGGTCTCATGGATTTTTTACTATTTGTTTTTTTAGATGGTAAAACTGCAGGAGATTTTCAAGACCTTTTACTTAGGAAAACACAGTGGTAGAAAACTTCAGTGGCAGTCAACTCTAGGACACTGCGTGCTAAAAGCAGAATTTAAAGAAGTGAGTATCATTTCTCATTTTGTGTTGCTTTACCAGATCCAAACATGGGTGTACCTTAAGAATATATAGGGGTGGTCTTTTGTGCTGTGGTGGCAGGCTGAGAAGGCTTTTCATTAGAAACAAGCATAAGTTTTGGAAGAACAGAACAGTTTTTAGAGAGCTTCCCACTATTCCCCTCCAGAATTTCTTCGTGGGAATGAATGTATCAAAGGAAAATTTCTCTTGGAAGCCAGGAATGTTCACCAGTTTTATTTTTTGTAACAATGTTAATGGTAAGACAGGTATTACCAAACTTGGTTATTTTAGAGATCCTGTAGTTGCTATTACTGTGTTTCTAAACAAATGCTTGTATTACACTTAGGACTAAAGGTCTTTCAAATCATAATTTTGAGCACTCAATGGATTTGAATTTGTCTTAAGTTGGTGCATCCACTAGTAAATTTTGTCAGTGGGGATGGTAGTCTAACCTGACCTCTGTCTTATTCTGCGTTTCATCGTAAACACAAGGTGGTCAATAACTTACACTCTTTCATATTCCAAAATGAATAAAGGAGCAATTGTATGCTCTAAGTGAAATAATTGACAGAGACGAGTGAGTTGATCCCCCCCAAAAAAGCCTAATGATGTCTGTTATTTCCTCTGTGACAGGGCAAAAAGGAACTTCAGGTCTCCTTGTTCCAGACACTAGTGCTGCTCATGTTTAATGAAGGAGAGGAGTTCAGTTTAGAGGAGATAAAGCAAGCCACTGGGATAGGTCGGTATTGAAAACAACTGACTGCCTGCTTCAAGTGTTCTTGAGTGGAAAATACTAAACAACTTGTTTCTGCTTTAGAGGATGGAGAGCTGAGAAGGACACTTCAGTCTCTGGCTTGTGGCAAAGCTAGAGTACTGACTAAAAGCCCCAAAGGAAAGGATGTGGAAGATGGTGATAAATTCACATGCAATGATGATTTCAGACATAAGCTGTTCAGGATAAAAATCAACCAAATTCAGATGAAAGAAACGGTATGTTTGTTTGTTTGCTTTTTAATGCTCTGGGTTCTTGATGCTCACACTAGGTATCTTGTTCCCAGCCCATTTACAGTCTTTTTTCCTCTCACTTGTAACATAAGTAGTGGAATCTGTGTGAGGGATGCATGTATTTTGGATGATAGCACAAACTTAACAGTGGAGATTCAAATGTGAGCTTCTGTGCTAACTTAAATACTGATCATCCTAGATGTCTCTAAACAAGATTGAGCAGCAGAAGTTCCAAGTAGTAAATGTTCTGTTCACTCATAAGCATCCCCAAGAGCTTAACTGGTTTGTGAACATAAAAACATTTACTGTGAATTTGCCAGCCAGTGTAAAATTTGTGCAAAGATTTTACTCCCTTGTACGAGTTTTTCTTAAGACTTTCCTATTTCATAGGATTGATGTCAAATATTTTACAGCAGACCTTTTAGTGTCTTAGAATGAGACTTGCCCTAATTAGTGAAGAAGAATGGGTTCAACAGTTCTAGTGGTGTCTTCAAAACTCGTTGTAAATTGATCCATCAGGTAGAGGAACAGGCAAGCACTACGGAGCGAGTGTTCCAGGACCGGCAGTACCAGATCGACGCCGCCATTGTGCGGATCATGAAGATGCGCAAAACATTGAGTCACAACTTGCTCGTGTCCGAGGTCTACAACCAGCTCAAATTCCCAGTAAAGGTGTAGTACTATTTACTTGTTTTTAAAATTTATTACTTCTTTTCACATCCCCTGGCCTGTCCTCAGTTGAGCAGCGTTTCTGTCTAAAACGTGTATCTTTTTTCCTGTTAGGAAGGACAAAAAACATGTAATCTTAGGATTTTTTGTGAAGTGCCAGTTTCATTAATTTATCTGAATATTACCTCTGGCTTTTAGCTAGTTAACAAAACATAGTAAAGCTTTTTGTAACTAGGAGTTTGCTAGCAGTAAGTGTAAAGCCAAGCAGTTTTTGTTTACGTGTTGCTGTTCCTGCATTTCTTAAGTGTTCTGGCAACGCAGTCCTGGGGGAAAGGGGAAAAGTGGCTCACATAGGCAGAAGTATTTTTGATTTTTAATTTGCTTGATACTCATTAATTGGAAAACGATAAATGCACAGTGTTTTTTCCAGATGGATTATATTAGTTGATATGTAAAAATATAAATGGACTGAAAATTACATGTTGGTGAGTGCCTCAAAGTAGCCAGCAGATGCAGTACAGGAATGAATAGCTTACTGTGTATTGATAACACCTGTCTGACCTCAAATTTACAATGCATGCTATCAATGGAAAAGTAAAATAAGAGTTACTGCCATCTTATTGGGTTTTATCACCGTGTCAAGGTGCTGCAGGCCTGCAAGCAGTGCATAAGGCACAGCTGAGCTTGCTTTTTCCTCAGTCTTTTGTCATGAGACACTTGAAGGATGTCCCTCACCAGCCGCAGTCACAGGGCACACCAACTCCTAGAAAATGTACTTGCCCAAAGATAAAAATGAAACTTGCACCATCTTTTGCTAAGGAAAAGGAACAGGGCTGCTTTGGTGTGTAATGTATGAATTGCAGTTGTTTACGGTAGCATTCAGGGGAAGTGGCAGCAAGTGCCTGCTGTGAAGATCTGCGTAGTGCAGGTAACAAGCCAGCTCTGTACCTTTCTCTTCAATCAGTTATACCCTGCAAGTATAAGAAGCTTTGGTGCTTTGAGAGATTTAAGTCATAATTTGTTTCCTCAGTCATTTCAGATAGTACAGATATTTGTCTTAGGTAGAAAGGATTGAGAAGCGCTGACTGCAAAATAATAATACTGCCATCTGCTTTAATTTACAGCCTGCTGACCTTAAGAAGAGAATAGAATCCTTAATTGACAGAGACTACATGGAAAGAGATAAAGAAAACCCAAATCAGTACAACTATATTGCATAAACATATGTTGGCCTTTGTTTTCCTGCACACTCGGTGTCATACGCAGTTGCCAGTGGATAAACTAGCCTGTTAATCCCGTTAATTGACTTTTTATACTACCGATGGCTGAATGAGAGCAGTGTAAGGAGAAGTGTAGTAGAGCGGACTTCTTCCAGTGGTTAACATGCCCGTTTAAAGAGTACTATTTACATTTTAAGAAGAATGCTGTTGAACTCTTTGCATGTTATTTAGTAAGATGTGCAGAAAGCTGCGAGGAAGTATCTGGTTTCCATGATTCCATTTGTCTCTGGGTCTGAAGAGGAGAGTCCCTTGATGTGACAGATGTCTTTCACACCTTTAAATGGAAACGGAGGGTTAAGATAAGACAATAGCCTTTAAAATGCTTAAACTGCATGCAAACTTTTAATTTACTGTACAGAATGCATTTCAGTTAGCAACATACCTTTGGTTTGGTCGATACCCACACGAGGATTTTTCTCGAGGGGAGGGGAAATGGGGAATAAGCCAAGCTATGCTTATTGCTGGTCTAGTGGAATATACTCTGGGTTGCAGTTATGACAAAATGGTACCAATATAAAATGATTTATAAAGTTTGCAGTGTGGGCATATGTATTATGTATACAAATACCATTCTTAAGTAACTACTACAACAAAACAAATTCAGATTTATATTTGTATGGCTTGCCTGTAAGACTTAGTGTTCACCTTTGGGAATTTTAAGCATAAAACAGCCATAATGGAAACAAAAGCGACAGTTTTTTTTACTAGACATGGGTAGGAGGCCTTCACCTCTTGGCAGCAATACTCTACAAAAGAGAATCTATTTAAAGATATTTATGAAAAGCCACACTGTTCTTGTGGTAAAGCTATAAGAACAAAAATCACAAATTACTTTTAATACTTGTTTTGCTTTGCAACATTCTGAACTTGAACAAACCTCAAGGTTTAGACAGGGCACTTACAAGACTGCCCTGCTTTGGATTGCTTTAACTTAAAGCTTTAAGAACTCAGCCCTAGGTGTGGCAGGCCTCCGAGAACCCAGAAGCCTACCTCTCATACAGACAGACAGTTAAGTATTGCTATAAGGCATCTAAAACATTTTCTTAGGTGACCAGAGAGCACTCTTTACATCTTGGTAAGATATGGGAGAATAAGTCACTTGAATGTAGAGCTTTTTTTCAACAGAATGCATTTTTTTTTTTTATTGCTATAGCAGCGTATGCCAGGAATACGTGGGGTGAAAGTGTCAGCAGAAAAGGTAACTCCTCTACATCAGTTCTTCCTCACCCAGCCAATCTTTGGACCTCCAGTCAGCCGCGTGGCAGAGCACAATGACAAACCTCATCTTTGTTCAGGCACTAATACCAGGCATCTCTTGAAAGCAAGGTGTTACTTTTCTTTAGTGACAGTGCAGCTTAGCTCTCTGAGATCTATAACTTTAATCACTGTGATCCCACATTCAGGGGCCTACGTGTGAGAGAGGGGAAGTGTGTGTCTGTCTATTTTGTATTGAGACATCCCATCCTTGCTGCTTTTTTGGTCCATTGTTTAATTCTGTATTTTCTTCAGCTGTGTTTTTTCCTCAGGCTTTTCTGTATGCAGTTCTCAGTAGACAGATGAAGCAGATGGGTTTTTTTCTCCTACTGAATTATTTGCTGTCACCCTTTGCTAACTATCATATAGTTCTTCACATGATCTGCAGAAAATCTCCCCTAACCTCTAACACTTGCAGCATAACTACTGGTAGACGTCCAGGAACACCCTTGCCTCTGTAAGAAAAATGTTAATAAAATTATTTGGTAAGAAACTTGAGGATTGCTCCTGCAAAGACAAATCTTTAAGTATTAGTTCGAATAGAGATCCACTGGGAGGAAAAGATGCCCCCTAAAAAACTCTTTTGTATTTTTCATTCAACGTTCCTTTTTCTTGTATGTGTTTTGTATCTTCAGCCAATAAAAGATTGCTTTTAAAAAGGTGGTTTGGAGAAGGAACACAGAACTTAACTCTGGGGGAGACAGGAGGTGATGGAAGTCAGTGCTGAGCTGATTCCCTTCTCGCTGTTGTAGCAAGGAAGTCCAACACCATCACATTCGAAATACCTGCTCTGTAAAACCCTCCCTCATCAGACAAGTTTGTTGTGTTTGGTCCAACTAACCAGATAGGTACAAAGGCCTGTTTAAATTTTATTCCATCCGTTTCAGAACTTAAATGCAGAAATTATTACAGAGAGAATGTCCTGAGTGGCAATCAAGTTAAAGCAACCCGAAGAGTAGACTGAGAACACTGACTCGGTTGAGTAGAGGAGTGAGAGAGGGGAGGGGAGGAGGCTTCTCATCCTTCGTGGCTTTTCCCCAAGAACTTGTTCATCCCTTCTGCTAAGGTCTCGCTCATTCCTGGTTAAGGACAAAGCTGCAGCCAAGACTTCTTGTCCAGCCGTACGACTCTGCAACTTCTTGCTGGGATCACGTGCCTGCCTATTGAGCCATATCTATCTCTGTCTGAAAACGTGGGCTTGGACCACGGCTCATCTGGCTAGAACACAGCTTGTCTGTTTGGCCACACATTTTTAACCTTGACTCTTGCATGCAGTTTATAGCACCTTGTTCATAAAAAAAAAAAATAAAAATTAAAAAAAAAAAAAGCAGTTTATTCTTAGAAATATATATTTTAGGTTTTTTAATCTTTATACCCGTAAATGGAATATTTTTTTGTCTTGGCTGGTTTAAAAAGTGACCATTTTGTTTAAATGCTGTAATTGCAAAAGTGTTGTAAACATTGTTTTGTTCTATAGTTTACACAAAGGTGCCAAAGTAAATAGTTAATAAAAAGGAAAAAAAGAAAAACCCTAGCAAGTTAAGTTGCTTTAGCTGTGCTTTGTATTTGGTCTCTGCTCTTTTCTTATCAGTCAGTTGTTTGGTTTTTTTTCTTAAACATATCATTTGCCCTAATGCTTTCTTTTATTTATTTTTTTCTTTAAAAAAAAAAAATAGTGCATCTAATTAAGCGTTCAAATGCCACTTTGAGGTTGTTTTTTTTTTTAGTGATTTCATACAGTAGGGAGAATATTTTCTTTGGAGAGTTACACTAAAGTTGTAAGAGTACAGCAGCATTCAAAAATGTAATATACTTTTGTACAACAGCTCTTCAGAGCGTGTCTGGAGCGGGGACAAGACCACCCCTGTGACTGTCAGAAGCCTCTTCACTCGGCTGCCGGAGCAGAAACTCGTGCTTTTCACTGCAGCAAAACCTTCCAGTTCATGCAGACTTGCAAGCAGGGCATGTGTCACCATTGCATCTTTTGATGCAAAAGCAGCAAAACCTTTTTAATGTTTCATAACAAGTCTGATATGGGTACAGAGAGTCTTTCTTAAAGTTGGTAAATAATGTAAATACCTGTCCTTTCAGAGAGTGAGTCTGTTATCTAGGTATTTTGTGTCATTTAATAAATATTAAACAGTTTTGTGTTGATAAACTCTGGTGTAAAATGCCTTCTTACTCAGACTTCTGTATGTTGGGCTTCTACTGTTTGTGACTTTAAAATCTGCAGCTTGTGCGTCGGCAGCAAAATACCTGTTTGCTACTTACTAGGAGTAGTTCCTTTTTCATTCGGTCATTAAAATCCCTTCAGTTTTCTAAGCAGCTTCCATTCCTGAATTATTATTTAAAAAAAAAAAAGAGACTCCTCCAAGGTTGTTGGAGGAGAAGGAAGTAAACATCTTCATAAACCTTGGGTTGACATCAGAAGCTACAGAAGCGACGAATTGCACAGAATGAGCGGAGTTTCTCAGGAATCCCTTCAGCCCATCTGCTCCCGGTGCTGGTGCTCTTGGACAGGGGGAGGCGGGAGGTGGTTTTGGGTTGGGAGGAATTGCCTGGAAGCACAGATCTGCAGGAAGCAGGAGGGGCTGCCTCCCCCCAGCTCTGCTGAAGGTGCTCACACTGCAGGGGGCTGACCCTGCCCAGCACTGCCGAGGTCACAGAACGTCCTGGTGGGTGGATTTTAGGGCAGGTATGGGAAATGTCTCCTGCTGATACCACTCCATTGTTTTTTGTCTGTTACAGCTTGGAGACAAGTGCAAGGGATGTTTTTTCCACTAACAATTTCTATTTAAAGAGAATATTTTCTATCTTCTACACAATCCTACAGAATTTTTTTTAAATCCTAACGTTAGTAGTTGGAGACTGATGGGTCTTGTATCTAGTCCCTCTCTGAAAACAGCAGTAAACATTTCTCATTTCTGTTACAGTAAGGTACCTTGCATTTCATCAAGTAATCCCGTGATTTCAGGAGAAGCTGGTGCCAAATCAGGTACTCAGTTGGAAATGGTCGCTTCCTCTTTTTCCCTTCTCTCCTCAACATCTCCCCCAGCAATGCTGGGTTTTGTGCAGGGGGCGTCTTTTTGTAAAGCATCTTTTTGTAACACAGGGAATCAACTGGGAAGAGGAGCAATGGATCTGCCTGCAGTGATTCCTGATACAAGACTGTCTTCCAAACATCCAACTTGTGCTGCTGCTTACAACCGTGAGCATTAAGATGGACACAAAAGAAGAGAAGTA
This sequence comes from Penelope pileata, assembly GCA_013396635.1. Classification (NCBI taxonomy): domain Eukaryota; kingdom Metazoa; phylum Chordata; class Aves; order Galliformes; family Cracidae; genus Penelope; species Penelope pileata. Next base: position 47,173 of record WBMW01000100.1, read on the forward strand.
ACATTCAAAGTTAGCTTTCTGCAATCAAGTAGCAGACGGCGGTGCCACAAAGAAAGCCCTCTTCTTACCCTTGGGGAAAGCAGCCGACAGCCAGCAAATACTTTGTTTTCAGGGATGAGAGTTCTTCAGCTGAACTCCTGGACTCTGGGGTCCTTGGTCAGCCTGCAGCACCCACCCGTTCTTCAGAGCCAGAGGAAAGCAGAGATGTCACTCGGTATTTGTGTTAAAACGCCTAAGTAATCTTAACTTCTATTATCAAAAGTTTTATTTTCAAAAAAGTGTGAATCTAGGAGTTCTGCTCCATCTAACGATGCTTTCAGTAGGAAGGAGCTACAGCAGCTGCTTTTTGGGTGGGAACGCGCTGAGGCCATGGGCACGGCACAGCCCGCGGGCTGCCCTGCTCCTGGCACGCACCGTGCTCTGCCTGGCCCTCCCCTCTCCTCCCTTGGTTTTTATGCCTGAGGTCCCAGCTCCCAAGGCTCGCGGCAGGCTGGCAGAGGCAGGGAGCAGCGTGGGCTTGGGGCTGGCCAGCTGGAAGCGGGCCAGGTGCAGCCATTGCCCCATGGGCTGCCTGCCCAAGGGCCATGGTGCTGCTGGGTGACGAGGGGGTGCTGCGGGGCCGCAGTAAAGCAGCCCCATAAGATAATGACTGCGCAACGCAATTTCCCAATTTCCCTTCCAACCCTTTGTTTTAGATACAACTTCCTGCTCGAGTCTGGAGCTTCCTGCTGAAATTTCTCAGGAAGAGTTGCTGTCAGCCCTGCCTACTGACTGAAAAACTGGGTTTTTCTTCCATATGGAACGGATCTAACTCTGGGAATCTGGCACAACTCACACCACGCACAAGTCTCACCTGCTGCCCCTTGTTAGCCCTGCTGCCCAGCACTGTGGTGTGTGATGCTCGGGGGCACGGCCCACGTCCTGCAGCAGCAGCTCAGCTGGCAGCGGGCGGCAGGGAGCACCTGCTCAGCTGCCCTCCTTGCTGCCAGAGATCTGCGTACACACAATGGCCCAGCCAACAGAGGGTTAAAATGGCATCTTGAGCATGTTTGTGTAACAGCCTGTAGCCTCTGCCATACCTGGGTGTCTGCCCGCGGGCTGGGAACTTGTTTTTCCAGCTGTGTCACAGCGTCAGCTCTCAGTGCGATTTTGCAGGAAGTTTTGCAGCCATCTGCTGCAGCCTGCTCTCTGATCCCTTCACCTCAGCACAAAGGTTTCTTTTTTTGGCATTCCACGTGATTGCCCCGCTCTTGACTCAGCAGTTTGCGGTGCAGCCGCGTTTAATGGTTTGGTTTCCCGGCACCACCTCCTCCAGAAAAGCAGCGGCTCAGAAACACTGCCGTCTGCTCGAGCGAGAGCGAACCGCAGCCTTCACACATCTCAGACGGAAAGAGACGGCTTCAGAGCCATGGCAGCGGGGCTGCCAGCAGCCCTGGGTCCCAGCAGCAGCTCCAGCTGCCAGGAGGCTGTGCTGGCCCACGCGTGTTCCTCGTGAAGGTGCCCGCACTGCAGCACAGCACCAGAAGCAGAGCTGCCTGAGAAGGAAAGCCTCCGTGAGTGTCTGTTCCCCTAAAAGCAATTAAAGCAGCAGCTATCGCACGTCCTAGGTATTCTCTCGGTTTCTTTTCTTCTCGAGCCATACTCTTCCACCCCACAGACCAGAAATGTTTGGTTACTCAGTGCGTCACTGAACACCAAACACCTTGCTTCTGACCACATATGCTATTTGCAACTCTTCGGATTAAGAAAAGTCTGATTACAGCCATCACACCCAGCCAGCTGAAACTGCTGTCAGCTCCACACAGGATGAAGCATGTGCCCAGCACCAGGCATATGTTGTGGCTGAAAGCTGCAGAACAGCTGATACATCTGAAATTAGGCATGAAATTATATTCCTTGATGAACCAATTCCTAAATAAGAAATCATAACGCATTGCAGATCTGTCTTGTGTTCCTGTCAATACCTTGTTAAAATCAGGGACATCAAACACACTAAGAACGTAATGCTGTACAGAAACATCCCCAGCCTCACCTTCAGCAGGGAATGGAAGGAATGTCTTGGAAAAACATGATCAGTGGCTCCCAAAACCATGCCAAATGCAAAAGCATTTATTTCTAGTAAGCAAAAGGGAAGGCATTTTTTCTGCTTCACAGTCACAATCACTCAGGCCTCTGTCATCAGAGAACAGCTGACCACGGGAGCGGGATGTTCCTGAAGTGCTGCTGTCACACAAATGCCACCATCTTCACGCTGCCACATTGCACAAATAAATTACTCATGACAAATAAATACAATGGATGCTTGTCAAAGGCTGAATGCTGCCAGCACTGAACACAACAGCTTTCCACAGCACTTAATGGGCATCAAACAACAGCTGACCCCAGCCAGCACTATTTTTTTCTAAGGAAAGCTGGAGGATTTTACAGAGGGAGGGGAATGCGGTTTCATTTTGTTCCTCCCAGAGCTACAAACAGAAGATAAGCTTTGGGAACTGCCCAACAATTCTCCCTTGATGGAGAATACTGCCAAACCCGAGCTCCTGTCAGCTGGCTGGGCCAGAGGAGAGCACGCTGCGCAAGAGCACGCTGCTTTCAAACCCACAAGCAGCCTCTGTGGATAGCCACCGCGTTCAGACGGGTGAAGCACACTGGCCCTGGTGGGCAAACCCCAAGGCCTCAGCTTTCTGCTAGATCCTCTTACAGCCCCTTTGGTGCTGATCTCGCTGCAAGCAGGGCTGAGCTCGCACTGTTCTCCACAGCTCTGAGCAGGAGCTGCCCTCTCATTTCTCTCGATGGATCGAGGAAGCAAGAAGCAACCCCTGAATTAAAAGCACATACACCACATTGCAGCAAAACGATGTGATACCACAAAATGCATGTGGAAAGCAGATACATGGCAGGGGTGGAAATACAGGAGGGCAGAGTGACCAGGCACAAACAAGCAGGGAGAATAACCTGTGTACAGGTATTAGTGGAGGTATTTCAGGTGCAAAGTGATGTGTTTTTCACTGTACCAAATCGTGAGATGTCCTGTTCTTTTAATCCTACACCAGATGCTAATTTCATTCGGTGTTGTTGCTCAGAAACCGCTCTGGTCGTTATGACATCTGCCATTTGATTTCATTTCACACTCCACTGAGCTGGCAAAATGGAAAGCAGTCAGTCTGCCGTTCGCTTGTGCAGAAGGTCTCCTCACAGCCTGTTTCCTGTGTACAAGCAAGAGATCAGAACAGTCAGGATTCTTCACTCAGAACAAGGGGATATTTGAACACAACAATGTTTTTTCCTGAGTAAATGTTCCAGTTAACACAAAATGTACTATCCTGGCACACACAGTGCCTGGAACGTACCAACCTTCATCTTCTACTTCCATTAATTAAAGCCCTGTTCAGTGTCTCTACCCTACCACTCAAATCCTCTTCGTGCGACTGTTCCTAACACCCCCAGAGGCCGCTCTGTGCAACCAGGGCCTTGCACCGAAGCAGTGAAGCAGGACGAGACACACAAGCACCAAGGCAGCTCTGTCTGAGCCCCGGACATGTCCTGCTCCTCCCAACAGAGCCGGGCGGGACTCAAGCCGGCTCCTTTCAGAGGGCTCCAGCCCTGCTGCCCAGCAGCCTGGGTGTGAGACATGAACATTATTTTGTCAGGTAACTTTCCAGTGAATTAAGCTCAAGGGCTGAATAAAATAAATAAATAAAAAGAGATTATCTCAGTGTCCTTTGAGATGAGATGCATGTCAATGCCCACGGGCAGCGGTGCTGGGGCAGGTGGGTGTGCAGCAGGTGTTGGCTCTAGGAGCAGCTCTGAAGCACAACAAGGATGCTGAGTGCTGTGTCACGGTGCTTTTTGGAAAGGTACAAAGTATTTTACTGCGGAAAAGTATTACAAACACAGAATGGAGACTATTTAACCGACTTTTCATCACCAACTGTGCTATTTCATCCTCCCCAGGGCCCCATGCCACCTTCCCACCCACACCGCCTGCACTCCCACTGCCTCCCTGTGCCAGCTGAGCATGCTTTGTGCTCTTCTCCAAGCGCTCCCACGTTCCTGCCCGGTGCCTGGGCACGTCCCCAGCTCCCCAGCTCCCCGCCATTCGGGCAGGGATGGCACCGGGCGCAGGAACACCTCACTGCAGGCCGGCCGCCCTTCCTCGTGGTGCCTGGAGCTCCTCTTCCTCGGGGCACCCTGCTGTCACCAGACTGACACCTGCCTCACATCTGTTTGCAAGGCTGCAATCCAGCACCCATCACACTTGATTAATCTTATTTTTTTTTTTTATTTTTTTCCATACTGGGTGTCTTGCGCAGCTCTGCACTGCAGGCCGCAGCTTCAGCGTCGGGCACAGAGCATGTTTTCCCTCAGCCTCGCTCTTGGAAGGGGCTCAGAGCAGAAGCACGCTCCTGTCTGGCTGGGACAGGCGACAAAGTCCATCACGGCCGTCACAACCGGGGTATGGAAGCGGGGATGCCGCCTCAGGCCCCGCCGCCCGTCCGCGGCACCGCGAGCGGCGCCCCGTCCGCGAGCCATGGAATCGAGCCCCGCCGCGGCGATTGGCGGCGCGCGGGCGGCACCGCCCCTCCCCTCACATGACCGCTGTCGGGGCTCTAGCTGCGCCCGCCCGCCCCTCGCTAGAGCCCCTCCGCCGGCGGCATGGACCTGCGGCGCTGCCCCGCAGGCCCCCTCCTCCTCCTCCTCGTGCCGCTGCTGCTGGGCACCTGCGGTGAGCGCGCGGCGTCACGCTGTGTGTGTGTGGGGACGGGGGGAGCGTCATGGCGGGCGCGTGCCGCTGCCCCCGGCACGTGACGCGGCCCCGGGAGGGTCCCGCGCGGCCACTGCGGGCGGGGGAAGCGGTGTGGGGGCGCGTGAGGCTGCGGAGCGGCGGGGCCGCGTCCTCGGGCCCNGGCACTACCGCCCCCGCTGTGCGGGGAGCAGCGCTGTGTGCGCCCTCGGAAGGGCCGAAGCCTCGCGGCCGCCCTCGGCAGGTCCCTGCGGCCCGCGCCCAGCGGCCG
>WBMW01000100.1:52255-71154 GCA_013396635.1 Penelope pileata
GGCCCCGCGCCCCGGGCCCGGCGGCCTCCAGCGGTCGCGCAGGCGGGAGGGGAGGGCGGGTTCGTGCGGTGCTGCCGCTCTGGGCCGCTGCTGTTGGGGTCATAAACGCAGCATTCGATGGCCCAGCGCTACGGCAGCGCTTCTTGCCGGCTGGGTCTTTGTCACCTTTGCGTGTGTGGCTTCTGAGTACCTCTTCTGATGTCTTATTTAAGGGCGGGCCAAATGCTCTAGGATGTGGGGAAGGTGTGTTTTCCTCTGTCACCTGGAAGGAAGCCCTGCTGGGAAGGCAACGGCCCTTCCTAGAGCTGCAGTTACGGCTGGGGCTGCAGACAGTGCAGGGTGGGTGAGGTGGGGGGGTGCTGGAGCCTCTCTGCTGGCCCAGCTGCCCCATGAGCTCAGTGTAATGTTTCCCCATTTCTGTTTACTGTTGCATCTAATGCCACCAATGCTGAAATGTCCCCTTTGGAGAATTTACCTTTCTGCTATTTTCTATGCAAAGAAAGCAGTCCAAGCTCCAAGTAGGGACTGCTCTAAGGGTATTTCCACTCACAGTGAGCATGCTTCCCTTCTGCTTCCCCCTGCTAAACCCTAGTGAAACCAGAGCCCCACGGCTCTGCTGTGGCATTCTTCACCTCTCCAAGTTTGTCTTAATATTCATGAAGGCAGAACAGACTTGCTGTGTAAAGGAGCACTGAAAAGTAAAACAAACAAAACTGACCATGGTTTTTACTCACAACACAAAGCACAGTGCTGAAGCATCAGTGTCAGTCTCCTCTTTGGTTTATACCGTTCTCGGATTGCAATAAAATAATCATGGCCTGCACACATCCTGCATTGTGGCTTGGGCAGGTGGCTCAGCACGCAGGTGCTGTGTCTGCAGCTGTGGAGGTGTTCAGGCACTGTGCCCACCCTGGCTGCGTTGCAGTGCTTTCCAAAAAGCTCAGATTTGGCCCCATTCCTTCTGAAATTAGAATGGCTGCTACACAGGAACAGTAACAATTCCTTAAGTGAAGAGGGAGAGAGTTTTATGTTTAACGTTGCTGGAGCTGCAAACTGGCTCCTGGCAACAAGTTTCTGTGCCATGGGGTGGTGAGCTGCAAAGCTGTTAGCTCTTGGTTGCATCACAGAGCTCTGTGCAAACAGTAACTGTCCTAACAGCCACGCTGCCCTGGTCCTTCCTGAATGCTCGAGTAATCGTTGCTGGTTGGTGCCTTGCTCAGGAGTTGTGTGCTGCTGTGCCCGCTGCTCTGCTCACTGGGGGTTCCCTGCTGGGTGCAGCCTTTCTGAGCAGCACGGATGCTCTGAAGTCCAGCAGAATCTTCTGCTGCGTAGAAATTAGTGAAAATAGGGGGCTTCACATGTGCAGGTGTTCTTTGTATGCTGTTATATATATTTTTTTCCTCACTGTTAGGAACCTTGTGATTCCTCTGGTGTTACAGTTCTTCTTGCTGGCTTTTCCAGCTGTTCTGTCAGTCTGGGAGGGAGCAGGGTTCCATGCTGCCCAGAGGCAGAATTTTATTCAGTGGTTAGGTGGCAGAGGAAAGTAAATATTCTCAGCTATTGAGAAACAGTGTGAGCTGTGCATGGTGGAAACAGAGGTCAGAACTGTCTCTTGCTTTATTTGATTGCCGTCCCTTTTTCTGCAGTTACTCCTCAGGCCCAAGCACAAGGCTCTCCAGTGGGTGAGGAGTAAGCATCTCTGTGCAGGTACCGAGCAGAGAACGGCGTTCTGGCTCTGTGCAAAGCTCTGCAGGCATTGATGGGTCACCCAGAGCAGCCACACGGGGCAGAGGGTTGCAGGAAGGAGGGAAATGCTGAAATGCATGGTGGCCTTGATGAGCTGCATGAGTAACATTCCAGCTGTATTTTTCTGGTCTCTTCATCCACGAGCAACAAACTTGAAAAGCCTGTGCTTGCTGTGCAGTGCCTTCCCCTCCTACTTTGTACCTGCTAGGTTTTATGTAGACACAGTGCTGTTTGGTTTTTTGTGGCAACCATGTGTACAGGGCAGTTTTTTGAATATTTAGGTGTTGTTTATCTTCAGGATTTTTAAGTAGAAAACTCCAGAAATTTGGAAAATATCCTGAGAGAGTAGACAGTTCCAGTTCTGTCAAAATTCCTTTTATCCAACTTGATGGTCTGAAGGAATAGCAGACTGAAATAGCTGCTCCCAGAAATCGTGTGTGGTACACGACATCTTCTGCCTCCTCTTTAATGCCAGAATGATGCTTTGTCCTCCTGACACAGCCTGGTTGTTGTGGGAGGTTTGCATCATGCTGCTGGGTGTAAGCTGCCTGCGCTGCTCCCGCCTCGTGCACGTTCCAGGATCTCACTGCACACTCAAGCAGCGGCATTCCGTGCTCTCCCACTTGCAGCTGTCAGCGCCAAGCATCCCTCGTGGGGCAGCTGTCGTGCCAAGCAGTCCCAGTGACACCAGAACAGCCCTCCCTGGGGGCAGGGGGCAGGTGAGCTGATACACACCGCGTTGCTGCAGCCTCAAGTCGTGATGCACCCTCTGAGCTGCTCAGGGAAGATGTTCTGCAAGCAGCAGCCTGGGTGCACCGGGTGCTGCCATAGGCTTCTCGGTCTTTGGTCTGAAACACAGAGCTTGGCAAAACAGGGGGCACTGGGGCTGAAGGAAGCGAGCTCGCTGCTGCTACAGAGCTCACATTTTGGGGTTTTCACTTCCTGTGACCAACTGAGGATAGGAATGCGAAGGTTGCTTCTGTTCCTGTTGTTGGAGCCCGTGTTAGGAGGACAGGGAAAAACCACCAAGTGTGACTGCTGCAACGAGGGGATTTCTGGCTCTTGGTGCTTATGTAATAAATCACTCAATGAGCTGTTCTGAAATGGTTGGTGGATTTTCTCCCAGGAAAGTGTAGACTGAGGGGCAATAACAGTTTATATAATGGGGACAGAGTGCAGTTGATGTACCTCATCTAAACAAACAGAGTATGGCCTCAGTTATTAGCATGACACTGAAGTGACATTTACAGGCACTGTGCTGGGTCAGGCAGTGATAGGTCAGGGGTTTGCTGCCACCACTGAAGCTGGAACACCTTTGTGTTTATTGCTTCAAGTTCAAAATGAGCCATATGAAACCTCTAACTTACTGTCTTGTACTTAGTCTGAAGGATTTGTGGTAGTTCCACTGGGGTTATAACACTGTTGAGTTCACAGTGTGATATTGAGCACAATTTCCTGGGCTTCAGAGTTAATGCTGTGGAGTTTCTCCTGGCTCTGCTGTGGACGCTTTCACAGAAGGTGTTGGAGCTTGTCAGTGTGCCTGGTGCTCTGAATTCCAAAGGGCACAGACAATGCAGGCTGCACCTGAGTGCTGCTAGAGCCAACTGTCTGGTGTACTGAACTTGTTCCTGGTAGGAGAGAGAACCTGCCTGGGGCGGGGGGAGGTCCTTGATGTCAAGGTAAAGCATGGAGCAGTGTGAAGTACCTTGGCTTTTGTGTGTTGGGGTGGAAAATCTTGGATGGCTGTTGAAGAGAGCTGTGTGATTGCAGTTACCATCTGCTTACGGAAATGAGCCTGATAAGCATCAGCCTGGTGTCAGTCAGGATTGATACTTTGGATACTTCTGACTTCTGTTTTAGGGAAATGTGGCAGACTGGAAATGAGAACTGACTGTGGGGAAATCTCACTGTTCGGGTCAGACTGGGTTAAAAATCCAACAACTACAAAAAATTCTCTAAAACCTTGAATGGAATTTAACATCCATGTCCTTTGAGCCAAAAATTGTAGAAACACAACGAAAGCACACCACTGGTCTTCCTTCTTAGAGGTCAGCTTGAGTCGTACAATGGATGACACAGCCCGGAGGCTCTGGCTGACAGCACCGTGCTGCTCTAGATGCTGTGCTCACGCAGCTCAGTTTGCTCAGTTTCAGTCACCAGAAAGCTGATGCTCATTTGGGTTGTTGGTCTTGATCAGGTAAGCAGAGTATAAATCATCCTCTCAATTCTTATTTAGCCTTGATAATGTCACGGTGGACTCCCTACTTTTCTCATTTCGTAGGTGTCTCACTGTTCTTTCAGTGTCTGACAAATAGAATCCAGTCCTGAAATAATTTACTACTTCGTAATGAATGTAAAATCTCTCTCTTAATAGCTAATAATCGTATCTTACAGGTTTTTACCAGTCCTATGCTGTGGAAGTAGATGTAAAGGATGCCTCTAACGTTACATGTTTGTATGCACAATGGATGATGAAATTCTTGATAAGATACGAAACAAACAGTAGCGATTATGTAAGTATTTGGAGCTAACTTCTGTTGGTCACTGTGATGTGTCTGATAAAGCTTTCAAGTGCATTCTTGTGTTTAGTTTATTGATTTTCTTCAAGTCAATTGTTAAGAGTGTTTCTGGAAATCCATTTTAAAGCATAAGTTCTCAATTAATAATGCAAATAACTGACAGGTGCCTTGCTGCACCTAGAAGGCATGCTGGGCAGACTTGGTGGGCTTTGTTTATCAATGTAGTGCTGTTCTGAAGCCAAACAGTAAATGTTAGTTGTGCTTTGGCATAGTGGAGTTTATCAGCCAAGTTAGATCTCTACTTTTGCACTCAAATCTCATATGGCTCCTTTGTGAGCCCAGTGTCAGGTAGGTTATTCTACAAAATTATGAAAAATCTGAAATAATCTTACTACCCTTGGGCAAGGTTCCATCTAACTCCAGCAGGTTTATAATACTGTCGTGAGGAAGAATTGTTATCTGAAAATATTTAAAACTTCTTTTTTTCCCCTCTAGAAAAATGCAAGCTTGGATTTGTCATCCACTGTGACACACAACGGAAGCGTCTGTGGCAATGACACACAAGCTGCACTTCTGGCAGTGCAGTTTGGAGATGGTCACTCTTGGAGCGTTAACTTCACAAAAAACAATGAAACTTACCAGGCTGACTTTATCACATTTACCTACAACACAGATGATACTGCTGTATTTCCTGATGCTAAAAGAAAAGGTAGTATTCAGTGCAGAATCCTGCTTACCAAACAGCGTCAGCTACCAGCCTCGTATCTCGTGTACCTGACCTTGCTTGGCTTTTCCAAAGTTTGAAGTACCAGGAGTGTATCTAATGACTTCAGTGCCATGTGCTGCTGTGGCTCGTGGTACCTGCATACTGGATAAGAATGCAGCCTAGCTTAACTAGTGCCTTTGAGTGGAATGGGAGGGGAAGGTGTTAACCATTTCAACAGCCTTGCTTGGTGGTGTGCTGCCAGTCAGCAGCAGGTGTATGGAAGACTCGTTGCTGTGTGCTCACCTCTCACCTAGCAGAGCAGTCTTGAGCTTTCTGTGTACCAATACCTACTAATAGGATTTCTTGAAGAAAACTTAATTTAAAGAGTTCTCCTTTCTAAGCACTTTTCTGCAGCGCATCAGATCAGGACACGTGGGTAAAACATTCAAGAGAGGTTATGATTGTTAGACTTAATTCTTATTAATCATCTCTTATTCTTTATGTCATGAATTATAGAAAACATAACACTACATGTAAATGTTCTAGTGGTAAAGAAGGCATTAAAATACTTGTTTTTATTTGTAGGACCAGTTACAATTGTTGTAAAGGACACTATGCCTCCAATTCAACTGAATAACGTCTTTGTGTGTCATCATACTACCTCTTTTGAAGCAGCAAATGTAACACAGGTTTTCTGGAATATTACCATGCAGCCTTTTGTTCAGAATGGCACAATCAGTAAAAAAGGTGAGCGTTTCAAACTGTAAATGGGCTTTTCTATGTTGCATCTTAGTGCAGGGAGGAAAATCCAGTAATAAAAATGTCCAGCAGTTCTAAGATGTGCTATGTTGAATGATATATAAACAGCCTCTAGTATATCTATCCTTTTTCCTGCGAAAAAAAAGATTAGTAGAGCACATCTAGTCGTGTAGTAATGCATATTGTTCCCATGCCAAAGCAATATGCTAATCAAGTGTGCATTTGGGGATATTAAGCACTCTCCAGCTATGCTGCAAACACGATCATTTGAGCTGGGAGGTTTTTTAACTGATTGCCTTCTCTTTTCGGTTGGTAGATTCTCTGCTTTTTCATTTGACTAGTACAGAGCATGCTGTAGCCTGTCACCTAGTCGCTCTACTAGTCAGAGGAGAGTAGGGTAGCATCTTGCTACATACAAGATTGTTTACTTAGATTACAGCAAAAGTGTAACAGTTTTATAAGCACTAAAGGTTACCTTTGTGGATGTGTTTTGCTTTGCTGTGTTATTGTTTGTGGTACACCAGTGTAAAACTGTGACCATCCTACAATTTCTTAGGATAATGTATCTAGCTTAGCTAGATTATTGTAGCTTAGAATACTGAGCTGTAGTGCTCTGGACTTGGTGATTAGCAGCGTCCCATTGAGCTTAAATTTCAAAACAGAAATTGCTGTCTGTATTGAACCAATCTCTGAGTGGTAAGACTTTAATAAAAGCTTCAGCATTGAAATGATGGTTAAAACCTCTTTTCAGAGTTCAGATGTCATGCTGATACACCTACTTCTGCGCCTACTGTTCTGCCTACTATTGCCAATGCAACTACTGCATCTACCACCGCTTCACCGGCTCCAACCACCGCTCCCAAACCTGTTGAGAATCCGGACACAGGAAACTATTCTCTTAAAACTGGAAATAAAACTTGTCTTCTGGCTACCGTGGGGCTGCAGCTGAATGTTTCCCAAGACAAGGTGCCTCTCACATTTTCAAACCTTAGAATAGAATCATTGAATGGTTTGGGTTGAAAAGTACCCTGATGCTCACCTAGTTCCAGCTCCTTTCTGCCATGCACAGGGACACCTCCCACTAGATCAGGCTGCCCAGGGCCCCATCCACCCTGGCTTTGAGTGCCTCCAAGGATGGGGCATTTGCAACTTCTGGGCAGCCTGTTCCTACGCCTCACCACCCTTATAGTAAAGAATTTTTTCCTTACATCCAAACTGGACTTACTCTCTTCTAGTTCAAAACAGTTACCCTTTGTCCTATCACTACCCACCCTGGTCAAAAGTCTTTCTCCATCTTTGTTGTGGGCTTCCTTCAAGTATTGGAAGGCTGCAATAAGGTCTCCCGAGCCTTCTCTTCTCTAGGCTAAATAACCCTGGATATCTCAGCCTGTCTTCATAGCTCCAGCCCTCTGATCATTTTCATAGCCCTCTGGACTTACTCCAACAGGTCCACGTCCTTTTTGTGCTGGAGGTCTCCAGAATGCAGTGCTCCAGATGGGGTAGAGCCCAGCAGAAGGGAAGAATCACCTCCCTTGCCCTGCTGGCCATGCTTTTGGTGCAGCCCAGGATACAGTTGGCTTTCTGGGCTGCAGGTGCGCATCGCTGGCTCATTTTGTGTTTTTCATCCATAAGGACCCCCACATCCTTCTGCAAGGAGCTGCCCTCAATCCATTAATCAGCCAGTCTGTACTGGTGTTTGAGGTTGCCCTGGTCTAGGAGCAGCACCTTGCGCTTGGCTGTGTTGAACTGAATGAAGAAGAGTAGGAAGGTTGCTGTAGTCTTTTTGTGTGGAACGTGAGTGCAGGCTGTTTGCCAGGCACACTGCTGGCTGTCCAGAGCTGCTTCCAGGTGTACAAGACATCACTCTGACCCCAGGATAATTCTGAGGCAAAATATCTGGTTAGCTTCAAAACTTTACCTGGATTAAACGTAACTGGTTAGTGGGAGTGCCTCTTACATCACTAAAAGCCTGGAAGTTTCTTTCCTAGGCTGTTGGGCCCTGCAGATGCTGTCTTTTCCCGCAGAGGGAGCCAAAGCTAAGCAGTGAAGCTGTTGTTTTAGGTGCACAAAAGGAAAAAAGCGCTGACTTTTAGAAGTGGGGATGAGACTTCAGAGGGAAATTTCTTTCCTTCATTGTTAGCAGTGTGTAAACGTAACTCCAGCAGCCTTGGTTAGGTGGTAGCTAGACTCAGTCTTTGTACTGTCTTCTCTTTCATGACATGCTGTTCTAGCTTTAGACTGCAGCTAACTGAAATAATAGATTCATAATAGGTTCCTAATGTTAGCTGAGCTCCTTTGACAGTTTGCTTTGACAGCTCCTTTGTATGTATGTCTGTATGTCTGTATTTCAGCCTCTTCTGATCAACATCAATCCGAAAACAACTAGTGCAAGTGGGACGTGTGGTAACACATCAGCTATTCTGAAACTGAATGATGAAAATAGCATATTAATCGATTTCACATTCATTGTTGTAAGTAACTTCTATTTTAAACTAAGTTTCCACTTTAGCACCATTGCACAATGAAAATTAGTGGTAAAGTCCTGTAACTTGCTGGTAGGCTGTTCCCATGTAGGAAGCAAAACTAGCTATCTGTCTACCTCAGGCAGATGGATAATTGGGATGAAGTTGTGGGGAAATGTAAGACTGTGGTAAATGTGCTAGACTTTGGAAAGCATGTGTTATTAAAATTGAAAATGCAGAATTGCTTACTGACAGTTGGTTCTTGTTAAACAGAATACAAGTGCGAGTGTACGGAAATTTTATCTGAAAGAGGTGAATGTTACGCTACTCAACCATCTGAATGGTTCTGGTAAGAAATAATGTCTGCCTTTAAAGCAAGTGCAAACTTATATTCAATATCTTTATTTATCACATGCTTCTTACCAAAATGCTGCTCAAGCTCACTGTTACTTCCTACTTATCAGTCTTTTAACCTGGTATGGACAAAAGTAACAAGCACAAGTGGTTACAAGAGTTACTGTAAACAGCAGTGCAGGGTCGTGCCCAGGCTTCTGCTAACGGAGCCTCTTTGATAATCACAAATTAAGAGGGCTTCCGTATTACAGTTTTCAGTAACATAATATCTTGAGGTATAAGTTCTGTCAACTCTGAAGCTTTTTATTTTTCCGAAAGCTGTCTTTGCTTGAAGATGGTGCAGTATCTTCCTGTCACTTAGCACTCACTAGGAGAAGAGTCTAGTCCTTCAAAAACTAAAGCATGCTTTTTTTCCAAATCAGAAATATATATTTTTTGAAGTTGTTATAGCTACTGAAATAAAAGCTGATGTGCTTGCACTTCTATGTTGGGGTGAACGGAAGTATGAGAAAAGCCTACTGCCTTATCTGCATGGAGGATAGGTTACTGCTAGGTGTTATGGTATCCAGAAGAAGCCAGGCTGTGAAGGTAAGCAGATCAGTCCAACTTCAGAGTGCCCTGTATTTTAGAGCAGGCAGTGCTGAAAAGCTGGTCCATCTAGATTCATCTCCTTAGTCTTAGGAATGTATTAGTATGTTTCTTGCATTTAAATTCGGTGCGCAAATCTTTTTTTTCCTCCTTTCTTTAGTCATTTTAAGTGCAGATAACAACAACTTCAGCAAATGGGATGCTTCCCTTGGTAATTCTTACATGTGCCGTAGCGAGCAAACTCTTCAGATTAATGAAGCTCTTCAAGTACATACTTTTAACCTATGGGTTCAACCATTCCTCGTGAAAGAAAATAAGTTCTCAATAGGTAAGAGGACTTTATTTTTATTTCTTTTTTTTTTTTTTCTGCTAATTCTTGCAACAATTGTAAAATTCTAACTTGCTAAAAAGTACCAGACCTGGACAAAAGCACTTCTTCTCAAAGCTCTTACCCCAGTGGGCTTTTTATATATACATGGAATTGAACAGACCTCTAAGGCTGACGTTCAAGTTCAAGGAAGGCTGTCAGCTTTATTCTCAATACTTAAAAAAGAAAAAAAATCTACTAGGTATTTCAGTTCCCCTCCGGAAGGAACTAGAGATGCTGAAGAGGGCCTTAGCATTGCCTTGCAAAGGGGGTGAGGGGATTTCTGACATCTCCTTGACGTATCAGCTTCTGGTAGCTTGAATATATAAGAAAATGGAACAAAGCTTAAGAGGAAGGAGACTTTTTAACATCTTTAGGCATTTCTTTTCTTTAGACCTATTGGTCTAAGGAATAGGAATGTTGTGGAAAAATGAACTGACAGCTTCTTCCGGAAACAGTCTTGAATATCCAGGAACATTCTAAGATGTTGTTTGCTGCATTATCCTGGTCTGTCTGGGGAAAACTGTAAAGATTTAAATGACCTTATTCATAACCTTTAGCACAGCCTGGTCTTTGTGCTTCATAGCGATACTTTCAAATTATCCTACTCTGTAGACAAAGAGGCTGAGTACAATTTTTTTTTTTTTTCTGCTTAGGGAGAGGTAAGTTAACTCCCCAGACTGTATGCAGGGTGACCATTATTATCACAGTACGCTCTGAAGAGTTAGAGTACCAGTGTACCCCGTAGCTCCAGTTGCAGCTAGCTTCCTCCTCTTCACAGTTAATGGTTTCATCTCGCTGCAACATGTCTCTGTTCCAGATAAGTTCTCAACACTGAATCCAGGCTACTTTATTCTTAATCAGTAAATGCACAGGTGTGGTCTTAAGCATGAAATAAGCCTTGTTCTGTGTTAGCAATAGAACAGCTACTCCTGTGTCTTGTACAGATCTTGTGCACATGAGAAGTCACACACCAGGACAGTTCCTTTAGCTTGTTTCTCAAATGTACAAAAATAATTATAATACTTAATGTATGCTAGATACACCCACGAGAACTCTACAGTGCTTTCTCTCAGTATAAAGATGTAAAAATACTTGATTTTGAGCATCTTCATATTAAGGAAAATAGGTTTTTATACCACGCTTGGCAAGTATTGTCTTTATTTATTCCTTGTTGCAACCTTTTTCTTATCTACAGCCCAGGAATGTCCGCTGGATGATGACACCATTCTAATCCCAATTGTAGTTGGTGCTGCACTTGCTGGCTTGATTGTCATTATAGTGATTGCTTACATAATTGGCAGAAGAAAAAGCTATGCTGGATATCAAACTTTGTGAATCTAAATGTAATCACTGTTCTGATTTCACTCTTAATGAAGCAAGTGCAAGTTCCGAAATGTAAAAAAAAAAAAAAGCCCCAAAACTTAGGACTAAATACTAGCCACAGCTAATTGGAGTTGGGAAACAAAGGGAGAATGTTTCTCCGAGGAAGCAGAACTACGTTTTTAGTTTTCCTGCTCCAAGAAGATGACATGGGTTTCCTAGCCGTGTTGAAGATGTCAGATATCGCTGTTGGATAAATGGCTAGACTAAGGATTTTATTCTGAACAAAACCTGAAATGTTTAGGATTTATTTCTTCTTTTTACAAATTGTAGCCTGCAATAGAACACATTCTAAACTGATGTGCATTGGGCAACTCCCAGAACTGCATAGGATTTGTACTTGCTTCTCTCCTCTGCATTCCTTAGTTGTGTCATATTTGTGGGTTAAGCTGGCAGCGTTAGTCACTGTGTTGACTCATGTAGTACTTACCAAGGATTGTCTGATGCCCAGTAACAACTTTGTTTTTCTTCGAGTTGAACTTCAGGCTGGTGATTAAGTGATCTTTTGAAGTGGCAGCAGTAACTTACTAAGCTTTGACAGAGTTTGAGTAGTTTACTCCTGCCTTGGTGGTTTCAGGAACCATCCCCATACCATGGCTGTACAAACAAAGTGGGTAACCTGTCCTTGCCAGATGGTGGATGTATTGGAAGACTTTTCAGTTTCCAAATACTTTTCTTTCAAAGGAAAAAAAATAAAATAAAATTTAAGGACTGTTAGGAATGAATTCTTCATCAGTTACATACCATGGCAATCCCCTGAAATACTCAACTAAGGCAGAATTCTGCTGAATTCATTCAGGATCTTTTGTTGGTATCAGTTTAAAGGGAAAAACTGTTCTAAATAGTCCAGAACTTTAAAGTGCACTTAACTTTATACCATACTTTGCACAGAACTGGTCTATCTTGTTGCTTTGTGACCTTTCTTTAAAGATGCTTTCGTGTGATGAGCCAGTATCTGTTGCTGCAACTTGAGCTGTCTTTTAATCTTGAATGGCTCTCTGCTAATCAAAATCCACATTATAACTGTGCGCCCTCGGCATTCTCAATGTTTAATTGTACTTTCTGTTTGACTGTGTGCTGTGTAGCTTTTATTAATGTTAAGAATGCAAAAGCCAAACAAGTCTGAGATGGACCCACTGCTCCTGTTTTTCCTTGCTGTGTGGCTAACTAGCTTCAAAACACAGCACAGAGGGGCTGTTCTGAAGCTGCAGCTCTGTAGAGACTAACCCTTGCTGCACAGGCTTCTTCTGTCCTCTTTGTGCTGTAATAGTTTTTACTGCATGGAAAAACCTCTTTTCTAAACAGCGTGTGACTTTTTTGCCTATGTCATGATATGAGCTGCTTGAACTAGCCATTTAACAAACATACTGTTGTCTCCTTTAGAATGAGTTTAGCCTGCATCAGAGCCAGTTTTGTGTTTTATTAGTGTTTTCTAGGGTTGTAGAGGTGTCTGTGGCATGTTTGTACACAAACCACTTCTTTCAGTAGCCTTTTTTTTTGTGAGAAGTTTCATCTTGCCACTAGCTAGGGAAGCAAGAACGGGTGGATAAAGCTTACTGCAGCTTGTAGTCTACAGCTTGAATTTTGCATCAGTTACTGAAAATCATTTTAATGAAAGTGGGGAACTACTATAAGTTTAATCTCAAAACAGGCTTCAAGACTTTACATTTTAGTGAAAGAAATATATACATCAAATAGTGGCTCTAATGACTTTTGTGTTAACATATCCTTAAGGGCAGAAGTTCACATAGATCCTTAGCATTTTGCTGACTGATGTTCAGTGTCACCAGTTATGTGTGCACTTATGGTAAGGAGGAGTCGCCACGCTGTTGATCAGATCACGTCCATTTTCGAGCTGTGCATGGTTTCTAAGTGACAAAACAGAAGATCAGTGCAAAGTGCTCCTAAAGTTCAACAAAACGAAAATTCCTCTTTGCAAAAACCTGGAAGCTGATCTTCATTGGCAAGTATGTTGGCTCAGAGATGAAAGTACTCCTAGAGCAGTGTGCAGATAACTGGTTTTGAAGACATCCCCGTTCCACCTGACTGCCTGTTGTTATAAAGCCACCAGTTTTCCTGTATGTAATGCTCCACAGGGAATTGTCAACCTGCTCAACTTGTGCTCTACATAATAAAGATTGTTCTGTTTCTTAAGGAAACTTGTTCATATTTTTTAACCAGTTTGAAAACAGACATCCTGTATTATCTTTTTAAAGAAAATAAATGAGCAGGGCCAACTTTAATCTGTCCATATCTGAGATTCTGTTACATAACTTGGGAAGGCACTCCTCACAGAGTCCCGTGTCTCAATGTTTTGCTTTGTAGCACATTCTGAAGTGTGCTTGGGTACAATCATTCAGCAGAAGACAGCTTGAGCACTAATTCAAACACTCTTAAGTCTGGTTCATCGTTAGAGATTTGCTTTGTAATCTATTTTGGCAGTTGTGGCTCCTTCCAGAGAAGGTATCTTTAAGGTTTGATTTTTGCTAGTCATCTTGAGCTGGTGTGCAGCTGTGAAAAGTTCAGCTTTTCTTTTTGCAGTCATCCTGGAAAATGAAACAAGTTCTTGCAACAGTGGGAAAACATTAGGCAGCCCCTGGGAGCTGGTTGGCAGCTTCCTCCTCTAAGGCAGAAGCTGTGCGATCCTGTCTGTGCTGCCAGCTTTTGTGGCAATAGCACTGCTAAACATTTCGTTTTTCCTGCACTGAGAGACTCTGGTCTTCCCTTTACTGTGCCTCTTGCTGGCCTATATTGTGAACCCCGTGGTGATGTGACAGGAGAAAAAATGCCAGTTAATGATGTGCCCTTCCTGCTTGATTCCAGCCCACACTGCTTATATGATCATTCAGTTACAGCTACCTTCTTGCCTGCTCCCTAAAGACAAACTAATTACCTTTCTGGAAGGTAAGCTGAGGTCAGCTGAAGCATTTTAATGTGAAGGACAACAGATGTTTTAATGAAGAGCTTAACAGTTTGTGTTCCTAAGGCTGTAGATCCAGGTGAGCTTACCCTGCAGTGGGACCGCCAGTGTCGGACTGCCATCAGCTTGTGTCAGTCTGGATGAGTGACAAAACTTGAAAGAAGCAGTGAAGCAGAAGTTGCTGTTGTCCTATAACAAGCATTACAACTTCTTAAACTTTTTTTTTTTTTAATTTAGCCAAAGCTTTACTATTTTGACTAATTACATCTCTAGCATTGCTCTCCATGCTGGAGACCTGCAGTAGGCATCTGGGCACTGGGAGGCTGGAATTCATGGTGTGCTGAGGGTGTGCAACGATGGTGAATGTGCAGCAAGGTGCAGACAGCTCTGCAACAAAGTGTATCATGGAAATATGAGTCAGGATGTTTGGGAAGGGGGACGATTGCTGCTATGTTTTGGGGAGGGGGAGGAGGACAAGGACTAGGTGACTGCCTTAGCATCCTGTTGGGGAAAGGCTAACTGTTCTTAATAGAGGGGGTTCTAGTATTAAATGTTCTATTAAAATGCATTTCTTTTTCAAACTTGCCCTTTCTCTAGCTGAAGACTGCAGCCCAGAGGTGGACAACTTCATTGTGCCCATAGCAGTAGGAGCAGCTCTGGGAGGACTAGTTGTCCTAGTGCTTATGGCTTACTTTCTGGGCCACAAGAAGCAATCTAATGCTGGATATGAGCAGTTTTAAAGTGGGGAAGTTGTCACTTTCTTCAAGTAAGCTAATAGATCTGAACTCAAAAGACTCAGAGCAGCAGCTCTGCCCACTCAGAGAAATTGCTTGTTGAAACTAGCACCTGGCTAAGAGCTGATGTGGGGTTCATTGTCGTGGTTTATATTTTTTTCTTTACAAATTGCACAGAGTATATTCTGGTTCATAATCGACTGATGAATTGAATATAAATGAATTGAATCTAAAATACTACACATCAAATTTCAGAGTTGTAAAGACGTGCAGTGGAATTCTATGGATAAGCAGTTTTGTTCTGGTCTGTGGAAACAGCATTTAATGTGTGTGTGCTTGTGGATGTTGGGAACTAATGTATATAACCTTACTGTACATTGCAGTTTGTTTTAATTATTATTGACTGTGCCTTATATACAGTTTACTAAATATTATAACTGTGCTCTAAGATACCAAGATTTCTGGTCTTTTGGCTTAAAGATGCCATGGTAGTAGTCCTCTAGAGAATTTTTTTCAGCCAATGAATGCCTCCTTTTGGGGAAAAAAAAAAGTGTTTTCTATTGTATAGCTTAAACCAACGAAAACAAAATTTTGGGCTATTAGTTGCATCTCTTGTTTGGAATTAAAAGGGAAGATGGCTTTTTTTATCAGGCCTAAAAATCTTGGTAGCCAAAATTTCTGGTTATTTGGAATGGAGGCATTCAAGCGAGTAGGTCTGGGGCACTTGGCCCTCGTGCCTGCTGGCCTCAATGAGCCACGAAGGCTGCGCATGGCGATGCGTGGTTGTCGAGCTGTGTCCTCAGAGACACTTCTCTGAGGCTCCTAACGATTGTGCAGTGGCAACATCTGGATAGATGTGAGCCAACAGCAGCGGCGAACGTGAGAGGTGAAGGCTGGAATGTTCCCAGTATTAAACATTAAACCCTTTCTGTACTGTTAGTTCCTTGCACAGTGCTATATTGTAATCTGCATTGCAGCAGCCTCCTTTTAGAGAAGAGAAAAAGGGAATTTCTGTTGCTGTCTGCTGGGCACCCTTCATCCTTAGCAAATTCTGTCATGGTAACAACCCATTATCCAGCACGTAGTAATTAAATTGCATACGTTGATCTTCGGTGATCAAAGGTGCCCAAAGGTATGGCACAATTCAAGCTTCTCTTTTAAGATGCTTCAATGCTTTGTTCAGCAGTCAGAATGTTTTGAAGCATCTCACTGGATGAGTTACGTGTTCCATTCTTTTTTTCCCCCCCCTTGCAAGCGCTGCTCAGCGTGTCAGTAGGTGCCGTTGGGCTGTCAGGGCTCAGGGCTCTCAGGAGCTGAGTTTCCACGTGCTCTGCTCTCCCCCCAAACCAAGGCCTTGCACAGCCTGTCTGGAGAGGTCAGTGTCTCCATGCAGGGCTGTAGGCCTCCTCTGCCTATTTCAGCTCAACTAGCTGAAATATTGACTTGAAGCAACGGCTGCTAACGCTCGGTGAAGCGTGATGCTTGCTGTGCTCTGACACAGACCCAGGCAGATAACAAATACCGCTGGGGAGCTCTGCGGGAGGAGCACGAGGTGGGGCAGCCTGGCAGCGCTGGCACGATCTCCTCTCACCATCATTTCATCTTGGCACCACGTGAGAGCTCTGCTCTGCCTTGGAGCGGGTGAGGGATGCAGAGCTGCTTCCATGTGTGCACGGGGTGCACCCCGGGGTGCTGGTGGCTCATGGCTGCGTGGGTGCGCGCGGCAGGGAGGAGCTCACTGTGCTTTCCAGCTGGTGCGTTGGAAACCGCTGCGGTACAGCGGCTGCCTCCTCCTTGTTCCCTTCTGTTGGTTTTGGGGAGACCTGCGTAATTCTCAGCTGACACTGATAACCCTTCTCTTGTATTTGAATTGAAAATAAATAATGTTACCAACCCCGAAGAGTGTCCTTCAGTGTTTTCCATCCAACGCCTCCGTCATAGCACTGTGGTGGTCTCCCGAAGCCCTCGGTAAGTCCCACGCTCAGACGCCCGGCGAGCTGTCAGCGCTCCTCAGGTCTGAGGCCTGGAGAAATGTCAGGGACCTGCGGCTCCGGGAGGTCACTGGGCAGGCAGCAGAGTGCCAGCCCGTGCTGTGCAGTGTCCCTGCCATTAACGGGGCCGGGAGCAGCCAGCAGTGCTGGGGCTGCTGCCTCGCCTCCCCTCCCTGCGCCTGCGGGCTGCGGTGGGACGAGCGGTGACCTGCGGGTTGGCAAAGTGTTCTGCCAGGGCCGTGCTGGGAGCAGTGTATGTTCGAAGCAATCAGGTTTGCATCACTTCTTCACTCCACAGTGATTTTACCTCCAACGTGTTGTGCACGTAACGCAGCCCTAAGTGCTCCGGAAGGGTCGGCTCTGTGAGCTCCTGGCTGCACTTGGTGCCTAACGCTTGGTCTCCTGCCCTGATTTGTTCTCACTTGCCTTTTTGTTTTCTGTTCTTTTCTTCTTTCTGCAGCTGAAGAATGCTTTGCTGACTCTGACCTGAACTTTCTTATTCCAATCGCGGTCGGCATGGCACTTGGCTTCCTTATCATTCTTGTCTTTATATCTTATGTAATTGGAAGAAGAAAAAGTCGCACTGGCTACCAGTCTGTATAACCTGTTACCTCCTGCTCTGCTGCCAGCCCTCCTGCTCTTTCCTCTTCCCAGATCCACCCCTTTAAAAAACAGCAACAACAAAAGTTCATAGGTTTTTTATTTAAAAAAAAAAAAAAAGAAAAAAGAAAAGAAAAAAACCATCCTAACAACACATTATGCCATGAGATGAATTGCAAAATCACTTGAAGCTGCTGTGTGGTTTCTGGGGGAAGTGCTGTGAGGAGCGTGGAGCTGCGCGGGGTTCCTGTGTCGGTGTGAGAATGGGGTTGGCTGCAGCTGGCTCCGGGGGGACTTCATTTCCGTTTCATCTTTTTATACGAGAACATTTCTGGTTGTGTAAAGCTGTCTGAGATGATGCTGAAGCTGCAGTGGAGGTGTGGGTGCTGCGCTGAGAAGGACCGCGCGTGCTGGGCAAAGAGGAACCTGAAGCACTAACGCTTGTGGCTGGAGCTGGGCTCGTGGCTGTTGTCTCTCTCCGTCGTTAGCAGCTTGTTTGTGAACCAGTCTGAATTCCTGTTCCTTCTGAATGTAAAGATAGTACCTGACCTCACTAATAAATCAGTACACGGAGAACATCTTGTTCTTTAGTAAATTCATGTCGGTGAATTCAACATGGTGAGTGTGGAGAAGCTGGCTGCTGCTGCGGGCGCCTTGCGCCGTGCCTGTGCCTCCTGTTCCTGCCACGCCGGGCCCGGGCCCGGGAGCTGTCACAGCACGGCCGCTCTGCTGAGGTGACGCCGTGTGTCACTGCCCGTGTGCTCTCCTTCCTGTTCGGAGCTCCGTCGTGCAATGGGGACGGGAGGGTGGAGCTTCACCGGCAGCAGCTGGCTCGGCTTGGGTTTGTGATAGGGGAAGTGTAGCAGGGGACCGGCTTCAGCTGGGTCCGTGTGGTGTTCTGGGGACACGCTGCTCTGATTCCTGCAGTCGGACAGCGTTCGTGGGTGAGCGGGGAATCACTGGAAAGCTGTGATCTGCGAATGTTTTTATAGGGTTAATCTGGCTTTAACCTCTAATTCTTACGCTCTCAAACAAAAGCATTGAGTAGAGCACTGACCTGCCAGCATGAGGAAGGGTGAGCACGAAGCAGAAGCTTCATAGCAAAAAGGTGACTTCTGAAGGAAAGGAGCGCCTGACTTGATCAAAGCTGCCTGCTCTCATTCCTTCTGCAATGCTGTGTTCCATGTCTGAGCTGTACCAAACTAGAAGCGAGCTGGCTGTGGCTGGGTTCTGCTCTGCTCCACCAGCTTTGTGTTGGTGGGATGGGAGCCTCCTGTTCTTCCTGCCCCTTCGCTGCTGCTTGGCCACAGCCCATTGCAGCCGGGAGCTGCTCTGTGCAAGGAGGTGCGAGAGCCGCTGGGAGCGGAGCTGCTGGGAGCTGCTGGGAGCTGCTGGGAGCGGAGCAGCTGCACAGTGCCCATGCGCTGCTGCCACACTGCAGGGCTTCCCTCCCCTTCCATGCTCAGGTTGCAGCTCGAAGTGTCCTGCACCACTTGTGCATCGCTGGCTGGGTTCTTTTAGTAAGATGTGTGTGTACATCCAGGAAATTGCCACATGTTGTACATGTGTGTATAGAAGGGACTGTTCTGGGCTTCAGCAGGCAGTGAGCCAGCACTGGGGGTCACGGCACGAAGAGCGGTGTGTGCCATTCTGCAGATGCTGGGGTGGCAGAACCTGCTGAAAGCAGAGTGTGTGTGTGGAAAACAAAGCGAACTGGCGGCTGTGGAGTTCTGTTTCAGTGGAAATGGACGTGCATGCATTTTCCCAGAG
>WBMW01000101.1:9943-21736 GCA_013396635.1 Penelope pileata
TTTTTTTCTTTTTTTCTTTTTTATCAAAAATAACATACAGAGTTCGTTTGCTGTTTCTTTGAAGCCTTGGGCAGGTCCATGGCTGCCGGGGCGCTGAGCACTTCTGATCCCAGCCCGTGAGGATGCAGCTCGGGGCACGGCGGCATCAGAGCAGCTTGCGGTGCAGGATCTCCCAGGCCATCCGCTTTCGGAAATAGGGCATGTGTTGCTTTGGGTAGGGGGGAAAAGAGAGGGAAAAACAAAAAGGAAACGGACATCAGCACGGCCCCCACGCCCCACGGCCACCCTCCTGGGTGCAGCTTGGTGTAGTGAAGCCTTTCCCAGGGGGAAAACCCGTGGGGAAAGGCTTTCAGGTTGGTTAAAGCAAGGCAGTGAGTGAGGAGATGAGATTGAGCGCTAACCCAGCTTGGGTGGTGTTTGTTAATTAAGAAAATATTCGTGCTTGGGATGCCCTGAGGATGCTGACAACGTTAGGCAACCCCAAGATTATTTTTTTTTTTTTAGATTCAAGGCTACAATGGCTCACTTCATTACAGCCATGACTGGGGGCCATTATGGGCTCGTGAGCCTCCACCACATCGGTGACGTCTTCTGCTCAAGAGCAGGGGGACACGAGGGCGACTTTTGAGGAATTTGGCACGGGCTGAAGAACTGCCCCAGCGCCCCGTGCCAGCTCAGCTGCGAGGAGCAGCAACGTGACCTCAACGTGGGGGCTTTAAACCCATGGAGGAGGGAGCAAAAGGCGTTTGGGTGGCTCAGGATGTGCACTGAGGATGTCACCTAGCCCCGAGAATGGGGGGGACACCCGGGGGGACCCCGGGGGGGGACTGATTACCTGAGTGAAGTTGATGGGTTTGTCTTTGGTGATGCAGTCGGCGTATTTGCAGGCGAACATCCCGCAGTCGCTGCCGTTCATCTGCTGCGGGATCTCCTTCGGGGAGGGGACACAGAGCCCAGCGTCACCCCCGGGAGCAGGGCCCCACCGAGAGCTCCCAGCAAAGGGCTGCTCCTAAACGAGCCCTAACGAAGGGCCGATGGGTGAAGGAAGGGGAGCTGGGGACAGCAGGGTGCAGCAGGGATGGAGGCGGCTCCGGGGCACCAGCGGGGCTGGATGGGAGCCTGCAGCAGAGCTCTGTGCTTTGCTCACCCCCTAGAGTCACCGGGAGAACACGTCCACCAGGAAAAGCAGCCAAAGGGGCATCGGGGCCAAGAACAAAAGCAAAGAGCAAAGCAGATCCCTCCTCCTCACCTGGCCTACTCAGACCCACCTGGCTCTTCTTGCTCAGCAGCGCCCAGCCGTTAGTGTCAAACTCTTTCCTTTTCTTGTCAAGGCTTTCCTGTTTTAGGTACTGCCTGTAGGGAGGAGAGAACAAAAAAGCTTACTTAGAGGAGCAGGGAAAAGCAGCCAGCACGTTATATGTCAGTTTACCTAAAGTGTCCTCTGCCATGTTTGCAGAATTAATGCAAAAATGGAAGTCCAATATTTTCTTCTCGGTGTCGGGCATTTTAAAAAGGGCACTATAGAGCCAGGCTTTGAGGCAGTCAAAAGAAGGCCCAAGCAGAACCTCAGAACTCATCCAAAACAAGTAGCTGCCAAGCAGAGAGTCAAAACCACAAACAAACCAGCGAGCACCAATCTAATTCATCAGAGAGTGACTCAGAGCAGAGCAAAGCTCAGCAGCCACTGGGCTGCCTGGACCCCTGCAAACGGAGCCTTCTCCTGGAAGAGAGATGGCTGGGACAGCTTCCTGCAGCCAGTGCCTTCTGAGGATCTCACTTAGCATAAACAGATGGCAGTGAACGTGTTGGAACCTACACAGCATCCCAGCAGCTCTGCAACAATGGCTCTGTGTGTAAGAGCCACAGCACGAAGCTCCTCTGCGAGCTGGCAGCAGCTCTGACACGCTGGCAGATGCTCCCCCCCCCAAAAAACTCTTCTTCCTGGTTTCCCTTGCAGTGCTGATCTGAGGTTTTCCTGCTGTGGTAGGGCACATGGAGAGAGCTCTCAAGGAGAGGCAGAGCAGGGAAGATGAGCACAGTGGCCCTGATTTTCTCCATTAAGGTCCAAGGATGGAGGAAGAGGGGATGGAGCCAGGGGCAAGTGCACTCAGGTGACCGCTGTGCTTCTTCCTTTGGAGATATGAACACATCCAGCTGCTTCCTTCACTGGGATGGATGGAAAGGGGAGCTCAGGAAGGGCACTGACACCAAAGTTGGCTTGAGGGAGCCCAAGGAGATGGGCCCAAGATGTTCTTCATGGCCCTGAAGGAGCCCCTCTGTCAGCTGCCATTGCCACGAAGCAACGTTCAGCTCTGCAGACGCCCTCATTTCACCCTGGTTACCAAAAGGACTGAGATATCTACAGAAATTATCTCTTCCACGCTTGGCATCTTCTCAAAACCCTCTGAGGAGTCTTCTCATTGTTGTGGCTGCAATCAGAAAGCTTGGAAAGGAGAAGCAGAGGCTCAGACAGTGCTGGCTCGAGCGGAGGGGTCAGGAGAGCACCTGGCACGGAGGCGGCTTTGGCTGCCAGAGAATGGAGAATTGCCATCGTTTGGAAAGCTGATCCACAAAGACTGGGAGATAAAAAGCACCTCACCACCAGTGAGCTCTGAAATGAGATGGGAGGATGGGGTGATGCAGCCCACAAACCCAGGAGAGGTAAAGCTGCTGCAAAGTGCCAGCGAGGGGATATTCCCCATTCCAACTCCGAATGAGAAGCGGAAAGAATACACACATGGTTCAAAGAAAACTTTGGGCACCTTAGAGGAGAAGCTCCCACGGACAGGGGAGAGCTGTGCAGGCCTGGAGTGCCCTGGGACTGATCCCTTCCACAGTTATTGCAGCTGCAGTGAAATAGTCACATCCTCGGGGGTCAGAGGGGCTGCCACGCCGCCCCCAAACACACCAAAACATCTGGAAACAACACCAGAGCCACACAGCACAGCCCCTTCCTAGTGATCATGTCCCTACAAACCAGCCAGAAATGGGTTTTGCTGGGTGGGAAGGAGGGGAGCCTCCCTCCTGGCAATGCCCCGAGATGAGCTCAGGTCCAGACGAGCGTTTTCTATCAGCCTTCATTAGCTGGACCCACGCTCCGAGCCCAGCTTCCCAGCAGAGGGGCTGCTGGCTGCCAGCAGCTGCTGTAATTGCTCTTGGGAAGCTCTGCTGGGCTGCTTTGACTCTGCTGCAGTTTGGACAACACAACATCAGCGGGGGGTAAATCCCAGAACAGAACAACTTTCACGGAGCATTACAAGTCTCCATATCTCACGTCCAAAAAACGCTCGAATGGACGGAGAGGAAACTCCTCACAACAAGTTCAGAGGAAGGGAGAGCCGAGTATCTGCAACCACAACACAAACCCTGCACAAGTGTTAATTAACAGCCACAAAGAACAAAAATCCTGGCAATTACTGCCTGCCACAGAACCCACACGAATCCTCAGATGAAAAAACGAGCAGCGCAGCATGGCCCACGCTGTCCTGCAGGGGAGGATCTGAGTGCAAGACTCCGTCTGGCACAGAGGGGAGAACGCAGGGAAACTGAACCACAGCCCTGGTTCCAGCACTCAGGTGGCTTCTGCACCCTCAGCTTTGTCTGCAACGATCACAATCCTCAGCTCCAGTGCCAACACAGCCAGCAGGAAACTCTGAGCTGATTTAGTGCTTTGCTCCTCTCTGAGTTGCTGCGCACAGCTCACAGGAATTGTGACTGCCACCTGTGCTGCTTCCTAGAAGCATCCTCCAAGCATCCTCCAAGCATCCAGCAGGGCTCTGAGATCAGTGAGCAGCACTGTGTGAGGCACACGGTGCTGATCCTGCCTAGGGGACAGTTTGGACAATTTTTTAGGAGGCAGCTGAAGGAAAACACCTCGATGTCACCCTGCGAGACAGCCCGGGGAGGCACAACTCCTGGGTGCCAGGTGAACACCTGGAGAAGTTTGACACAGGGTTTTTAAACATCATCACCTGCCAAATCAGAGACCAACCTGCCTGACAGCCCCCAGCCAGAACTGCCAGCTTGTCATCTCCTTTTCCTGAATCTGAAAATGGGTTTTTGCCCTCTGCAGCTTACGCACAAAACCCCAAGCGGGCGCCTCGAGGAATTCCTGAAAGCAACGACACGCTGCAAACCTCTAAAAGCCTTCAAGGAAATGGCATGTGAAGGGAAGCCCTTCAAGTGCTGCTGCCAGCAGGAGATGGGAAGATTTCACAGGCGTGATGAGCTCTGTGCACTCCATCCCTTAAGCACTCCTCCAGCCCTGGGACACCAGGACCAAGTTTGGAGCTAACTGTAACAGGTTTTTAGGTCTGCTCCAACGCCCTTCCAGCACAGCTGAGGCACTGAGCTCTGTGTTTCCCGAGGAAAAACCTCAACAAAGCAGGAGCAGCTCTCCTGAAATCCTCTCCAGGACTCACAGCCAAGCTGTGTGGAAGCCCAGATGCCAAACAAAGCACAGCAGCCAGGCCAGCCACCAGCCCTCAAACATCTGCAGTCCCTACAGCACCAGGGGCCGCTGAGTTCCACCAGTTTCCCTCCTCTGATCTGGCTGACCGTAAGGCACTCACCACCTTTAGGAAGCTCTAAAGATTGAAAGCATGAAAGGGTCACTAACCATGAATAGGACCTCCGTCCCTTCTTCCCGGTGTGATCCTCCCACTGCATTCAACCAATAAAAGCCTCCTAAAAGGAAACAGAGGGAAAACAATTACGGCCAGGGCAACAGCGACCTGAAATCCCGGCTCTCTACCACTCGTCCTGCACGGGCTGACACACCTTGTGTCCTCTGGAGCAACCTCCAAGCAGTTTGGAGACCTCCTTCCTCACCCCAGACCCCTAAATGAGGTACAGGTGGGACTCCTGAGTCCCCCTCTCACCTCCCAGGTGCTTCACTTCACCACGTGTCCGTGCTTTCTTCCTTGGAATCAAAAGGGATCGAGGCTGACAGGAGCTCGTTTCACCCAGACCATCCCTGCCCCAAGGCAGGCCAGCTCTGCTTGCATCAATCTTGGAAAAATTCTGAACACTGAGGCACAAGCAACACAGCAAAGCTAAGAGACACTGCTCTGAGCCATTTCTCAAGATTTCATACATTCCCTTTCCATTTTCTCCCTTTCAACCAACATGACACCGTGGAAAACGGGAAACAGCTCTTTGCAGAGTTCTTTAAACGAGCCCGGAGCATGCAGAGCACCTGAACTGGAAAAGGCACCACATGGACTGGAAATGATTCCATGGCATTTGTCTCCTGTCTGCCTTTATCATCATTAACATTCCTGGACTGAATGAGTGACACCTCCACTGACACGCTCAGCCTCACGCCCAGAAGACGCCGCAACTCGGGATCGGATTCCCAGTCGTGGTCGGAGCAGAGAAAGATGAGAAACAGAAGCAAAGGATGACCCGGGGTCAATGCTGCAAAAACAGAGGGGGCTGGCGACTGCGTTTCGTTAAGCCACTTTGGAATCTGATTTGCAGCAGCCTGACAGCCCTAGAGGACAAAGCACCTTCAGGAAAAGGCATTTTTCCTCCCCGGGGAGGAACAGCTTGTTTTTATCACACCTCAACTCCCTCCAAATATGGGAAAACGAAGCATCAAGCTGAACAATTCTACATCAGGCAGGCAAGCACCTCTCTTGTAGAAGAGGGCAGGAGAGCCACATGATTCACTCCCTCCTGCAGCACTGCTTGGGAGGGTGAGAGCAAGAGCTCTGAGGTTGGAGGGCAGGAAGAGCAGCTCTGGCCCAGTTTGGAGGCGCAGGATGGCTCCTGATGTCCTGGTGGAGCTCAGCGTGGAAGAGACTCATGCAAACCCTCACCCACGTCCTGATGCAAAACTCTCCCACCGTGCTCTCCAGAACTCCTTGAAACAAAGGGCCAAGCTCCTGAGCTGCTCTTTGCCAAGGGCAGGAAAAGCCTCTGTCTGCAGGAAGCAGCCAGGAGATGCCATTTCTTCCAGCAGCTGCAGGAGCTCTGATCTTCAGGGTCTGAGGAACTGGTTTCCTCCTAAAGATGATGTCCAGGAAGATGGGGAACACCTGATGGCCTCAACAGAAGGTCTGAAACCTGAATGCCCACACAGCAGCCTCACTGAGGGATTATCTGGGAAGAGAGGACAGGGAATCCACACAGGACTCTCCTGCACACCAACCCTGTTCTGTGAGCTGTGCCAACAGCGTGTGCTGAAACAAACCAGGGTGTTCCTGCCTCCCCCTTCTCAGTCCCCATTCAGGGACTGTTCCTACAGCAGTTTGTAGCTTTGCAACCAAAGCAAACCAAGAAGCCACCTGAATTTTAACAGGCACAACTCAAATTAAGTGCTACTCACAACAGTATCCTGCAGGCTTCGCTGTTTATTCCACCCATGGAGTCATAGTAGGTGATGGTTTTTTTCCTGAAGTCTACGACCTACACAAAGAGAGTCTCGTTGGTAATGCTACAGCCAAGGACACACACCTGCAAGTCTAAAGTCTTGCTAAAAGGAAGCTTAAGCCATTCCACACCGGAAGATTTCCGAGGATTTGCAGCTTCCTTGGCACAGCCCAGCCCTCCCCAGCCCCCGTGTTATTTAAGCACTCCCATCTCTCAATCAGGCTCTCAGCAGCCCAAACACAGGAGCTCTGTTTGCTGTATTGTTGGAGCTGCAGACCGACAGATAAAGGCTCTGCTCCACCTCACCCCGTGTGCTGAGCCCGGGGGCCCCCTGCTCCACTTCCACCCCCCCACNTGTGGGAACGTGGAAACGAGATCCTTCTCCAGAGAATAGGCCTGACACCAACTGCACAGCTCTCTCTTTTTCCTAAGACTGTTTTCTAAGACTTCTCTGAGACCTTTCCACTCACTGCAGATCATGCTTTTAGCCATAAACGTGCTAAAATTTTTCCCCCTCCCAAGCACAAACACCTCGCTCAGAGCCATGAATTTTTTTTGATTCGGGTGTTTACAGGGCGCTCTGCTCCAGCCATACTCTGCTGGGAATAACCAAAGCACTCACTGCCAGGCACCAGTGCACTCCCAGATGAATAGGCACCAAGAGGAGATCCACGGAGAAGATATCCACTTTTTTAGTCCATCTTTTTACAGCTTGGTACCCTGCTGTTTTCAATTTGGTGAAGAAGAAGGTGTTGAACGCGTGGACTGTTGGCAAACCCTTTTCTTTGCTCCGCTCCATCAGCAAATTCATATAGAAATTAATTATCTGGGAAAGACAAAAGCAAGAGTAAGTGAATTGTTTTTGCCTCTGCTGTCACTCTGAAGATCTGATTCTGGGGGATTTTAGCTCAAAAGCCTTGAAACCTTCCAAAAAAGCCAGGAATACTTAGGCATACAATCCCCTAATATTAAGATTCACATTTTCTGCCCTGATCACAGCCACTGTCAGTTCTTCTCATCCCAATATTCTTATTTTTCCAAGTGTTCTACACGGGGATTTCTTCACAGATGAACCAACCCAGAGCACGGAGCCCAGCCCACGTGTCCTATCCTGACTTCCTCAGGCAAGGAGAAAGCAGACATTTGTTCACTGTGACCTACTGGACCCTGCCAAAGAAGAAAGCCTCGATGGCAGCAGGCAGGCTCCTCACCTCGTCGTTGAGCCAGTTCAGGTTGTTGAGGGTCTGGATGTCTTTCCGAGTGATTGTCAACCGAAAAGCTTCGCTGAGGACCTCGTCCTGGTTCCCACCTCGGAATACATTCTTGATTTCCTTTTCCATTTCCTGCAGGGATACAAAAACAGCATTGGAAGGGAGAGCTCCTGCTACACCCATCACAGAGGATGGATTCAAACCTGTGTTCATTCTTTGCTCCTCACTATGAACCACACAGGATAGAGGGAACAGTGCACTGATCTCAGGAAATGGTATTTGTATTCTGGACTGCTGTGCACACAAGTGTCTGATGCTGCCCATTGGACCCAAGGGGATTTACCTCGGTGATTTCAGGGAACTCCTCTTCACCATCAGCTGACTTTGCATCCTCCTTCTTTTCTGGGACCACCGTGACCGGGATTTCCTTCTCGAGGGGGACTCGAAGGTTGAGATCCACCAGATCCTGTACTGAGTGCTCCTGCTCCTGCAACCGCTGAAGGAGAGACCTCCCAATGACACAGCACCCAAAGGAGCCACCTCCCTGGGGCCCAGGAGATGCAGGAAGGGGCAGGGAGGGACAGCACCGAGCCTGGCCACAACACTACTGAGAGCCCAACCACGCCAAGGCAAAATAACAAAGGCACTGGACCCCAGAGAGCACATTTTTGTTATTTTGCTATTTCCAATCTGCTTTCTGCTCTGTGGTTTAACACTGACTCAGGGGCTGCTGGCTCAGGAACTGTTCTCCCACCTGGCTTTGCAGCTGTAAGGCCAACGCTTTCTGCTCTTCAATCTGCCGCCACCGCTCCCGAGCTCGGGAGTCGTAGACGCTCGTCCTGAAAAGCACAATTGGAAGGAGCCAGGATGTATTTCTACACATGAACACCCAGGACAAGAGAAAGCAGGAAATGTCTACTCACAATTCTTTGATCCACAGTTCTGCCTGGAAGAAGGGGAGGCTAGAAAGGGGGAGAAGGACATGTGTAAGGGTTCTCCTTTACGTGCACAGCAATGGTCTGAGAAGTGATTTGTAACATCTGAGGCCATCCTTATTCCAAAAGTGGTAAGAGCTACAGCCAGATCTGACAGTGATTTGCATCTCAAGAAAGAGGCCTCAGGAATAGATGCAGTGGGATGCATCTATGGGAAACTGCTCTGCCTTGGTGAAACTTTGCAGATAGAAGGAGACTGGTGGCTTTCTGAACCTCACCTCTCAGTGGAACCAAAAAAAGTGTGCACTGCCCCCTGCCCCTGCTTGCTCTAGATGCCATTTACAGCCCCCTACCTTGGAGCTGGAGTTCTGGAATCCTTTACTTTGAGCAAAATGACAGAATCTGACCCTAAAGAAAACGAGAGTAAGGAATATTGTTATTCTGACAATGACTGCTGAGCTCCCCAAATGCTGCAGAAGTTCAAATACAGAGTGGGAAGGAATAAGTGGTTTTGCCACAAAGATTTCCTTCCCTTTTTTTTGTTTTGTTTTTTACCTTCAGACTGCGTGCTAGATGCTGGTAGATTTTCTTGCTGATGATGCTGGGCTGTGGAGTTATGGGACTCAAAGACACTGGAGGGGTAGCTGGGTGCGGAGTAGAGCGGTGGTTTGTGCGAGGGCTGCTCCTGTGTGCCGAGGACGCTGGGTGCTGGGCTGGCTGCTGCCACACTGGGAGCTTCAAACAGCTTGGAGTTCTTGCTGGGAGTTTCTTTCACCACAGTTTTACTGGAATTTGAGCACCTGGACCTGTGAATGATGGGAAGTAAGCTCCTAGAGAGCACCCACGGTGCTCTGTGCTGGAGATGAGCGTTTTACATACTTACAGATGGAAGGGGAATAGGGAAGAGGGCTTGGACGTGGAAAACTGTTTTCCTGTGACCATCTGAAGCAGCTGCCTGTAGATCTCTCGCTCTTCCTCTCGAACAGTCTGCAGGGAAAGCACCAGAGTACTCTAGTTACCATCATTTCAACAAAGACACCGTGCACACCGAGCAAGCACACGAGCAGATCCACGCAGACATCCAAATTCTGTCGTTCTGCCAGACAGGAGGAGCGAACCCAGCACAAGGCAGACCCAACTCCAGCACTCTGTGATGCTCAGGGGGGATCAGCTCGGACACATCCACCCCCTGAGGGGTCTCCCAGCCTTTTCTTTTACCTCTTCTGCAGTGCTGACGAAGCGCCGTGGGGTTTTCTTCGGGCTGAGCAGGCTGCGGCGGCACGGCCCGCTCCACGAAGGGCTCTGAGCTGGTTTGATGGGAAATGCAGACCCATGGCAGTGGTGGTTCGACTTCCCTACAAAGCTGTTGGAGGTCCCACTGCGAGGAGAGACAAAAAAGGGTTCCTTTGATTTCAGGTTTGAGTCTGTAACCTCATTCTCCTCCTCCCTCAGACCAGTCACGAAGCAGGTTATCCCCTTCGGAGCCAGAATCAGAATTTTATCTGTTTTTAAAGCTATCTCAGTGCAGGAGCCTGGCTCTCCATCAGCTTGATGCAAAACCACGGATGCCAGAGCTTGTGCAGGCCGGCAGATGCCAGCAGGTGGCACTGCGAGGCCGAGGAAGCACAGCCTGGAAACCCCGAGCCAGCCCTTCCCGCCAGATCCAGCAGCTCCCCCTCTTCTCCTCCACAGCCACAAAATGGCTGCACCTCGCCTGCAGGCACCACAGCTGCATTCTTTGACACAAGCAGCTCTCTCCCTCACCTTGTCTCCCCACTCCCACGGGCCAGGGTGACTTCACAGCCCGTTAAAAATACCTGGCTGGATTTGGAATCGATCCCACTGGAATTTGGTTTATATTTTGCAAACAAACCTTCCCCACGGCAGGGATTTTCCAGAGGAGCACGGCTTGCACCGCCCTACTGAAGCACTTTATGGGCAGCTGCAAACAAACCTCTTGCATCCCATGCACTGAGCAGCACAGAACCACAGCATGCTGCTTCCCTCCTGGCTTCCCAGGGGGATAACTGCTGCTGTTGTCATCTGAGCACTCCCAGAGCACCAAAATCACCACTTCCCTCCACTCTTGGGAAGAGCTTCAAAGGTCTGAGCCTCTGTGCTGCTTCTGCTCTGCAGCAAACACCTCCCAAAAGAGGTCAAGAGCTTTCCTTGGTTGGTCAAAGCACAACCCATTCCTTTTCCCTGATGCAGAAACACAGCATCCCACTTTCCCCCACCCTCACTGTCCCCCATCCAGGGGCCACCTGCACTTTTGCACGGGCTCAGCACCACTCTGCTGCGTTATCACCTTCCCTGAGAGGTGGGTGAGCTCCCACCACGCACTATTTCTGCTCTCCAAAGCAGAGTTTGCAGCCTTTAGGAAGCACCTTGGCCAGAGGCACCTCACAAACACCAAAAATCAACCACCAGAAGGAACCAACCTGCAATCAACCATTTCCACCTGGAATTTTCCCTGGCTGTGTAGGGGAAATGGGGGGGAAAAAGTGGGTGAGGATGGAGGTGGAGTGGTCCCACACCCACCTGGGGTTTTTGCGAGCCTCCAAGTAGGAGCCACGGCTCACCCTTGGTTTTGGCAGCGCAGAGCCCAGGGCGGGCACGAGGCCCCTCCACTGCCCGTTGGCACTGGAGCCAAACCCTTGAGGCTCTCCTGGTGTCCTGTAGGTGTCAGGGCACGGGATTTCTGCAGGGGAGAAACACAGCAGTGGTCAGTGAGGGGGGGTATCTTCCTCCCTGCGCTGTTATGGGGAGGGGAAATAGAAAAACAACGCAATTCTGGGTGAAAATGTGTCTTACCTTGGCTGTAGTTGAGAGCACACGAGGCATTTCCAGCAGGGCAAGCG
The DNA here is from genome assembly GCA_013396635.1 of Penelope pileata. Taxonomy (NCBI): domain Eukaryota; kingdom Metazoa; phylum Chordata; class Aves; order Galliformes; family Cracidae; genus Penelope; species Penelope pileata. Next base: position 21,326 of record WBMW01000101.1, read on the forward strand.
AAAGTGCTGCTCTTGTTGGGTAAAAACTGCAGGGGAAGATGGAAGGGGCTGTTAGAATCCGCCCTGCCAGCTGGGATCTCACTTTTAATGAGAAGAGGAAACCAGACATCGTTTTCATCTCGTTATGGGGCAAAAAACGCTGCCTGCAGCCACGACACTTCCATGGGCACAGGAAGACCCAGGGCAGATTTCACAACTATCTTCCTTCAAGGACCCTTCCAACCCAACACATTCCATCATTCTGTGATCTTCAAGGACCCTTCCAACCCAACACATTCCATCATTCTGTGATCCTCAAGGACCCTTCCAACCCAAACCAACCCTTTCTATCGTTCTGTGATCTTCAAGGACCCTTCCAACCCAACCCATTCCATCACTCTGTGATCTTCAAGGACCCTTCCAACCCAACCC
>WBMW01000102.1:0-43027 GCA_013396635.1 Penelope pileata
GAGCCTTCGCGTCGCAACACTTACCAGTCTTGCCTTATTTGCTTTTCTAGTTTGAGGCCAGAGAAAACTTGTCTTACGTTCAGGATAGCTTCATTTGATTGTTTGTGCTCTGAGCATTACGAAGACTGCATAGTATGTTTCCTAGAATTATTATACACCTAACCCTGTAAAATGTTTCCTGGAATTGTTTCCAGTGATTTTTTAGTGACTAGCTCCCACCCTGTAAATGCTTCAGTACAAAGCTCCACAAGGCTTTTGGATACACAGTGACATCCAGTGGATAGTTTCTGAGGGTGACAGATTGAGTCCCCTATGCTTTAGTTTGTCATTTGCATTAGCTACAAGATATTGTATACTGCCATGTCAGTAACTGCGAGGCGGGTTTAACTCTCTCTTTTTGCAAGACCTTTGAAACAGGGATACGAACTCACAGGCTTTGTTCTTTGCTTAATCCTAAAAGTTTGTGAAGTTTGAATCTATACTAGCACAGACTGCTAGCAAGCATTTGATTAAACCAAATGTCTTCACAGCACTGTTTTAGAGGTCATTGTGATTGGCAATTGTGTTGAAGACGTGTTCCTGAGCACAAAAACTCCAGGGCCCCAGCTGCTAGATTAACCCAGAACATGTGAAACACATGGTTCCCTTTTTATGTTCACAGAGGCACCTGAAAGCATGGTGATATCAAGCAGTCCTGTCCTGCTCTCTCTGCTTCATTTGTTACATTTAGGAGGCAACACTCCATCTGTATCATCTTTTGACTGAGCCATCAGCAAAACTGTCAGGCAATCTGTTTGACAGAGTTAATGTTTGTGATTCATTTATCTTGAAAGATTATGTTTCTGTGTTTCACAGCAGCTAACTCAAAACTTATCTGCAACCTATGCCATGACATAGTGATAACGCCCGCTAAAAATTGTGGACCAAACCCATGTGTTTGTTTTTTTTATGTCAGATTTTCAGATTTTTATGTCAGATTATTCAGATTTGCATCAAATATTTGAGCATGACCTACAATAATAAGGATGAGGAACACACTTTAAAAGAACTGAAGACTGAGGTTGTCATGCAGTTTCCTAAATCTTGGAAAATGAGGCTGAAGAAAAACACCTAACAATACGAAACCTTTATTAAAATTCAGAAGTAGTGGTAATATTGGCATTTATAATTTTGTGGAATTAAATTAATAAACCGAGTTTTACTGGAAACTAGCATCTTTTATGATAAATCCAAATCAATGCTCACTGGAAACAGATGTATTGGCAGCTGTCTACATTTATTAATTTGATTTTCCCAGAAGATTTTCCCAGACTCTGCTATGATTAATGGAAAGAAGAGAAGTTAGATACATATTGTTTTGTCAGAATAGACTGGTTCATCTCCATCTGTGCAAGTTGTGCTCTGGAGGGTGTATCTAACATTCCTGTACTTCAGTTCTTAGGTTTTTTGCTTTTTTTCAAGCCTTCAGCATTATCAATGTCATAGGATAGGAATATATTTATAAAAAATATTTTGCAAAACAATCTACATACAACCTTTAAGTTTGGAAGTCAATGAAAAGACTAGAGCTTAAAAACATAGACTGCCTTTTTAATGGAAACTCTCACTTGTGGCAGCTAGCAGTTCATTCATCAGAAAGACCATAGAAACATAGATTAATTTGATTGTGAAGACTTGTAATATATTGTTTCACCTAAGTGCAGTTAATCTTTTTTTATGATATTTATACATACAAACACAGTGTACCGTATAGGGAGAGGTAAAGCAGGTAATGCAGATGTTTGAAGGCACAGTAAAAAAAGAAATATAACAAGTAAATCTTACACTCTAGAATAAAATGGGGAATATAACAAGAAAAATTTATGTTTCTTTAGATACTGAGAACCCTGCTTTTAGGCAGCATCAGACAGACCTCTGAAGGACCTCTTTGTGACTGGGAGCTGTGCAGCATGCTAAGGGAAAACTCACCTGTGATCCATCCAGTGTTACATGAAACTGGAATTCCTAGCATGTGAATGGAGCTAAGGTTTGCTCATTATCAAAATTCCTGTGTTGTTTTCTATTGTTTTTTCCCTATCTTTCAAAACCAGCTATTCTATTATCCAACTTGTTACTGAGATTTGGAAATAATCTTGCACCCTCCACCCTGGTGCAGAAAACATAGCTAGATGAAAAATGTAAGATGATGTTCCACAGACATTTTGTTTGATAGCACAACCTTCTATTTAGGGCCTGGTATTCAAGATATAAAAATGCTGCTTTCACAGATAATCAGATTCTGACTTGAGTTTACCCACATTTTGTTGATCGTCTGTTGATTCTGCTGGGAATACTGCAGTGAGTACCCAGTCGATGACTCCAGGATCAATCTTCAGCAACAAAGATTGAGATGAATTGCTATGGGAAACTTCCTTTGGAATTTGGACATTTCAATTCATAGCAGTTGCCTCTAAACAGGAATTCAGATATGGCTTGGATGCCTCATGTTCTGTGCGTGAGGGCAGAAAGAAGGGAACTGGGACACACAGTGGCTAGTCCTTGATTTGGGTACTTTGGTGACCAAAGTGGTGAGATGCACCCCATATTAGCCGCTCAATTCACAAGTAGCCATAGTTAGGAGAAATGTACAGAGATTTCTGAGAACAGAGACATTTATCTTGACGTAATAAAACCACTTCTAAAGTATCAAAAAGAGCAGAAATAATAGAGGATGGCAATTCTAAAAACATTATTTGTAATTCACAACTTTCTGTAATTGGAAGTCATATCCTCCAAGTACGATTTTCTTCTTGCCTAGAGCAGTTTTGTGCTATGGATTCAGCATTTTCAGGCTAGAAATGAAATTAGAAGATTCAGGCTCAGAAATTTTCTCCTTCTCTTCTGATCTGTAATGGGTGAAGAGATCTGTAGCAAGAGGACTCTTGCCTTTATCTCAGTTTAACTTTTGAGCTAATTCTGTGCATGTCATAGGAAGCAGGCTTACAAGAGATAGGAAATGAAGGACAATGTTTTTCAGAGTTGTGGAAAAGGAAGATTTTTAGTACCTTTCTGCCAAGAAACACAGCTCTTAGTTATGATATATCCCACCCCAAATTAAGGCTTAATCCAAGTGCAATTAAAAGCAGGTTGATTCAGTATTTGGCAACATTCTTTCCAGGAACTCAACGTGTAGTTTCCTCTGGGGAAGCTCTCTTGAGAATTGCTTGCACTGAGAAAAAAGGAAAAACAGAAATCAGATTTACTCCTTTTCTCTTCTGCATATGTATAACGACACACACACACATACATGCACATATAATTTTTCAAAAGTAGCCGTAAATGTGCTAAAACAAGAATTGAAACTTTAAGAGGCGCAAGTTCACAGAAAGCAGGTGCCTTGTGAAAAAGAAAGCTGCATTAAAAAATTACAGGCTTTTAGATTTGGGCTGACAAAAGGATAAAGAGTTCCTCATTACTTGGTGAAGAGCTGCTGAAGGAGACTCTGGCCCATCTGGGCCTTGGCAGTGTGACAGAGGGTCTCAGCACCTCCAGCTCCCTCTGCCTGCAGCTCTCTCCGAACCTCAGCTCCCCTGCGCTCCTGGCTGGGAGATGCGAATGGCCTGAGGGGAAGGGAGCAAGGGGGTGCTGACAGGAGGGATGGGTCCTGCCCCTGCCCTTGTGCTCCCTCCAGCTGGTGCAGAACTGGAGCAGGATGAAGGATACCGGCAGCAGAGCCTGCTGCACTTGTGGAGACACTCAGGCTGCTTGTTACCTGGTGAAGAGCTGCTGGCAGCATTTGACTAGCTCTGTGTTGTTAGCAGGGAAGTTTGTGGAGTTGAAGACATTTTGTAATAAAATGTGACAGGGAACTTCCACATCAGGGACAGTCAGCATTCCTGTGAAGTAAGTAAAAATTTTCCTAGTGAGCAAGGAAGAAGATAAGATTTGGGAGTATCATTTGCTGGGACAAGGTCGAACGAAATGTTCTGGCTGATTTGAAATCTCCCTCTTACATGGTTCTGTAAAATATTGCAAGTTTAAAACCCTCAAACTTTTTAAAAAAGATTTATAGAACTGGACTAAGAAATCACATATTTTTTTCCTGTGGAAATTAAACTGTGGTGACACATTGCACTCAGAATATTTTGTGGTTTTTTTCTCTTCTAGTGCTTCTTAAAACATATACTAATGCTGGGCCAGTCTGGGCCACTTTCAATAACTAAAATGGAGTTGCAACATTTATAGTAGTGTAAGTAAACACATGAGCTTTTCTTTTGTTTCAGAAGAATATAGTTATGGCTTATCTGTCTTTGCTTTGCTAGATGTTCTCCAAAAGTTCCTATGAATAGCAACATCATCATTCATTGTAGGAACAGAAACACAAGAATATGAAAATAACTGTTTCTCCTTTTACTTAGCATAGTGAAACTTGGCCACATTTTTAATATGTTATGTAAAATGGGATAGTAGAAATTGTTTGAGTCTTCTTCTGAGTATAATAAAAGTATTTGCCGTGCTAGAAGTGGGTAGAATGTAACTTTCTTTCCATGGCAGATTTTACTGCTTTGAAAAGATTTCCCAGTGGCTGCTCATAATTTTATTTTTAAGGCCAAGTTTGTGAAACGACAACTTTTAGTAAGACTTCCTGATTCCTCAATTATACAGAGTAGTGTCATGTATTAAAATATTATGGAGGGCAGCATGCTTACTGAAATTTCAACTATGCTAGTTCTATAGCCTTTAGAAAATTGTGCAGGATTATGCTTACAACATGTATGTTCTTGTAGCTGCAGTGAACACACAGAGATAGGAAAGCGGTGGTGCATATAGACTTTTTTTTGGCTAAATAAAGCCTCATGTTTATTCTTCATTGGATGAATATCAGTGCTTATCACATGCCCCAAAAAGAAAACTGAGAAAGGGATCATTAAATCTTAGGGATACATTTTGCCTGCTGAATCATACCAGGGCATATCTCTTGAGGGATTAACATGTTCTTTTTCATTTCCTCCCAAAAATTGATGTTTCCTTGTGATTCGTCACTCAGCATGAAGGTGAGAGCTTGAAAACAAGGATCTGCTGATGAGTCCCGTCTTAAGACAATTTCATTAACTTAAATGCACTATGGGAATACTACTAGCCCAAAACATCCCTCTAACATGAAGGCATAAAGTTTTGTAGCTTTTCCCTTGTTTCTCTCTTGCATTCTACTTTCATTCTACTTCTCTGTTTCTGCTCTATAATTACTTCTGTATTTCTGCATATGGCAGCATAGGGGAGGGATTTTATTTCACCTATAACTCGCAAATATCTCTTTTTTCATGTCAGGTGTTATGCAAAGACTAACAAAAAAGATAAAATTGAAGAAATAAGATAAATATTTTATATATTCCAGTTTTCAGCAACATTTAGATTATTATTCAATTTTTTTCTTCTGAAAAGGAAAATACTAGCTTTTAAGTGATGGGATCTTCCCCCCTTGTATTTTTCATACAGATGCACTGCCGCCCTGTGGTCACTCACACAAAGTGTACCAAATCTGTGCACGGTACCTGCAATGCAGGCTGTCATGAAACAGGCGACAGTTCCAGCAATCATCGCTCTGAAAGCACCACCAGCTATTTCCTTTCTTTTGGAGGGAGCCATGCTTGCTAGAAGAAAAAAAATTAAAGTGTGTAAAAAACATAAATTGAGCTCTGTGGAAAAGGACCTGGGTGTCCTGATGGACAACAGGCTGGCCATGAGCCAGCAGTGTGCCCTGGTGGCCAAGAAGGCCAATGGGATCCTGGGGTGCATTAAAAAGAGCATGACCAGCAGGTCGAGGGAGGTGATTCTCCCCCTCTACTCTGTCCTGGTGAGGCCACATCTGGAGTACTGTGTCCAGTTCTGGGCTCCTCAATTCAAGAAACATGGGGAACTTCTAGAGAGAGTCCAACAGAGGGACGCAAAGATGATGAGGGACCTGGAGCATCTCCCTTATGAAGAAAGGCTGAGAGACCTGGGGCTGTTCAGTCTCGAGCAGAGAAGACTGAGGGGGGATCTTATCAATACTTACAAATATCTAAAATGTGGAAGTCAAGTAGATGGGGCCAGGCTCTTTTCAGCGGTGCCCAGTGATAGGACAAGGAGCAGTGGGCACAAATTGCAACACAGCTAGTTCCATACAAACATAAGGAAAAACTTCTTTACTTTGAGGGTGACAGAGCACTAGAATAGGCTGCCCAGAGAGGTTGTGGAGTCTCCTTCTCTGGAAATATTCAAAACCTGCCCAGACGCTTTCCTGTGTGACCTGCTATAAAGAACCTGCAGGGAAGTTGGACGAGATGATCTCCAGAGGTCTCTTCCAACCCCTATGATTCTGTGATAAATACATATAGATTCAAAAAAAATTAACCTGCCAGCTCTCCCTTCATATGAGGAAAGCCCCACCCTGTGGCTCTAACCAGAAGAAACAAGAAAAGAAAATGAGACATTTTTAGTGTGATATTTAAAAGCCTCATGGCAAGGCTTGCTCACTCTGTTAGGAAGCTGGCTTACACATAAAAGGGCATTTACTGTTTGCTTTGGCAGTTTGCACATCCCTGCAAGCTAATAGCAGCCTTCAGAAGAGGATCCCAGGCATGGCACTGGGGCCTGGCCCCACTGCTGGATCCTGCTCTTGTACGCTGCCCTGCTGCTGGCACTGCAGAGCCCACTCGGCCTCATGGTAAAGGGATCTGACAGCAATTCTGGCAGTCTAGAGAGTTACCCAAATGAATTTTCAATTTTTCAGTCTTCCTAGAGATCTGAAAAGTCTGTTATTTTTTTTTCTTTCCCTTTGTTGCATATATATAATATCTATAGGGAAAATAACTAATTTTTTGTTTCATACTAGTAGGTTACAGAGGCAGTTTGCTTACCTCCGTGCCCAAGATCTGCAGTAGATGCAGTAGTTGGCAACATGAGGTCTGGACAGGGAGACCTGTGGTCAGAGCTTGTTTCCCCATCCCTCATTTCCCAGTACCTGCACCCCAAAACCTTAACTACTTGGGGAGCCCCCCCATGCCCAGCTGGGTGCTGAGTCTTGGAAGAGCAGCTGCTCAGCTGCTAATGCTGCCAAGCTTAACCCGCAGCCTGTCCCTCTGGGTGTTTTCTTGGTATTTGCTTGCTAAATAAATCATCCATGAGTGGTGTTCTTACTCAGGCTTCCTACCACCATTCCCAGGGAGCCAAAGTTGGCAAATCCACAAAGAGCATAGGTGGCAATGGTTTCAGAGCGGACCTGGAAAATAAACAAACACCCAGCTGAGTTACTGAGACAGCTCGTGCTGATTTAGATGTCTCAAAGCATGGCATTGTGGCCCAAGACTCTGAGTACTGAAATCACTCTTGTTTCACGTTTGATATCTAGTTTGTGATTTTGAACAAGATTGGCTCATTCTCTTCCTGAAGGTCTGCAGGCTTTCATACCTGAGGACTCACAAACCTAATGGCAGTTTTACTTTTCTTGTATATTGATGAGTACAAGTAATAAAAGACAAGCATTCTTCTGATCTCACTAGTGGCAATTTAACTACTGTTATTTTAGGGTGTGAGTCACAGATTCATAGAATGGCTTGGGTTGGAAGGAACTTCAAACCTCATCCATTTCCAATCCCTGTCCATGGGCAGGGCTCTCACCCACCAGATCAGACTGCCCAGGGTGCCATCAAACCTGGCCTTGAGCAGCTCCAATTAAATGTGTTTCCTCCAGAGTGGGTGCTTTGATGTGACAGCAAGCAGCAGGGTGTTATTATTTTGTTATCTGTTAGCAGTTTATTTGCTTTGTGACTTCAGCCACCTTCTTTCACTTGGGCACCTCACAGGTATGGGCTGTGTGCACCTTTGCACTCATGGTGGGACTCCTCACAGGACACAGGATGACTTTTGGTGGAATCAGACTACAAGCCTAGAGACAAATGCAGTTCTGACATTTTGGGAAAAGATGCAGTATATCTCAGCAAATGGATTTTTGCCTGCAGGCAGCTCTGAACTCCTATTTACTGTATTTTAAGCACAAACTGAAGACAACTGAATTGAGTGTTCTAGCAGATTTCTCTGTTTCCCTTTCTGTTTTATGAAAATCAATTTGTAGACATTTTCAATCAATCTGCACATATGCAGGAAAATGTGCTTCAAGTGCTCATTCTACTTGCTTTTCCTAAAAAAGGCTTTGTATACTGTGATTGCTCTGCTTTCACTTGCATTCTTCTAGCTTAGAAAACTGGAAGACTCACTTATTCAGGTGAGGCAGTTGAGATGACTGCTTGTTTTCTTTCTCTGACTATCTGTTACTGGATGTATTAGAGAGTTCTTGTGTTGAACAAAAATTAAAATTGAAGGCCACGCTACTCTCAGATGAATGGTTGTGCCATAATTAAAATGGTTACTTGGCCAAGAGGTAGGAATCAAAATTATTTTGGCATCTCAGAGCTTTTTTCTGGGTAAAATAATACACATTTTAGATATTTAAAGTAAACAAAGAAGTCCTATACTACATTTCACTGAAAAAAATGTGAAAAAGAAGAAAAAAAAACCCTAAAATACAGGTGATGGGATCTGAATCAGACTTCCAGACAAAAGAAAGTCTAAGCATTCATTCAGCTTAGAGCCATATTGCCCTTGTAGAACATGGCATGACTATAGCAGGGCTGATCAAAGGTCCGTCTTGCTCAGGGTTTTTCTCCAGGATCACTCATAATGGAAACACAGGCAAGAGTGTGAGAATTTGATCAGACTAAGCAGCTTTATACCTCCATTTGTGAAACATGTTCCAGTAATAAAGAATGCAAGAGGTCAGGAGCAAGGTTTTGGTTTTGTATACAAGGCAGATATCCACAGCATCATACTAAATAAAATGAAAATCATAGCCCGTACATAAGGCTGCTTCCTAATTAAGAGTCCTTTACAGTGACAGCTTGTCTTAATTTGAATAGCAAAGACCAACAGAGGTGCAAAGCTAACTATCACTGTACTTAGAATGAGGACAAATTTAGAAGAGTCTGCATCAAGAGGCCAAATGGGGTAACAGCCAGAACCTCCAAGTGGGGATGGAAGAGTCACAGCTGCAAAAATCAGCCTTGATCACTGTGTGCTCTTTGCTCCAGTGCAAATACATGCAAATTATATGGCATACAAGTACATGGTGTATAACGTATAGTACGTCTCGTACTACTGCCTTCTGCACTGGGACAAGAACCTCCAGCAGAATTGTGGCATGGACAACAGAGTGACAATAATATCTTAAATGCCATCAGCTAGAGCTTCTTGGATGCCTCTCCTGAGACATAAGGCTTGGGTAAACTTATATGGACAGGAGGATCCTCCAGTTCTTGCCCAGGATTTTCCTAGGAGAGCATCTCATAGGGAAGAATGAGGTAAGAAAAAAATCACCTTGAAGACAGGCTTGGTCTTTAGTAAAATGTTTTGTGGGACATTGCATGATCCTCAGAATCCTTCTCTCTTCCCAAAGGTTATATCTTCCTTTGCTATGCTTGTTTGAGATAGTGTGATGATGATCATGGCAGACTCACAATACAATTAATAATTAAAATCTATTGCTGAAAGATACAGTTTAAATCAATATGCCACTGTTATTACTCTTTGCCGATGTTGAAAGATAAGTCAAGCTGCAGCAGGAAAGAATTAGATCTAATAATTCTCTAGAAAAGAGAACATTACTTACAGTCATATACTGTTTCACATCATTAACATACATGCTTCCACCATTTTCTCGGTTGTGAATCAGTTTTGAGAGGCGTTCATAAGCCACAAATTCATTGAAGAAAGTTTTGTAACCTAGGAGTCCACCAACAGTAAAGCTGTCTTCCCAGTCTACTCCCATCATGAAGGAGAACGGCATAAAGATATATGCGCAAATGTTCTGCAAAATATATAAGACAAAGCTGGTCAAAAGTAATAATTGTTCAAGGAAAAATGACATCTGATAACTTCTCTAAACTGAAAGTAAAGATGGGTTTATTTCAGTATAGGGGCGTAGGTCTTGAATTCTTACTGCCAGCACATCTGAGAGACTGGGATTTCCTGAGTAATTTTAAAAAGACCAACCTAAAATCTAGATCTAACAAATTAATAGATATATCCTTAATTTTACATTTCAGATAAAACAAAAGTTTGTGTGTCTTTTTTTTTTTTTTTCCAATAATGACTTCAGATTGGAGTGTTTGAAGAAAATAAAGAGGATTGAGTTAAAAGAACCGATGAAAGAAAAGAGAAGTCTAGGTCAGATGCTGATTAAATCAAGTGTTTTAATGAACAGGCTTTAATAACTGGATTGTTGGATTCCAATTGAAATAAACAAAGCACTTGTTACTGCATAAAAGCAGTACTCCTGATACAATTAGAACAATACCTTTTTTTCCTAGCATGAAAACTATGCAAGGAAAAATAGATCTCACATTCCAGCATAGCTTATTTTCATAAATGAAGCAAAAGAGGTCCAGCAGCGAAAGGGTTTGGTCCGATTGTCTTTTGTGAATCTAACTGAGGTGTTTAAGCAGTTACTGTTCCTGGCTGATTTCTCTGCCTCCCAAAAGTATGACCACACAACAACTTCTTCCTTTCCCATTCAAGACAGAAACATGCAGCAACTCAGTATGTCCACAGCACAGTCCCACTAGACTTACAGTCCTAATGGGCCTCCTTCAACAGTGGAACAAAACACAGAAATTAGTGACTCTCAAAAGGAATGGCTGAATGAAACTTGTCTTTGGGTTGCATCTCCTCGTGAGTCATCCATTCATCCAAATCCTGCTCAATCCAGCAGCTATCGAAATACCACCCTTGTGATAACTATGGCTTAGGTATGCATACAAGTGCATTTCCCCTGCTGTGCGTGTCTGTGTGGTGGGATAATCTGTGGAAATTCTGAAGGGTAGCATCTTAATATTGCTAAACACATGTCTGCTATGAGCATCTATCATCTGCTTCTCCAGCACTGCTTCTCACAGCGCTATATCCATGTTTCATGCCACCCAAAACTAAAAGACCAAATCCACTGAACCAAGATTGTTCAACTGGGTCAAAAATGATGTATTATCCTAAACTAAAAAACAAGTTCAATTTAAAGCCACTTTTCTCAGCTGAGTAATTTGGGTGCAGTTTTACAATTTAATTGTACACGTAACCTATCAGTATTGAGTAAGTACAACTTCAGACTAGTCCAGTCTTGCAACATTGTCCTTACCTAGGTGGAGGTAGTGAGGACATTAAGGACTTGCTGTGGCTATTTGAAATAAAAAGCACTTTAATGTTTAGCTGAAGAAGATGTTAATGGCTTGACAAGTGTCAGATATGAGACAGAGGAGGCAAATAATAGCACACAATGCTCAGTAAAGTGCGCTGCTGGTTATCGAGAACAGTGCAGAGTGTTGGACTAACAGATATAGGAATATTTACATGGCAACAGTATCTCTTTGGCTTTAAAGACATTGTTAAAGAACATGCACATAAAAATACAAGTTTTTAGATCATATTTTAAAAAACGCCACCAACCAAATGACAACAATGAATGACACAGAATTTAGAAATTAAGAATTTAAGAAAGGCAAGTTATGTATGCATATAAGCTGTATGAAGGAAGACCATACCTCAAAATTCAGCTGTGGATAGTCAAACAGACTGCCCACCCAAGAGAGGGCTGAGTCAATGAAAGCCAGCAGGGCCAGGAAGGAAATTAGATTCACAGCAATGTTTGCCACCAGCAGGATGGAGCTAGATGCACCTTGACTGGCTGCCTCCAGCAGGTTCTTTGATTCGCTTTATCAGTAAAAACAAAATCACAGTGTGAACATTTTGTAATTCAAGAACAAATTGTAGAACTAAAAGTTAAATGGATGTGATTAGAAATCAACTTCCAGAGCTGTCTATGCAGCCATAGGGAAAATAATGAATAGGAGGAGAGGGTCTGTGCCCTGGATCCTCTTGGGAACTACTGGGAGGGTGTTCCTTTGGTGCCCTGAGGACCAATTCTGGCATAGTTGGGTTGGGAAAGCTCAGTATGAGATCCCAGTGCTGCAATTGACTGAGGCACTGCTGGGATGTGGGGGAGTGAGCATTGCTCTTCTTGAAGGCAGCCCTGACAGAGATGCCTGGCCTGCTCAGGAGCAGCTTCTTCCAAGCCTTTCTGCTTTGCCTGTCATTCCTGAGGCAAGTGAGTCTCCCTGCAGATGGGCAATGACTTTGTCACTACTGCTGCCATCACTGAAATGGTTGCTCCACCTTTGTTTTTGTTTGCTTGCATTTGTAGATTTGTCACAAAGAAAAGAGCAAATGGGAAAATCTCTTTGTGGTTCACATTGGGCAGGCATTTCCATCTCTCTTTGAAGAGCTGGTTGTCCAGCTGAGGTCCATGGCAGCTCTGTGCCTGTCCTGGTGAGTGATGGTACATCCGCACAGTGGTAGTGGGGCATGCTGCGCTTGAATTCAGAAACTGTTACCTTGGCATATATTGGCATGTGATTAATTTATTGCCTGCACACCCATCATGTGCTGCCCCTAAATGTTACGTGTGAGGAGTTAGTTATTTTTCCTACTCACATTTTTGCAAGAGTATTACTATTAACAAGAACCTGGGCCAGCTTACCCTTTTGCCATTTTTAAGCCACTCTTCAAAGTTACTTCAGGCTTTTCAGTTTCGGGCCAGAATAGTTTTGAGGTGGCTAATGATGCTGGTGCTGACATGACGGAAGCAGTCAGTAGGTGGGAGGCAGAAACCTAGGATTTTGGGTGACAGAAAATATGCTGTGGTAATTGCATCATGAACATCACAAACAAACATGTAGAAAGGAATTAAAATCATTAGATGATTGGATAATTTTTCTACAGGGGGTCATTAAAAACATCACATTACTCTCAGGGAAAGAAACAAAATGAGCAATATGGGAGAGATCTAATTGTAGACAGGAAAAGTCTAAGAAGTGAAAAGTACACAGTGATCTTTCCAACAGGTAATCTGCTTCTCCCCAATCTATTGGCAAGCCAAAAATCAAAAGAAAGAAGGGAAGAAACAAGAAAGCCAGGTGCATGGTAGACCAGAACCAAATCCAGGTCCTGGGTGTAACCAGATGAGCGAGAGTTGTCCTTCTCTACCACTGCAGGTATGCCCCTCAATGGCTAAAAATTATTTTTGTCCCCTGAAGTTGCATTTTAAAAAAAATTACATAGCCTAACATAAATTCCTCTGTTATCCTTTCACCCTTTCTTCCACAAATTTCTACACGAAACTTCCTCTTTGCTAGCTTTTGCGGCATTTCCGTCTCTTCTCTTACTTTCTTGATCTTTTCAGTCAGTCCTCCCTTCTTGCCTCTGCTTCTCCACTATATTTTATTGAGATACGGAACATATTTATTAACCGTCTCCCCATGACTCTGATCACAAATCACATCTTCAGCCTTGCTTTTCTGTCTAACCTTGTGCTGCTGCCCCTTGGCAGCCATAGAATCATAGAATCATAGAAACACTAGGTTGGAAAGGACCTACAAGATCATCTAGTCCAACCGTCCTCCTATCACCATCCCTACCCACTAAGCTACTAAATCATATCCCTTAGCACTTCGTCTAGACGCTTCTTGAACAGCGCCAGGGACGGTGACTCCACCACCTCCCTAGGCAGGCCATTCCAGTGCCTGACCACTCTTCCAGAGAAAAAGTTTTTCCCCATATCCAGTCTAAATTTACCCTGGCACAACTTGTGGCCATTCCCTCTTGTCCTGTCATTAGTTATCTGGGAGAAGAGGCCGACCCCCTCCTCACCACAACCTCCCTTCAGGAAGTTGTAGAGTGCGATGAGGTCTCCCCTGAGCCTCCTCTTCTCCAGACTAAACAATCCCAGCTCCCTCAGCCGCTCCTCATCAGACTTGTGCTCTAGGCCCCTCACCAGTTTTGTTGCCCTTCTCTGAACACGTTCCAGGGCCTCAATGTCTTTCTTGTAGTGAGGGGCCCAAAACTGAACACTGTACCCGCGGTGCGGCCGCACCAGAGCTGAGTACAGGGGAATGATCACCCGCCTGCTCCTGCTGGCTACACTATTTCTAAAGCAGGCCAGGATGCCATTGGCCTTCTTGGCCACCTGGGCACACTGTCGGCTCATGTTGAGCCGAGCATCAACCAACACCCCCAGGTCCTTTTCCTCTATACGCTCTTCAAGCCATTCTGCCCCAAGCCTATAGCGTTGCATGGGGTTATTGTGGCCAAAGTGCAGGACCCGACACTTAGCCTTATTGAACCTCATCCCATTGACCTCAGCCCAGCTATCCAGCCTAGTCAAGGCATCCAGTCAAGGCATTCAGTATTTGTGTTTGTACAGCATAACTAAAACCTCACTCACAACTGGACTCTTCAGGACCATATGGCTAGCAGCTATTCCTGAAGGACTTAATCTGTGCCACTGCTGCAGGCATTGATCAGTTACTATATTCCTTGTTAGTTCATCTGTACTGTAGAAATGTGTAGAAATCAGTAATTTCCTTGCATCAATGGTAGGAAGACTCTCTGTACTACTAAGGCAGAGTATTGTGCTACTTAAGATCAGATCTCAGTATCTTTTTCTAACACCAGGAGACAATAAATTTTTTGTGGTTAATTCCTTCAGGAAAGAAAAAAAAAGATAAACCATGTATTTTTCAATTCTCTTTCCCTCTCTCACCCCAAAAGAAATATATGCTCCTAAGACACTTCCAGCAATAGTTGAGAATCCTGCTGTCATGACTGCATGGAGTTCAGATTTGGTGACGTATGGTAAGTACGGCCGTACCATGAGAGGAGACTCTGTCTGGAAGTATTAAAAAAAAACAAAAACAAAAACAAAAACAAATGAAGAACTTCCTAATAAATCCTCAGAGATTTCTCTTATTAACAGAGCAGGAAAACCACTGGCTGCATCACACTTTCTAGGTGTTTCTGACTAGTTAACCTTTGTGCTAACGAGTGCTCTAATTATGAATAAGTTGTTTTTAATTTCTTCAGGGAAGAAAATTTTGCCAGCATGCATCTTGTCTGAAGATGATTCTTGCTGATTTAAAGTCTTCCCCAAAAGCCTACTGAAATTGCCAAGAAGTCCCAATCCAGTTCTGAGTAAGCTAGAAACAGCCACGGATCTGAGCTGCCGGTAAGGTTGTGCGTCATAGGAAACACGCATATCAGCCAGTATTTATGGGCAAGTCAAAGCTCTCAGTCCTTCTGGCATATGTGTCAACATATCCTGGGGGCAGTGTCATGTGGGTGTACTAGAAGCAGTATGAAACAGTGAGGCACTGCTGCAAGATAACTATGATGTATTAGTGCTTTTCTGGGTTGGTGATCTTTTCACACTGCTTTGAAGACTGAGACAGACACTGCTGTAGTGCTATTTTACTGGATTTTCCATTCAATGGACTTCTGTGCTATGCTTTCTTGCATAGCCAAGCTAGGATCATTGTTTCCTGCATTGTCTGCCTCTGTCCCTACATGTTCTTTCTTTTTATTCCATTTACCTTTTCTTTCTTGTTTGAAAAAAAAAAGATTTTTAATTTTTTTCTACTACCTTGGAGTAGTCTCATAAGGGAGATCTATCACTTACATTTATATTTCAATTTATTTTGGGAACAGATGTAGTTCCCAAAACATGTCCTGTTGTATAGCACTGCCAACATACAAACTTAGTAGAATTCTATCTTCCTGGAAGTCTACCACCAGTCTTTCTTACTGTAGTAATTACTTTACGTGAAATGAGGATTATTTTTATACATAGATGCTTCCTGAGCAGCTGTATTCCACAATATTCTGTCAACTTGTGTTAGAAAGTTTTTCCATGCTTCAACTCACCTGTCCCACAAATATATTACCAGCAGCTACAAAAGACTCAACAGGAGTTGTCCCCATAAAAACTTGCATTATCCAACCAACCTAAAGTGATTAAAAAAAGGAAAATAAAATAGAACAGAACAAAACAAAAGAAAACCCAGATTGGCCTAATCCATTTATTTCTTGAATTAATCATGTCAACATCAGAGTTCAGAGACATCTTAAAATATTTCCTAAGTTAATGATTTCATCATCAAGATAAGGTGCATTCATTTCAGAGTAGCATGCTTGAGCAAGACAGAGAATGAATTATTTAACAGTATTGAGAGTAAAATGCTGAAAGACCTCAGGTTCCTCTTGGGCACTAAACTGTTAAACTTAATTTATTGAAGCAGATATTTTGATGTGTCACTATTACTTATGTACCTGTCCAAAGATGCTTTGATCATATGAAGGGAAAAAAATGTAGAGATTTATTAAAGCTAAAAATTTTAGCACACTATAATTCAGCTAGGTGAAGTTTGTGGTAAGTGTGTAACAATCCTGGGAATGAGGACAGAGGACATTTAGAATTTATCCAGAAATAAGCTTTAACTATCACAAAAAGGTCTTTTCCCTGATCTGAAAGACAGTAGGCAGAAAGACTATTTTTAGACTTGCTAACATCTTACTGGACACAGGCACTTGTGTCTCAGTTTCTAGGTGTGACAGAAGTTGCCTTTCTCGCAGTGTCTCATACTGGTATGAGGTTCTGGGTTTTGGTTCTAGCACAAAAACAAAACTGATAACACACTGATTGTTTATACTTATTGCCCAGCAGCATTGAACAGAGCCAAGGACATTTCAGTCTCTCAGCACCTTTTATTGCTTTGCCAGCGAAGGGTTGGGGGGTTACAAGGAGCTGGGAGGGGACAGGACCAGGGCAGCTGTCCCAAACTGACCAAAGAGATATTCCAAACCGTATGACGTCATGGGATTTAAGGGAGGGGAGTGAGGTTGCGAGGGGCTGCTGCTCGGAGTCTGGCTCGGCATCAGTCAGTGGGTGGCAAGCCCTTGCTTTGTGTATCATTTCTATATATTATATATAATATATATTTATATATATTTATTTTTAATGTTAGATATTAAATATTTACTTCCTTTGCTGTCTTAGTAAATATCTTTTATCTCAACCCACAGGTTCTACTGTATTTTCTCCTAATTCTCTCTCCCATTCCACTTGGAGGGTTGGTGAGTGAATGACTGTGTGGGACTTAGCTATGTGGTGGGTNGGACATTTCAGTCTCTCAGCACCTTTTATTGCTTTGCCAGCGAAGGGTTGGGGGGTTACAAGGAGCTGGGAGGGGACAGGACCAGGGCAGCTGTCCCAAACTGACCAAAGAGATATTCCAAACCGTATGACGTCATGGGATTTAAGGGAGGGGAGTGAGGTTGCGAGGGGCTGCTGCTCGGAGTCTGGCTCGGCATCAGTCAGTGGGTGGCAAGCCCTTGCTTTGTGTATCATTTCTATATATTATATATAATATATATTTATATATATTTATTTTTAATGTTAGATATTAAATATTTACTTCCTTTGCTGTCTTAGTAAATATCTTTTATCTCAACCCACAGGTTCTACTGTATTTTCTCCTAATTCTCTCTCCCATTCCACTTGGAGGGTTGGTGAGTGAATGACTGTGTGGGACTTAGCTATGTGGTGGGTCAAACCACAACTGCACCTAGGACCTGACCAAAATGAAAACTTAAAGCATGAGCTGAGGAAGCAGCTTCTGATCTTTGATTTTTTGGTAGTACTGTGTGAAGTCTGGGGCTGGACTTGATGATCCTTGCAGGTCCCTTCCAACTCAGAATATTCTGTGATTCTATGATCTTATTCAGGGAGAAAACACCCCTAGGGATCTCTGTATGGGAGGTGTATACAATCGCTACTGCAATACTTAGCAGTAGGAAGCAATCCACTGGCTATGGTGTAACCTCAATTCTGTATTTTGGGGGATGGACATGGGACAGGTGGAAAGAAAGATTTAGATAAGTATGGCATCTGGTTAACACTGAAGATAGCCACATAAAGCTAACAACTGCTGTGGCATTAACAGTCAGACCAGGCCTGGGGAGGAACATGTGCTTGGTGATGCCAATTAGGATTTTGCAGTGATAACATTCAAAACTATTTCCAGGCTGAAAATAAACTACTTTCCATATGTCCATCCTTGAAAAGCTGGAACAGGGCCAGTGTTACATGTGTTCAAGAGGTGTCCCATACTAGGCAAGTGACAACCCACTGTTAACAATTCCTACCTTTCTAACGAGCCACTGCATGAATCCAACATGGTAAAGCATAGACATTACTGTGCTGAAGAAAACCACAATTGGCAAGACCTGTTTTGCAAACATAAAATTATTAAACACTTCTAGATGTTTTTCTTGTCTATGATTTTGTCCATGATATAATTTTAGAAAAAAAGACTCATGTTTTTTGAGATACGCTTAGAGGTCTTGAAAACTAATCACTGAATTTACATTTATGCTGTAAAGCTTTTAACCTTCTAGAATCATTGTGTATATTTGTGCTGGAATTAATTATTTTTTGTGCATCTGTATAGTTCTCTGATAGGATTGCAACAGTTCTGGAACTCCTTTAACACAAGGTACATTTGTTTATAGCCATGTATAAGTCAGCTCAGACGTTCATGGGGCACTGGCATCTACTAAGACTTGGCTATATATGTCTACAGACTTTGAAAGCCATGAGATATGTACAATGGGATTGTGGCATAGAATTTAGAGCTCAGCTCCTCTGTGTTTGTTTCTAAAAAAAACTGTTTAGACTGCTATTGGGACAGTATTGAGACAGAAATCCTTCAGAAGATGGAGAGGTTCTGATGGAGATTGCAACTGACTTGATTTCCCAGAACCAAGTACAGCTTTCTTAGAAAGCTCAAGCAGTGTAGCTGCCTCTTGATAACATATTACAGCAAAATCTTCTTTCATTTGTTATTCTGTGATATTGATACCATTGAGTATATTGCTAGTGTGGCATATTCATGAACTCTGTAATTGTAAGAACAGACGCTGTCTGCTTAAAAAACAAATTCACATGTGTATACTTATTAAATATAAGGAGAATTGAATGTGCCTCTTTCTGTGGAAGCAGAAGGAACAATGTTTTCCTTAAACATGATTTAAAAGAATTCCAAGAATGTCTGACCCACTATGTGATGGGTTATTAGCTGTGATAGTTTTTCATGCTGTATAAAACCAGTATCATTTAATTCTCAAGTTGTTAAAAACATAGGACCTCATCATTTCTATGCCAATACATAACAGGAAGAAGAATCCCTCAGAAGGCTCCGGAATTAGGCAGACAAATGAATTATTGTTAAAACAATAACACTGACTCTATTAAGGTCTTATGTATGTTCAACGGAGGTCATAATACATCATAAATACAAGCAGTCAACAGATCAAAAAAACCAAAAACCATTATTAGTTCAGAACTTTCCAGTAAATTAAAGCTGTTCCTCTCTGGAGGAGAGTTAATACAATAAGCAATTTTGATAAAATCTGGAAACTCAATTTAGATTATCAAAGCTAATCTGGATATCAGATGTTGAAAATCATAACCAAGTGTCTTCTTGTCTTTCACTCCAAATGGAAGAGACGAGCTCTCTGTTGATATCGTGGTATGTTTTTAGCTGAAGGAGTGAGGACACAATGTTCTGTCTACACTGGGTGATGACTAGCAATCATTTGCTTCACTTCTACTGCACATTTCTCTGAAAATAATAATTCTAAAACATGCTTTTTCATTTCTGAGTTGTAGGCAGTTCTGGATGTAGCATTACTCTTTATGAAACAGAGAGGTTATTTTCCTGTTGTGACAATTTCTGCCTTCACTGCATAAAGAAGTTGGAGACTATTTTATAACTAAAGTCTCCTGCCTGAATCCCCAGTGACTTAATGTTGTACCTATTACATTATGTCTTTATCAGAAAACAGAAGCAACCATTTAATAGATAAATAACTGTTGTAATGATCTGTCATGTCCAGGCTAGCATTCATCTAGGGCATAGAAAAATCATATGGAAAATATTTGCAAATCATTATTCTAATGTAAGCAGAATGGAAATAAACTACTCGCAACATGTTGCATTGCAGTGGCTTTTCAATTGCACTGTCTGCAGAAGTACATGCAATGAAAAACACTTAACATAAAATGACTAGTTCCGCTGAAAACCAAACCAAAATAGAACCCTGTTGCAGAATGGATCCCTGCAGTGTTAATACACTGAAATGCTAAGCTGATGGTTTTGAAACTCAGGAGAAAGGACAGAACTGTCTCAGGAAAACTCATCTGGTCCTATATCTGTATGGTCTCTCTTTCTCTGAGAGTGAGAGGAGCAGGAGAGTTACTGTCATCCTGTGCCTATGTTGGGCTGCACCTTGCTTGTTGGGTAAGAGGGGGAGAATGGACAGGGCTCACCATCATTTTCTTCCTCCTTGCTACAGTGCTAAAACCAGGGAAAAAGTGTCATGGAATCAGTAGCCTCAGAGGGCTTCTTCTGAGGGCTGTAGGGCTTGGGCAGCCTCCAAAAGGAGGTATGTGCTTGAACTCAGGAGTGTGAGAAGACTTTCTCCTCCAATTGTGGGACAGCAGCACACATTGTGTGTGTAGGAGCACCTGCACAGCAAGGGGAGGTAGTGCAACATCATCTGTAATTAACAGTGTTTCCTCTGTTGGCTGAATGTGAAATGCTTTTGGAAATAAAAGGTCGAGCGTCCCTTTGTTTTTCTGAGAAAGTGTGTGCTGACTGCATGAAATTGCTTTTAGGGAAAGAAGAGCTCTTAAAACTCCCACTTTCCTCTCTCTGCCTTACTGAGCTTATTCTGTGAGTGCGAGAGTCTGCCTCAAAGATGTGGGTACTCAGCATAGAGAATCAAAAAGATATTTTCTCCAACCTGTTTGTCATTAAAAATTTCACCTACTTAGCTTGGATATACACGCAGGTAGAGCCTGTAGGTGGAGAATGATGTCAGCTCCAAGAAAAGTGGAAAGAGAACTGTGAAAGGAAATACCACAGGGAAGCCAGATGGACCTCAGCTGAAGCACAAGCCTACTCTCCAAAAATGGCTAGCATGTTTCCATATGGGAAGAGTGAATAGGTCCAGCAGTGCAATTATACCTGTTGGGTTAAACTATTGGAACTATATTTTTCTCTGTGGACAAACCTGAGAGTAAGTTTAGCTTCCAAAAGGTACAGCTTCTGGTACCTACCACATACCTTTAAGTAGTCAAGATCTATCTGATGAAGAACTTTAATGATCACTCTGGAAAAGCTCATAACATTTCCATAGATAATTTCTAACAAAGAACTCTGTAGAATTACAGTTATGTGGTTGACTAATCTAACTAGAAATCTAGGCTCAGAAATCTAACCCCCTTCTGCCTGAAGCAAACCTTGCCTTTTGTAGTCAACTGAGTAGATGCCTCAATACTAAGTGGTATTTTCCAACTACTTGACTATTTGGGTGTGCTAAAGTTGAGAGAAATTCTTGTGTGATCATACTCACTGGAGTTAGTAATAGAACTGAATGAGTATCTCTGTTAGTTTTAAATATCTTTTCAAACAGGAAAAAAACATGCATTAGCTTGTTTTTGTAGGCAATTTTTTTTTCAGAACTTTGAACTCTACATCCCCACACACACATATGCATTTGAAGTAACCCAGTTTATGCAAGCAAATGTGTGCATTTATGACTAATTAGTGCTTCCATGACCGCATGCTCAATGGCTGTAGAGAGACTGGTCAGAATGCCCTGTGGGTGCACGCAGGAGATGTGTTTGTGGTGGCAACCATGTGCATCTAAGACAGCAAAAAATTAAGGTATCCCTGCATACTTCTAAGGATGCAATACAGATACTGTTGGGGCCTGATTGCTTTCTGCAGAGACATACTATTAGTTGTCTGCTCCCTTTCCAGAGCTAAGATGAGACTGAGAAGTGTCATTTTAAAAAGACACTTTGGAATATCATGGGTCAAGATCAAGGCTGCTCAGCGCTATCTGCAGATATGATAAAATACCTGAAAGACAGACAAAAAAACATTTTTGAATATCTTAACATCTAAGACACTGACAAGTGTTTCAAGAGATAATAGGCTGACTGTCACTCCTGGGCACTGTAGAAAGAGAAACCTCTTCCTACAGAAGGAGCAGATGGAGCATGTTTTGGTGTGCTGTGTGCTTGTCTGCCACTTTGTTACTGTATATATTCCCATATCAAGATGCACGCAGCTCTGAAAATAACTCATGATTTGTTGTTTTCTTGTTTTCCAGTGTAAAAATGCCCTACTTGTTATCCTTTTCTAGAAATTCCACAGATATTTTAATACTTTATCCCGCAAGATAAGACTGGTGGATGTTTGCATACATGGATGTAAACTTTTGACAGTCTGATCCCTAGTTAGAGCTTTAGTCGGCACAATATTTTCATCACCTCTGAGGCATTATAAAAGTACCTTGAAAAATTATTTTCAGAGTGCATTGTGCAAAAACACAGGAGAAATAGCCTTTTGGGAGGGATTAAACCACCTCATCCATTTCATCCCTGAAACATGTAATAATCAATGCAAGTTGACATTTGAGTGTTTAATAGAATAAAGGTGAGAGGAGAGTGCAAAGTGAAAGAAAATGGAGCAAATACCAATTAAAATATAATTTGTATTTCTTGCTGAAATGCTTTTTTTTCTCCCTCTAAATTGTTCTGAGCATTCTTAGTAACAGCATATTCTACAGGTAGAATCTTCCTGTTTTCTTTCTTTCTTTTTTTTTTTTTTTAATTTTATTTTTAAAGAAGTGATAAAGCTAAGTGTGAAGAATATCTTGTTTGCATAACTCTAGGGCAGAAAGAAGATAAAAGTCATGTAAGCCCACAAACAGATGTCTGAAGTACTAGACAGAGGAATGGCCCCTATGAGAGTTCTGATATATTTTGGGTGTTTTTGTTGCTATTGTTGCTACTTTGAATCATATTAATGCCAGATAGAACTCATGCAATTCTTCCTCCTTATGTACGAATGCCTTCTACTTGGTACAAGGAAACACCTAGCTGATCTTTGTGGCTACTGCACTGTTATCACAAGACATATAATGAATATATTTCACAAGAATTCTGTTCCTTTCTGCTGCCTATCTTCCCATACAGTATAGGTAAAAATTGTCTTACCTTAAAAGCAAAGAAATGATCTGTGTATTTTTCACCGAACACAAACTTAGCACCTGTATCAGAGTACTCCAGAAAAGTCTAT
The DNA here is from genome assembly GCA_013396635.1 of Penelope pileata. Lineage (NCBI taxonomy): Eukaryota > Metazoa > Chordata > Aves > Galliformes > Cracidae > Penelope > Penelope pileata. Next base: position 23,109 of record WBMW01000102.1, read on the forward strand.
GGACAGAAAGCAAATGAAATTAGCCACAGGCTCCATGTCACTGACAAAAAATATGCAAATACTGCTAGACTCGTTGCAGCAATTTGGTGAGGTTTGAGGACCTTGTGCTATGCTCTTCATGGGTCCAGGGTTTGTTGACCATGTCTGTTAGGGGGCAGGGGTCTCTGCTCTGTTCTGCCATGAGTGCAGATTGTGCTTCGCTGTGTAGATGAACACACAGGACAAGCTTTCCTGCTATGCTAACAGGAGAATGTATTTTTTAATCCTGATACTGTGATACATTTCTACACTCTCTCTAAGGTAAGCATGTACAATAAATGACACAATTTGAAAGGGAGATTTAATGGCTGAAGTAATTAGTTGTAAAAAGAATAGCCAGAAGCAGTCAGAAAAGAAGATTCTACTTTTTAGTTCTGATATTGTGGTTCATTTTTATATTCCTGAGTGCAACATATGCTATTAATGATAAGATGTAAAATAGAGATGTAATTGCTAGAGTATCAAGTTGTGACAGAAGTGGTCGGAAATGGTATGGAGCAAACAAAAGGGGGCAATAGACCCACTTCAGTGGAAGCTGAGCGGGAAGGCTGAGAATCTGATGACAAAACCCAGATGACTCCTGCAGCTTGCAGATTAACAGCCAAACAGACGTCAGACCTGTGCCTTCACTCCCGCACAGAAACAGTACATTCTGCACTGTCTTATTTTAAATGCACTTAATTATCTGTACTGTGAAGAACAGTTGTGTGAATAGTGTCTCTGGGGTGAAAAGCCTGAATGCCCTTCAGTGGGTACTCTCTAATTTGGTTTTGGGATTTTTCTTATTTAGTGCTTTGCAACAATAGTCTTTTAAAAAAAACTTGGTGCCTGCAAACTGACTGTAGAGACACCTACGGTAGGATCCTGTCCCCTCCCTAAAGATCCCCTGCTGTTTGCAGTGAGCTGGTTTGCCTTGTCCCAAAAGTGGATTCTGCTACCGGCACCCAGTTTCTTACATGTTTTGCAAAGCATGAAATGCCCCTTGGACCAGGAATACGGGCTATCATGAAGAAGATAATGGTGTTTCAAGCCTCGCTAAATCTTGAAGCTTTTCAGCACATCAGGATTTTTTGAAGGATATTTTGGAATTGGATCAAACCTGATCCTGAAGTATTTATGTAAGGGCACTCTCACAATAGCTTATTTGTTTTGAGGGATGCAAAGTATGATTTTATCCCACGGAAGGTAAAGCCGTTAACAAACAGGGTTACTCTGATCATAACTGATCACCCTGTTGCACAAAGTCTTCTGTTACATGGACAAAATAGAAATGAGAAGATTGAATGCAGGTTGTCAGTTACCACTCAGAGAACTCAGTTCTCTTCATGAGGGGAAAACATCCGCAGGCAAATGCATTGCTGCACTGCCTGACTGTTAAGCAAGAGTCTCAAGACAAAAAATGATATATAAAGCAACTGTTTTTGTCCAGTAGCTTACCTGGATCTGAATGCCTAGCCAGTTAAACACATCAAACCCTACTTTGGTCCTCAGAATAAGAAGCCCAAGAATAAACTGCATTGCCATTCCTGAAAATACAGGTCTCCAAGTAACCTAAACAGACAGGAAAACAAAAACAGAGAAACCATCTGTCATTTGAATATATAATAACACACTTTAGATGTATCTTAATATAATATAAGAGGAACGATTGCCTGTCTGTGCTGCAGGATACCAAGGCAGGGGATTTGGAGCATGAGTCTCTCCTGATGTGAGAACTCTGCAACGTGGCTGTCTCCATCTGAGCTAGGTGCTGGAAGTCTGGCTATAGAAGTATGAACCTGCCCATGTCACCATGACAGGCTGCAAGCAAGCAAGTAGAAAGAAAAGTCAAGACAATTCTTTCTGTGTTACTATTTAAAGACGAAATAAACATACATGATGGCAGCAGACAAGTGTTACTTTGACTGGGTTCTTACCTCTCTCTCTCTCTTTTTTTTTACTGGAATGGAATCATCATCCAAAAAAATAAAAATAAGCAACCAGCTGTAGGAATTCTTCACGTATCTGGACCAGGAATAAGGCGTTTTTTCTACAGATTTTGTCGTATGGTTGAGTAATTGCAATTGTATTTCTGTCTTCCTCAGCTTTAAAGAGCTTGGATACTTAAGAGTTACTCAGCACTAGATATTGCAATTCATATGATATAAAGGCAGTTGCAGGAAAAATTGTCTGTATTTGACCAGTTCCTCTTCACTACACTGCAGATTTCTGCTCTGCTGCCTCAGAAAGCATCTTTGTTTTGTGAAAACTGAATCCGAATCTGATAATTTACAAGGCAAAGAGCTGAGATAGCACTCGCTAATTTACTCAGATAATATTTTAATAACACAAACCAATTAGGTGTAACGAGGACCAGTGGGACAGCACAAAGCTTTTGGAGTTTTCAGCTCAGCTGGGAACAGTAGCATTTGCAAAGGACGGGGAGCGGCAGGCCACCAGTCCCTGCTGAGGGTCTTTTTCTGCAAAAAATAATCCTCAGCACAGGTGTAGAAGTGTTGGAAAAATGTTTGTGAAACTTGATGAGCTGGATAGTAGATTAATAGGCAACTGATGAAAGCAGACACTGTATACTTGGCATACACATGGGGGTAAAAGCTGAGGTGGAAGTTGCCATGGCTGAATTAACGCCTTCATAACATCACAGTGGTGCAGAGAACTAAGGTGGAGATCTCAACTGGAAAATTAAAATAAACGGCATCAACAAGCTTATGGGAGTGTGTTAGTGAAACCTGTGGGACTAAGCTTGGCATTTGCGGTGAGAATCAAATTTGTGAGAGAATAAGAGCTACAAAAGTGGAGACAGTGTGCAGTGTATGTTGATATGACAGTAATGTGTATTGTCATATACATGTGACACTCTGGAAGCTGTGGTGAGCCTGCCGTTGTTAAGAGACAAGGAACAATCTGCCTAGGCTTGCACTGGTACTCTGGGAGCAAATGCATCCCCACCCACAGCTGTGCTAGCACAAAGGACAGGAATTGGCCTCCCAAAAATGTTAGAGCCAGCTGCTGATGCAGGCCCATGTGTGCTTCCCAGGATGGCAGAGCAAAATGGCTTTCCTCAGAAGTGAACCACATCACTGTGTTCTGACAAGCTTAAATTTTGGTGTTTATGGGTTTTCTGTCACTCTTAATTGATCTTGGCACTAGGATAGGGGAATAGTTTTTGAGATATTAAACTCAGAAAGATCTAAAAAAGACAAACTACTTACTCTAGTTGGATATTTGGAGAAGATAAACATCAAGAGAATATACATCACAAGCCCACCAAATGAGATCATGTGGCGGGATCCCTGTTTTGCTGTGTCAAAGATGAGCCATAAGATGATAGTTATGATAAGAGCTGCACACAGCACCCTGCAAAAGAAAAAAGTGTCAGCCGTGACATAGCAAAGGAGAACAGATATTCGTTCCCTTCTGTCTCTTCTCTACATTTATCTTTCTGTGAAAGAGATCTCTGAGCACGTGTATTAAGCCGAAACATTTGGCTGTACATAAGCAGGAACTTGTCTTTGTGCTACTCTCACAGCAATAGCCCTTGGCAGCATTCAGATGTGTCCTCCATGTACCCAAAGTCAAGGTGTGGGGAAAATCCAGTAAAACACAAATGACAGTTGCCTGGGTGTTATTTCTACTAAATGAAATGTGAAAAAATTCCCTCCTTTCTTACTCCATCCCCTTTTTCCTTTCTGTCTTCTCTATTGATTCATTTCATAGATCTGGGCAGGAGAGGCTGATCATGTGGTTTCCATTTCATTTCAGACTGTACTGTGCCCTGTGAAATACATAGCATTGAGGAGTAGGTTGCAAACCACTTCTTTGCAACTGGTTGTAGTCTGTTTATAAAAAAAAACTCTTAGGCACGGCAATTTTAATTATCCTTGAAACAATTACAAGAGCAACGTGTACATATATGTTCAATGTGTCCATGTTCACCGCTAAGAAAGAACTGCGTGCAATTTCCATATTAGGGTAACTGTCCTAATAACAGTCCAAAAGATAAGGAAATAGATTAGAGAAAGATCAGAGGGGGAAAACTAAACACAGTTCCAGTTCATTCATATTAATTATGTCTAAATGTTGTTTAGCTTCCAAGTATTTCAATGATACTTATTAAATTTACCTAGGTAAGTTTCTTTTTTACATCTAGATCAAAATTACTACAGACCAGCTTCACAAAATAGTTTCTCCTTTGCAGTGCTGAATAACACTTTCTGCACCTGAGAGATTCTATGTCTCTTGGTGGAATCTGTGACCCACTGCTAAGCACTTAACCTGAACCACACTAATTAAGGATTGCAGACTTCATAACACAGCACTTTCTGCCCCTGACTTGTTCTGTCTGCTCATCGGGGCTTTTCTGTTCTTCCCCTAGACATGCTGCCAAATTTTCTAACATAGGTACTTGTGTACAGCTGCTCTCAGATGCGACTCAGGAGCAAAAGGACCACGATCTTCATAGAATTTTTCTTTGATATTCGTGCTCCTGGGACAAAACCATTTTAAATGCTTAAGAAAAAGATTCATTTAGGGTCATTTTCCTGAATCTGGAATTACTCCTCCTTAGAGCTCTTTCTCCCTCTGAGATAAGGTGACATAGCTGAGAGTGAAGGGTACTGTACAATTTCTTTCATTTTAAGGATATTTCACTCAGTCTTTGGAATCTCAATGAGCCTACTTCACATTTTACCAGGAATAAGTTGAATACTCATGGTAATTTGCTAAGGAATATTTGGAATAAAAATCTAGTATATCTAAGCATATACCATTTATTTACCAGATAAATGTCTGCCACCCCAAATAAGATTGCATGACCTTACTACAACACCAAACGTGGCTGGTATGTTTTGATTTCTGAAGATTAATGTGAAAAAGCTTATAGCTCATTGCTATAGGGATATGTGAACAAGTGGTGTTTAGTTAACACATTTCAGTATTTAATGGTTTGCAAATATTAAAGGATTTTTTTTCACAAATTTCACAGTTCTCTGAGCAACTGACAATAGCACTTTTTGGCTTGCAGAATCAATGTAGAAGGCTATAGCACTCCTGAACTTCTATGCTTTCACAACAACAAACTTGACATAACTCAATTTGAGGATTTTTTTACTCTTCCTGTAAAGATTTTTCATGTCTAGCTTCTGCACTGTAATATTAAAGGTGTGCCTGACATTTGAAAACTGGAAAGAATTAATTGTGCTGTGTATATTATTTCATCATATTGCAACTTTTTATGATTGATCCATCTTCCTGTTCTTATGGGCCAGAAGTTTGAAGAAAGCTGTAAAGGTGAATTGAATAACACTTTTTTCTTCTGCATAAATAGGTAGTGATTCATATTTACCATTTCAGCCAAAACCACTGTTTCTCCAAATATCTTTCTCCAGGGGAAAAAAGTGCAGCAATTCTGTCTTCATATTTCACTACTAAAAAATCCCAGCAGATGAAGAAGATGGCTAGGACAGTAATGATGAAGAGTGGCAAGGCTCTCCGAAAATTCAAGATGCAGGCTGCAATAGTTGCTGCCAAGTAAGCTGTCACAGAAACAAAAGTACACGTATCAGTTAGGTCTGGTCTGTTTAAAATGAGAATCAATTCTCTTTTTAAAGGTGTGGTTAAAGTCAGATCTTTGCTTGTATTTTGAGTACTTTGAGTGCTTTTCTGACTCTCAGCCTAAATATCGAGAAATTTTACTTTCGTAGATAATGTTGTTACGTATGTTCATTGACATGGAACTGTACTGCTGGGAGACGGTGGAATTGTTCTTTGGTGGCTTTCTTTTGTGGATGCAGGTTATGTATGCTTTTGTCAAGTCAAGATCATATTAAATGTATTAATCATTTGAGAAAATCAAACAACTTACATAATTTTCTTTTTCCTGTGTAAAAACAGTGAAATTAGAAAAAAGGACATAATTTCTTTCACAAGAGGGTGATTTTATCCAATAAGGTCAGAAGAAACACTTAGAAACATTTGCCAGTTGCCTGATTTGATGGCCCTCTGAAGTAACTGGGAAGCTTAGAAGTAGTTTATTTATTTCGTGAAGTATCTATGAAATCATTTGTCAATAGGTAGTTTCTTTGCTAATACATACTAGCTAATGAAACATTCAGGGTTTGTAAATAATAATCTGACTTCGTCTATGGCAAATGAGAAGAAAGAACTACTGATTTTAGTGAGGGAAATTGTTTTTTATTTAATTAATGTTTGAAAACCTGGCATATCCTTAGAACTCACTTCCTTCCTTGAACTAGGATTTATTTGTGCTATGACAAAACAAGATGAGCTGATGCTCGGAGGACAGGATATTCAGTATGTAAGAGACTCTTTCATAACCACTTTATGTAATGCTGATGCTTTTCACACAGACGTGCTTTAGGTCTACATATTCTCATTAAGTGTTCAAGTAGAAAGATCTCAGAAGGAAACTTGGTGAAGTGGAAGGAAACAAACCAACGTACTGGATAACTAGGAAAGTGACAAACGAGAATATTTGAATGACTTTGCAGTGCACACTGACATACATCGGAATATGTCCTATAGCAAACTTTTACTGTGGTTGCGGAGTGATATAGGTCAGAACAAAAAGCTTTCATTTCCTGTTGACTTAAGTCCACCCAGGTTAGTCCATGACTCGTTTTAGGTGATTTCATGGTTTGGGGCAAGTTCCTGGCATTGTAATTTAACGAGCCACATGGAGCAGGCTGGTAAATGAGTAGACATAGAGACTGAACTACCCTTGTATCCCCTGAATCAGTTAGTTGGAGTTAAAACATGCTGGAGGAGCAGTGTAGCAAGGTCTTTGCTTTTGTCGTGTTTGGGAATGAGTGGAGGTTTGCAGTCTGGAGCTTTCTCTGGGATGAAATTCACTTTTACTTCCTTCCCCATGCATTTTTAAGATAGTCAAGAGTTTTTGGGTCAGATACAAGATAAGTACAGTCTACAGGTAAATAAATAAGGCTTCACCAACACTAGGTGTAATATACCGTACCTGTTAGTAGAATTCCATAGATCACATAGTTAATTCTGGTTTTGTGTTTCTTGAAAAATTCACAGGCTCTGTCATATTTCTTTTCTAAAGGCCTAGGAAAATGTAAAAAACAAACAGAACAGAAACGTGAGCTATAGATAAAAAAGTACTTTCCACAGGACCATCTGTTTAAATTTGCAAAAATTTCTCTACTGGAGTATTCTTCACTAGAGTAAGAGCTGAATTTGGATCCCTAAGCACCAAAGAATATCGTCTTGCTGTCTGCAAAGGTTTTTGGGTTGAATTCTCTGGCTTGCCATTGGACAATTAAAGACGAAAATTTGGCAGGCATCTAACATGCCAATCTGGCAGGTATCCAACAGGACAGAGTTAGCATGCCAGTTCTGCCAACCTGCAAAGTACAGCTCTTCTGTGAGGAGCCTTGTTTACAAGGTTAGTGCAAACTAGATAGGTAGATAAAGATTCAGTGCCCATTACTAGACCTACAGAGATTGTTAGCACAGTCTGTCTAACACTGCTGTGTGGAATGGCAGTTTTGCTATAGTTGTGAAGGCCCAATGGCAAAGGTTAGAGGAGATTTGAAGGTTAAAATAGCTGAGTGACATTTCTAGGAAAACTTAACAAAAAGAGTTTGTCTCAAGGCTTCTAGCTTCTATCTGCAATTGAGGATGCAAAATAATATCAACTGAAAATCTTATTACAGTGTGCTTCTGGATTTGAAAATTCGTTTGTTGTTCATGCTGGTTGCTCTGAAAGTAATCCTTCTCTTTATTTTCATGGAACCTACAGCAGATCCAAAGAACACAATAAATAGAGCAAATTCTCAGCTACAAAACACTATTGTTTAACATAGTTGCCACCACCAGCTGTGCATTTTTGTCAGCAATGAACAAAAGCCTGCATGCCATGCTCACAAATATCTGCTTGGCCATCTAGAACATGGCTTGCCTTTCATGTTGCTGTTGCCACTGCTAAAACACACCTCGCACCACCTCTCTGTGCTCCCATCTGCTGTTTGATCTCCAGAAATATTCAGCAAGCATTGAAGAATGTCAATGGGTGCCATTTTTCCCTCATGGAGGAATTCAGTTCCACCCCTTTGCTTCATCTGCACTTCCATGTCAGATACCGTTTGGTCAGACTGCCCCTCTGCTGCCATCTGTTGCATGGCAGCAATGTAGAATGGAATATTGGTGGGAAGGTTCAGCCTCTACTCCCGCACCACCAGCATCCATCTTCAACATTCTGGGCAAGCATAATAAGACAGGAGGCATTACTTTTGGAGCAGACCTTGCATATTAACCTTTCATCTAAGACTCTTCAGATCATGAAAGGTAAAATGATTTTTAATATTTGGATATCCTTTTCTGGTGTCTGTTCTGTTTTCTTTTTCTTTTCTCATCTCACTAATGGTCACACAAAGTGATTCATGAGGAAGGCTGAGATTTAGGGAAACAGTAGCTAAGGGATTTAATTCAACGCAGATTTCTAATGTTAAATACGCTGATGATGCGGGTGTATTTTTGATACAAAAGCTGTAGCTAAATACTTCCCTTTTTATTGTTCAAGTTGAAAAGGAAATGACAGCTATAGCTTACGTCTATCTAAAGTGGAGTCTCACATCCCCACAGTCTACAAAGGCAATGATATATTTAGAGTTGGTAATTGTCCAGACTATACTTGTTCGGAAACAAGATGCAGCTGGAGTCAGATACAAGCTGAATTTGAGCATGAATTTTCTGCACTACCTTAAAAAAAAAAAAAAAAAGGAGAAAAACAGGGAACATTAGCTTAACTCATATTAGCACTCAGAACAGCAGAAGGAACATACTTGTTCATTAGTTCAAAGAGTAAGAGGATCTCTGAGAAATCTTGATTGCTTTTGATATTTCAGTTCTTTTTTTTTTTTCTGGGAATTCCTATTGCCTCACGAATCATAGTCCTCTGCTTTCACTTGTTAGAACATTAGGTTAACCACTCAATCTCAGCAGAGAGATTATATATAACAGGAGAAGAGGGAATAGGAGAAAGAGAAGACAGATACATGAATAAAGCAGAATGACTTTGTTAAATGTATTGTTCATCCATCAACAACAACAAAAAAGGAAAAAAATATTAGATGTTATCTGTTACTACATTTAATGAGTCCTTTGGAAATTAAAATCATTTTTTAAGATTACAATTCCTGGTAATTTCTTATTTAATCTAACATATTTATTTCCCTTGTTATTTCATTTACTTAGTCGTTACCACTTTGATAACAGCATATCTTAAGAATGTAGGCATATATGTTATAAATATGCAGCTCTGTTCTGAAAGGTGACCAAAAAAATAGCCTTCCTCATGATGTTTGGTTAATTTACTAAGAAAACACTGCTAAAGGCTGACCCTACTGATTTACAGTGCAGCTCATTGCTGATGGTTTTACCTAACTGAAGATGTTGAAAAAGCAAATGTCATTTAAGCATACATAAATGAGAACTTTAATGTTGTAAACTAAAAGTATTCTTGCTTCCATTTTACAACTCAGAAATCCTTGTTCTGGTCTGCATGTACTCTCTAAGTGAACTTTACCACCTTGTGCTTATAACTTATCATTGTTATCTACAGCCCAATCTCTCAAAGGTTTTGTGTCTCAGGTCACAGTCTGTTCAGCGCTATCAACTGAAAGAAATCAATGATGCATTCAAAATTAAGGGACACTCTGTGAATGCTCCTTTCAAGCAGATACAACAAAAAAACTAGATCACATAAAGGCATGCTTTTAGGAGCTAATTTACAAAAAATAACTTTGTAGAGATACCATTGCCATTGTCAGGTGCCCAACCTAAGAATAAACCTAGACCCCAAGTGCAAAACCCAACGGTGTAGGACAAGCCATAGTCTGAATATAATTAGAATAGAGCAAAGTTCTCTTCAGCTGCCAGTCTGCTGGGAGCTTTCACTGCCCAAGGCCATTATACCAGCTGTTGTTGGAACAACAAGATAACCTAGAGAATGATAAAGCCCTGTGAATTAAAATCTAGTTAGCCCTTGGCTCTCCATGGGAGTACAAATAAACAAAAATGAATGACATACATGGAACTTCACCTCTGCCCCAAATCAGTCTCTTCTCTGGACAGAGCTCCCTCCTGTCGAGTGACTCCCACGGGCACAAGTCTGAAGGCGATAGACCTTGCTAACCTCATACATGCATTTGTGTGATGACATCTGCCTGTGCAGTTAGTTTATTGCTGGGTAGACACTGGATATCTGTTACTAGGGATGCTGATTAAGTCACTCTAATGCTTGATCTATCAAATCTCAGCCTTTGTTTTGTTAAGGATGACCCAAAGTGTTTTAAAGATGAAAATGTTTCATGCTATGCACTGCTAAAGGAATGACAAAATCTTCAAAGAACAGAGAAGAAAAATGAGAGGAAATTTAAAGACTTTAAGGACATCTGAAGACTTTTGCTGGCTCTTTGAAACAGTATTTTAATCATACAATGGCATCAGAATGCCTAATCATATTAAGAAGTCTTTAAAGTTCTGTATGTGCAACTCAAAAGCATAAATGACATCTTCACAATTTCTGCTCCTTCATCTAAGTGTATCATTTGTACAGACATGAGATCATTTCAAGTAGTTCAGTCTGAGTTAGACAAACTCCTGTTTGGGATATCCAGCAAGTCAGTTCCTAGAATCAGCTGATAGATACATAAGTTCAAGGCTGAAATGGCGTGATGTATAACAGTGCAGAAATATTTATCAGCAGAAAAATTACAGTATGATTTCTATGAGGCTTGAAATGAAGCTTCGATTTGATGGAAAAATATTAAGACATCAAATTCTAAGCATTCTATCTCAATTTTTGAATGTCTTACACAAGATTTGTAGTTTTCATCAGAATACTAACCTGTAAATAAACTGTGGGTGTGTACTTTCACTGTGTAGTCACTTAATGCCACTGCTAATGAAATGCAAAAGTTCTTTTGCAAATGCAAAACAGCCTTTTTTTTTTTTTTTTTTTAGTATCTATTCTACCCTTAGTTTGCAGTGGGGTAAACAGCTATGTAAATAGAAGGACAACAGTGAATCTCTGACTCCCTTCAAGAGTTCACTGTCTAAGACCTCTCTTTTAAAAATGCTCTTACAGAAGTATTGGAAATGTAGCTAATTTAAAAAAGAAAAAAAATTATTCCTTTAATTTGCAAGGCTTTAGAAGCGTAGTTCCACAATCATGTCAGTTGAAATGTATAATGATTTTAAATACATGTATTTCTGTATTACACAAATTGTAATGCAAAGGTCTGCATTGCACAGGGGTATGGCAGCAAAATCTTGTGCTGTTGCTCCAGAAGCTGAAACACTGGCAGCTGACTGCTTAGGCCAGGATGAAGTGAGTGAAGCACTTGCTCATGCGAAAGACATTACCCTTTTAAGTGTGGTTGCTCATCATCTGCTGAGTCACGTTTGTTTTCATGCAGATCACTCTCAATATTGATGAATTCATCCCCCTGGAAAACAGATCAGTACCAGTGCTGTGAGAGGGGTGCATGCTTGTTAAGTAACATGTGAAAAACACAAATCCCCACAGGCAGATGGCTGGAACAGTCACAAGACTTTCCCCTTCTGCACTGAGTGCACAGCTCCAGCTCTCCTGTCTGCCACCAACGCTGTGATAACTAGCAGGCAAAAACAGCAGTTAGACCGTGACTGCCAACTTCCCAGTGTTTTGAGTTATAAACTTTCCCCAGCCTTCTACACAATGTTGAAAGAGGGAATAAAGGAAAAAACCTTCCAGTGTTACCCAGAGCTAAAATGGCACCCATACAACGCATACCTTCCACAGAGTGAGTGCTACAGGTGGGGATGGTATAGCTGCCTACTAACCAGCTCACTCAGTACTTCCCATTGCTGACAACTGGTTTTGTTGTTTCCCTCTTTGTGAAACTTTACTATGGTAGAAGGGAAATTTTATGCATGCAGAATGGTTCAATTCTGGAGGATTATTGTTTTAAAAATATAACTAAGCAAATTAATTTATTCTTAAGAAAAGATACTGACAAAAGGCTTTTATTCCAGGTAGCAATCCTTTAAAAAGCAATAGAAACTTGAAATTTGGCCAGATAGCACATTTTCATCAGGAACGTACCTTTTTGCTCCCTTAATGCACACAAATCTGGCTTGCAATATAGCCAAGTTTTGAATAACCAGTGTGACCTTGTCTGCACGAATGCTCCTGGTGAGCCCTCTGTTAGTATCTAGCAAGAGATTTGAAACAAAACAGCTCACAGGCATAACTGGCAAAGGATGGACATGTGGCCAGTAATTTATGACATGTGGCATGTAGAAGCAGGTACATAGAAACTGCTATTTGCTCCCCTACAACAAATCCCATGGTGATGCAAATAGGAGTCTCTTAGTCCTCTTATCTGAAATTTGTGGGGCAGGATGGGTGGGAGTCATGAGGCTATGTGGAGCTGCGGTCTAAGGGCTAGAGAATTGCAGTTGAATTGCTAACTTTGGTAGCTGGGAGCACAAGCTATAGGAGGTGGACTTCTTACCTAAGGGTTAGTGAGTGCAGAGGCTATAGAAATACCATTTTTTCCTAGACTTCAGGTTATACTGCAAGCTTCTCACAGATTTTTGAACCCATAGGTAGAAAAATCTCAAGACTACATTATGAATCAGGAGTGGATTTTCTTCTGAGTTGAAGAGTCATGCTTCCAAATTTGCAGACAACTGCCCTCTCCATGGCACTGTGTCCTCGCTCCAGACTGTGGCGTGATGCCAGTGTCCCATGCCTTCATCCCATCCCTCCACCATTGTCCCCAGCCCACCTGCTTTACATGTGTCCCAGGCCAAACTGTACTCCCGTGTCCCTTTCCCCCATTGCCATGGCGTCATTCCCCGGCCAGGAGCTCCCTTGGATCACTCACCACCTGCAACATGGCTCTTTAAATTCGTGAAATACATCAATACCATACGGTTTCCAGGAAGTGAAAGCCGGGAAGGAGCGTTTTCAAATGTTCGCCTTGAGAATATCACTTTTTTTTTTTTTCCTTTTGATTGAGTGTTTTTTTCTTTTATAAAAAGCATCAATCCATCTTTTCACATTGTTTACAATGTATTCCAGTAGGTCTAGAATATTATGTTGTTATCTAGTCAATACTTTCCTAATTCTGCATTAAAAAGAAGAAAATCTGAAATCAAAGATCATGTTGTGTCAAAATCTGTGAAGAGGCAGCAGGAAAAGAATAGATCCAAACTATTTTCTTCTTTTCAGTTTGGCCAAACATATTGCCAGATCTGGCGAGGTGGTGGTCCTCATTCAGACTAACCCAAGGGCTGCATGGAGGACATAGACATCTGCCATGACAGCACAGAAAATTCTGTTTTGGTCTGCTCCAATGCTTCCGGGTCATCTGTTTACAGCTTCTCAGAAGAAAATAATTCTGTATCATTTCCTTGTCCACAGTATTTCTGATGCTTCTTTTGCATCTTGTGTGAAGTTTTATGGCATTAAAAAGTTTTCTTTTTTTTAGAACCTTATGTGTTCTGTAAATTTTCTGTTTTTTTTTTTCCCCTTAATTTATTTCAGAAAACAAAGCTGACTTCCCTGTTAGCTTACAAATTTTAAATCAAATTCATGTTTTGTTAAAACATCTGTCTTGCATATGATATAACAGCCACTGACACTGAATTTGTGGTTTATGAATTTATATAAGGCTATTCTAAAAACTGTATTTTTTTTCCAGCTGTCAAAAAAAAAAAAAAAAAAAAAGAGAAAGAAAGAAAGGAAAGAAAAAGGCAAAAAGCATACCTGATTAGTATGTACATTTTTCTCATTTTGTGAATTCTTGATTCTCTGTGAATCATCTCCAAGACCTTCGTGATTTATCATGTCCATGTCTTCCGTGTCATTCTGGGATATGACAAGACCAGAAATGGTATCAGTTAAATCAAAAGCCAAAGCCTTTCTTATGCTGAGTGAGAACTGATTTATTCTATGATGCCTATGCTTCCATGTTTCACTTTATTCATACAGAGGAGTCCAAAACCCAGCATAGAAAGCACAGGTGTTCATATCCTTGCACTGCTACACAAAGCTTCATTGGTCATGGACAGAACTCAACTAATGTCAATCTGCAGTTTTATTGACTGAAAGTAACATCTTCTGGCAGTGCTCCCTTTGCCTCAGGACTCCTTTAGACTTACAAAGATGTGACCATTCTTCCCATCAACAACAAAATGGCCTATTTGGGCCATCCCCTGACTGTTAGCATCTTTGTTCAAGACAATGAAATTTAATATATACTGCAGGTGCAAAGGAGAACGTTCTCTCTGAAGATTTCAGTGCTTGTTACTGAGCAAGAAAAGGCAGAAATTTCTTAGGATTTTTGTGCAAGAATATGTGAAAAACAGAAAGCATGTGGATTGCTGCCTACAGGCAATAGAAGCACAGAATAATTTGTGTTGGAAGGAACCTCAAGAAGTCGCATTGTCCAACCCTGTTCTCAACTACAATAGGCACATGAGAGTTTCATTTATAGAATAATTAAAATATATGAATGTATGAGCAGCATAATAGATAACATTATTGCTGGAGTTCTGAATAGTCTGCATATAGAATGATAGTTCTGTATTATTTTCAGTAAGCACAAAAAGCAATCATTTCAACTGATCACACCACATTTCTGGCATATTCCAAATTTAGTAGGAACCAATCAATTACTATAGATAGCAAGATCAAGTAAGAGGTTTAGTAAGGGACTAAAAGCAGTCTTCGAATGAGTCCCATGAAACTGAGCAATTTCTATGTATTTGTCATGCTTATTTGGCATATCCTTCCAAATTTACATTTTGTTATCCTATTTGGTGAAAAAACATGTTATTTAAATGTTATTTGAACCCTCTTCTTAAGAAAAATAATTCTTTCAAATTTCTTATAAGAATAGCAATATTCAAGTGATAAAACTGCTTATTCCTTTTTTCTACTTATTTTTGAGTCTACTGAAGGTTGTTCACTAAATACAAACCAGTCTGTGTTTATCAACTACTGTTACAGATTGCTACCTAAGCACCTAGCACAAACAGAAAAGCTTCTTCATTTGCTCAATGTCCCCTTTCACTTCCCCAGTAAAGTCTGCAGAATAAAAAATTGCAACAGAAAACGGGAGTGCAGACCCCAGTGTACGTGGCAGCAGAGCCCTGTTATGACCACAGACACAGCAACATGCCAAGTAATTTCTGAATTTACTCAATCTACAGTGACATAAGGAAGCACGAAGTTGAAAATAAATTAGAGCAAGTTGATTGTGAAAATCCTCCTTGCTCTAGGCTACACAGAAAAGGTTACAGACTTAATCAATTTACTTCGACTGTGAGCAAATATGAACGGTTACACAGCTTTCACATTTTACTGTACTTCCCTGACAGGAGTCCCATTTGTAAAATATTCGATTAATTAGCAAAGGCTTTTATCTTTTTTTTTTTTTTTTTTTTTTTTTTTTTTTTTTTTTTTTAATCTTGTACTTATATGCAAAGTGCTCCTTCGATGTCTGTCTGCTTTCCTGCAGATGAGCTGCTATTCGCCAAGCCTTTTTGAATATCTGCACTCTTTGAGCTTCCCTCCTGTCTTCTCCCTGGGCTTCTAGGGAGAGTTGTTTTTACGAAGAGCTCAAACTCACTTTCGGTTGCGCCTTTAACAACAGCGCCCACTCAAGATGGTTTTCCACGCCTGCCAGTGAGTGAGTAAAACAGATTGGCCATCAGCAGGCCCAAGGCAGTTGCTTTAACTGTTTTGCGTTTAAGAGTGGATCATTAAATCAGCTTTGGAGATTGGAATCGGAGTGCTTAAGGAACTCAGTGCAAAACAGATGCTTCAGAAGAAAATGTTTTAATTTGGATTAGGTGGATTTCATGGATTGTTTTCAGTCAATTGAAATGAAGCCACATGATTTACAGTTCAAAGCCTTGCTATTCTTTCAGTATCCAGAGCAATTAAAGACCATTCTAAGGTTTTCCCCCACCCTCCCACGCCTCCCACTCTTTGATTAGCCGGTATCACCATTATGAAGGAGATAAAATGGGTGTTAAATACTGAGGGGAAAATTCTTGGATCTGTTTTCATGGTGTTTGTAACTTTCTGTTAAATGTTAAAATTCAGTGTGCAGGGTCAACAGTGCTGGGCCTGTCTGATGAATGTTAATTATCCATTACTTAAACAAGGTGCAGAGACAGAAAATAAAGTAAAATCAAAGATATAATAATAACAGAACAACTGTGCTGTCAGATTTAAATTCAGCAAACTAATTTTTCATGAGATGTGTTGAAATGAGTTGTAACTTCGGCTCATCGACCTCTGAGTATGTTAGAGTTTTCTTTAAAGGGTCAAGTTGTCTGTCCTGAGCGGGACAGTTGGACGGTGTCTTGAAATGCAGGATAAACAAGTTATAATGATTGATAGAATGGCACAAGAAGCTGACATAAAAAGAAATGAAACAATTAAGTATATGAGCAACAGACAGCAAAATCTAGAAAAACCTAAAGAGGGAAAAAAATCTGCACATTCTTGAGAACAAAGTGTATGTGACCACTGTAGTTGTGGCATTCAAAATATCTGTTGATGGCAATCGGGAACACGAAGGGTATAACAAGGACAAGAATCCTAAAAATATTTACTTTGCCTGAGTATGAAAGACCCTAGAGGTATGACTAAATTTCACTACTTTCTGCAAGAGACAGAGTGATATATCATGGTAGAAAAGCTTCTAAATACTTTTTTGTAAACAAGCATAGCTTTGGAAAACAAGTTTGAAAAATGTGGGAAATGACCATGTACATTCCTGCCTCAGTCTGATGGTGGTATACAGTGCAATGCCTTCATAATTTCCGAGGAATATTATAACAACGATGTCCATGAAATGTAAATAACAGTGCATATAGTCTTTGTTAGCCAACGACACAAAAATATCTAGGAAGCTTTGGAGAATGACAGTAAATAGATAAATAAAAGACATTTTTAAAAGATATATTATAAGGATATATGTTTGAATGGAATGGATAATGAAAGCCGCCTGTGTTATGGAAGTACCAATGCCTTATGCAACACGAATAAAAGGCAAACTTATAATTTATAACGGGGATTCCTCAGGTGAGCTTCCTGAGAACATGGTGTCCTAGGCTACAGAAACTGGTTCTGACTGCTTAATGCATCTTAACACCATCAATCAGAGGCCAGTGAACAATAAATATTTATCTGCTGTTATCGGCTCTTTGAGGTGTGTTTAGTTTATGTTTTAATTTCCAGTTCCTCTATGAGTCAGGATGTTTTTTTGGTCCCGCCTACCACTCCTTTGTATGAGCCAGCTCTTACAGTTCCTTGAGGGACGTGTGACTTCTTGTTTAATGTCATCATTATCAGAGATCTGAGTCATCAGAAATAATTAAGTAAAACCTTTGCATCTTAAATGCGGGCTAAACACAAGCCAGATGAATCAAATCTAAGTTTTAAGGTTACTGTTAGTATTGCCAGTAGGTTTGTCAGCAGGAAATCCTGCAGGCAGCTGTAGTGATTTTCGAGCCAGTGCCATCAGAGATGTTAGCTGAACCAAACTGAAAACAAGGGACACACTAGTGTTTCTGTATATTATGACATTGTTATGGATAATTGTACAGAGCAGTTACCTATTTCGTTCTATGCCTTATTTTCCTCAGAGTAATTTATGCATTGAGTCAGAGATAAACAGTGTAAATGTAAATGTTAACTCCTTCTGGTTCACAAGAGAAATAAAAAAACAGAAGACCTGACTCAAGCCCCAGGTTTCACTGATGGACAGTATCAACTATTTGGCACTTGGATTATATAAATTAGAGGGGATTTCCAGGCTCCTGAAAACTTTTGTGGTGAGCAGGATAGGAGGCACCTGGGGTACCTGCGCATTGCCCCAGGTGAGGTAGCTTCACAAATCAGGGAATTAACCATAGTCAGTGTAAGGTATTCCACAGAAACTGCTGAGGAATAACGTGATTTTCAGTTTGGGACATTCAAGAGTATTTGGCACTGAGCTGCTGCTCCTATGGAGAGACTTCTCTCCTCCATGGTTTGTATGCACAGATTTTGGAAGCTGACTTAGGCGCCTGTTTTGTGTGAAAGTGCAGACCAGGATGAGGTCCTCTCCTACCTCAATCGTTTAAATTGCAGGACACCCAAGTTCACGCTGCTTTTCTATCTGCGCTGAAGTACAGATACAATGAGGTGCTGTGATTACCCGTGAGAATGCCCTAACCACTGGCCTATCATGTCTTAAATGAGTTATCACTCTGTCTCCTGTTGAAGCTGTCCCGCTTATTGTGAATTATTTATTATTGATGGGAGTAGAGACTTGACCCTAGCTCCCTCACATTCCACATATTCCTCAACTGGGACGTTATCAAATCAGTCTCTTGCACATGTGTCTCTATAGTCCAATGAATATTTAATTATTAGTACAGATTGTTTGTATGTCACTGGTGTTACAATAATATTCTGTGTGATTAGTGTCCGCAAATGCTTTTCTGCATTGGATAGTGTTGGCTGATATTAACACCTGCTATATGCTGCCCTTCCTGTTAGCTGAGCTCTGCAATGGTGCAAGGATTGAAGGCTGCAGTGAAAGAGTAAGGGATACTTTGCCATTGGAGCATGTTTCAGAGCCACAGCCTCTCCCTCATCTGTTCTACTTTTAGTAACAAAGAACGGTGAGCCAGCCTGGCTGTGGATTCACAAATCTGTGTTCCTACTCTGATTCCTGTGAAAGTGTGGGGATGCCAAACATTGAGAAACAACAACTAACTGGTTAATAGTTTTTTTTGGTGCTTCAGCTTTTGAAGCATTTTCAAATTGGCTATTAACATGCCCTCATGCACGTGACATGCAGAAAGCTTCTCTGTTGGCTCCTTACCTCCACTTTGCTTTCTTCTCTGGAGCAGAACACATGATTACAGTTATTTTATGTGTGGAATAAACATATGCCGCGTTATGATTATATGAATATTTTTCTCACATTTTTGATATGCATTACTTTGATGAGATATACGTCTGCTGCATAATGCTGATCCTCTTCAACACAACTGTAAATTAGGTATCCTCAAGAAAAAGCAGCAATTGATGTAACAGGAGAATTGGATGAGTTAGTTGTGAGACCTGTCAGCCTATCAAACATTACCAAGTTGTGAGACTTTTCAAAGATATCAGTATACCAGGTAGCAGATGGAGGAAGTGAGGGGAGCCTGTTTCTGAATGTGTCAATTGTAGCTCTGGCTTTTTGTAGAAGAGCCTTGTACTTTGGCAGGATATCAGTGCAAAGTATGAAAAGTGTTTGTCCAGGTACTTAAGTAAGCATTGTTCATTGTTATTAAGTATTTTTCCCACAAAGCAAAGTAAACCTTTCTTACCTGGAAAGACAAATTGTGCACTCCCAAGTGATCAAAGGCGGTCTTCTTCAGCTCCATGAGCCTAGCATGGACATGAGAATTTTGAATGAGTGTTGAAAGCTACTTGTAGCACAGGGTGACAGCAGCTAGCATCCGGCTAATCCATCCACCAAGTCTGTGACTACCTCTTGAAGCCTAGTTACGTGGAGGGACTATCAGGTTGCACTTGTTCACTCATAGCTCCACCTTCTCTCTCCCTTGGACAGCCTCTTTTGGCCTGCGTGGGAAACTGAATTCAACGTTTCTAGAGACAGGAAGAGAAGACTTCTTTATGCCCCAAAAGGCAGATGTTTCTCTGGCATGCCATGCATTTACATGGCTTCCTCCTCACTTGCTTGGGGAAGCAAAGAGTGAATGGAAAATTTTCTCCACCCAGATCTTTTAGACATCAGTGCAGCTTTTGTCTTTCTCCCTCCCTCCCTCCCCCC